>OZ030011.1:134344747-134434747 GCA_964023405.1 Apodemus agrarius
AAAAGGCGTCGGAAGGTAAACTGCCCGGCGCAGCGCAGACTAGTATTCTCTATTGTCTTTCCCCCAGGAAGTTCTCGGTTTGGCTTGGTATCCCTTTCGGCTCTCACGTCCAGTCTCGTCCTGGTGTCCCCGACATCCGCTCCTCCGGGGTAACTAGTGTCCCCGTCTCAGGTCCCGGGCGGCGCACACCTGGAGAGGGGGCGGCGTGGGGCGGGTGACTCACCGCGGGCGGGCGGAGGGCGTGGCCGAGGGCGTGGCCGCCGGGGCAGCAGGTCTGCAGGTCCGCTCCCGCCTCGCCGCGCGCAGAGCGCTCAGTCCTCCGGCCGCCGCGCGACGCCGCTGTCCCAGGAGCTGCCCCGCGCCGCACCTCTGCGAGTCCCCCGCCGCTCCGCGCGCAGCATGGCGCCCCCCCAGGCCCTCGCGTTCGGGCTCCTGCTCGCGGTGGCCGTGGCGACGCTGGCCGCGGCTCAGAAAGGTGAGGCGTGGACCCGGGACGGAGGTGTGGGGTCGTGTTCGGCCGGGGATGGGGAGCGGACGGCGGGGCTGCACTTTGGCCCCGAGACCCGACGGTGCGGGCGGGACGCGCGCTCAGATGTAGCGGGGGCGTGGGAGCAGGTGGCTGAGCGGCCACCGCCCGGGGTCTGGAGACGCCAACTTGGGGTTCCAAGTCCCAAAGCGCGGGCCTTCGTTGCGGCGACCTGGCAGTCAGCCCTCCCTCCCTCCCTCCCTCCGTACCTGCCCGGGTCCCCGGATGTGGGCCCCGGGAGGGGACAGGTAGCTCCCCCGAGGCCGCTGTGCACCTGCGCGGCGTCGGAGGCCGGCCTGCTGGGACTTACTGGCCGGAGGTGTGTTTTCCCTTTTCTAAGAATCGTGACTAATGCAGTGTTTATTGTAGGGAGGACAGAGACAAAGATAAACTGTAAGGACCGTTCCAAAAATCGCATAATCTTTCCACTCTAAAAATTCCCTGATTAAAAATTGTGCATGTTTGTGTTTCGGAATACAGGTAGATTTATATATAGGAAGTTTTCTACTTCCTTTAGGCTTTTATTTTTAAAACTGTGTTTACATGGAGTAGGACAGTTTGTGGTCGTCAGTTCTGGGGATCAAACTCATGGGCCTTTGTCCCTAGAGCCACCGCGTTGTCCTCGGTTCCTTTACGCTATGCTTAAACAGACTAGCGAGGACATGGAGTTCCAGCTTCGTTGTTCTTACTATAGAGTTTGTCCCAACTTTTGATTTATTTCTAAGATGGTGTCTGGAAGTGGAGAATTGAACAGAACAGTCTGGAGACAATTTCTTTTTCTTTTTTTTCTTTCTCAATTTTTTTTTTTTTTTTTTTTTTTTTGGTTTTTCGAGACAGGGTTTCTCTTTGTAGTCCTGGCTGTCCTGGAGCTCACTCTGTAGACCAGGCTGGCCTCGAACTCAGAAATCCACCTGCCTCTGCCTCCCAAGTGCTGGGATTACAGGCGTGCGCCACCACGCCCGGCTTCTTTCTCAATTTTTAAGTTAACTATAATTTTGGTTTGTTTCCTAGGAAGGATTTCATTTCTAGTAGGAGGTGTGGCCTGTGTTAATTACACTTTAATCCAGTTTAATCGAGTTCTAGTTTTCTGCTCTCTTGGGCTAAATTGTAAATTGAGGGCTGGGCTATGGAGTGCTTGCTGGCAAACCCTGGCCTGGGTTCCCCAGCAACCCAAACAAGGGACCTGGAACCCCAGCCCTTGGGAGTGGAACCTGGAGGGTCAGTAACTCAGGGTCATTTTGAATTGGCGTAGCAGTGGAGGCCAGCCTGGGCTAAGGGAACCCTGCTTAATGAAGAAAAGCTTAATGAAGATACCTCCTGGGCCCCGAGTAGGCATTCCTCAGGAGAACTTGGTAAAGAAGGAACATGAGGGGAGGATCCATACATTGAAGAATTGGAGTTGTTGACTTGGAGGAACAGATAAAATTACTCCTCGACAAGTGTGTAATCGTAGGTAAAGAGGGGGACACTCACCGGGCGGTGGTGGCGCACGCCTTTAATCCCAGCACTTGGGAGGCAGAGGCAGGCGGATCTCTGAGTTCGAGGCCAGCCTGGTCTACAGAGTGAGTTCCAGGACAGCCAGGGCTACACAGAGAAACCCTGTCTCGAAAAACCAAAAAAAAAAAAAAAAAAAAAAAGAGGGGGACACTGGAAAATGAGGGGAGCAGCTAGGTGTGGGAGCTTCAGCCTGGAAGCCCGGCCCCAGCACTTGAGAAGCTGAGGCAGCTGGGCTATAGTGAGCCTGGGCTGTAAAATCCAGAAACACCCAGAAAGGGAAGGAAGGACAGACGGAGGGAGGGGCTGAGAGAAGAAGGAAGGGGAAGAGGTTTTTTTTTAAATGGTAGGACTATTACTGGCTCAGTGGGTAAAGTTACTCCTGAGTTAAAATCCCAAGGCCCACGGGCAGAAGGGGAGGATGGATCCACGCTGGCCTCTGACACATTTGAACTGTGGCATGTCTGTATGCATATGTGTCTATACACAAACTATATAGCTAAATGCACAGAGTAAATGAATGAACGTTAGCTTTGAGAAGGAAAGCCCGTAGTCTGGCAGCGAGGTTGATGAGGTCTTTAGAGGGCTGGTTTGTTTCTGGCTGGGCTGGTGGTGTGAGCCTTTAGTCCTAGCTCTCTGGCTGAAGTTCTGGCAGGTAGATCTCTGGTTGAAGAACGCCTGGTCTACACAACCACGGTTACATATTATGTACATATCATGAACATAACTACATGTCTATGATTCCAGCCCTTAGGATTGTGAGCTTGAGGCTAACCTGGATTATATAGCAAGACCTGCTTCAAAAAATAATTAAAAATTAAAAACAAAACCAGCAAGAAAGTTGTCCATGGGTAGTAATCAAAACCTCCAAGTCCAGCACTGAGGAGACCAAGGGCAAAGAGTCTCTAGTGTGGGAGCAGTGAAATGGCTCAGGGGCTGGAGGTCCTTGGGGGTCACTAGGCGGAGGGAGCAGAGTTTGATCCCAGGACCCAGGATGAGAGGAGCTCTGCAGGTCTATCTCTGACCTCTGTACTTAGACCTCAGTTAGGGATAAATGTCATACATTGAAAAAGACAGCCAATGCCGGGCAGTGGGGGCACACGCCTGTAATCCCAGCACTTGGGAGGCAGAGGCAGGCGGATTTCTGAGTTCAAAGCCAGCCTGGTCTACAGAGTGAGTTCCAGGACAGCCAGGGCTACACAGAGAAATCCTGTGTCCAAAAAGAAAAAAAAAAAAAAAAAAGTAAGAAAGAAAAAAAAGAAGAGAAAAGAAAGCCCCAAAGTTGTCTTCCACAGTTCCTTAACAAATGTTGATTCACTTTGCTTAGAACAAAGTTCTGCGCTGAAAAATTAACAACATACAGGAAAGTAGAAATGGGAACTCACAAAGATTAGACTGTGTGATGTTACAAAGTAGCCAGTGTGAGCTGACTCACACATAGATTACAGCTGAAAAATATTCAGGGTTACATTTTTTGTCTTAATTTTTAAATTATTTATTTTGATTATTTTAGAGACAGGGTCTATCTACACAGTCTTGGCTTTCTTTTTTTCTTTTCTTTTCTTTTCTTTTTTTTTTTTTTTAGTTTTTTGAGACAGGGTTTCTCTGTGTAGCCCTGACTGTCCTGGAACTCACTCTGTAGACCAGGCTGACCTCGAACTCAGAAATCTACCTGCCTCTGCCTCCCAAGTGCTGGGATTACAGACGTGCGCCACCACCGTCCGGCTCAGTCTTGGCTTTCCTAGAACTTACTGTGTAGACCAGGCTGGCTTTGAACTGACAGAGAGCCACCGGCCAGTATATCTGTAGTTAGAGCTGAGATTAAAGGCATGCACTATTTTACCCTGGTATATTATTTATTCGTTTGTTTGTTTTGTTTTTTCGAGACAGGGTTTCTCTGTGTAGCTCTGGCTGTCCTAGAACTCACTCTGTAGACCAGGCTGGCCTCGAACTCAGAAACCAGCCTGCCTCTGCCTCCCAAGTGCTGGGATTACAGGTGTGTGCCACCATGCCCGGGCTTTGGAGCTACATCTTAAACTAACTTTTTTTTTTTACAACTTTCTAGACTGTGTCTGTGACAACTACAAGCTGACGACAAACTGCTTTCAGAATGAAAATGGGGAGTGCCAGTGTACTTCCTACGGTACACAGACCACCATCATTTGCTCCAAACGTGAGTAAAGGTTCTTACTGCCTGGAAGTTTAATCTTGATAATACTTTCCAAATCGAGGCTCCTCGAGTGGAGTTTTATTGGCTCTAATGTGTTATTTTGTGGAAATTATCTTCAGCAAGTAATTAAGTGTGGGGAATGGAAGGGAGCACGGAGGACACACGGCAGGTTAAAAGCCCTGCCCCGGGCTCGTGAGGGTTGGCTGTCATCTGGCTGTCCTCTTTTCAGTGGCGTCCAAATGCTTGGCGATGAAGGCGGAAATGACGCACAGCAAGTCCGGGAGGAGGATCAAGCCTGAGGGGGCGATCCAGAACAACGATGGGCTCTACGACCCGGAGTGTGACGAGCAAGGCCTCTTCAAGGCCAAGCAGTGCAACGGCACCGCCACGTGCTGGTGCGTGAACACCGCCGGAGTCCGAAGAACCGATAAGGACACGGAGATCACGTGCTCCGAGCGAGTGCGGACCTAGTGAGTGCGCTTCCTCAGGTGCTAGCTTAAGCTTAGCTTTGAATACCCAGGATTTTGTGTTTTGGAATTCAAAAACCAGGAAAAGCTGGGCATAGGAGTTCAGGGCCAGCCTCTTCTACACAGTGGGTTCCAGACCAGCCTGGGCTACTTAAGATCCCCTTTGGAGCGACAAGTGTCCATCCTGTCTCTGTGCCTTGTAGAACAGCAATCACCAGTCAGGAAGGAGTTGGGCTTTATGGGCCCTAATTCAGTTACATTTGTTTTCTTGGCTCTAATCCAACTGTGTTGTTTGGTGGAAATTGACTCCTGAAGCTTTTTATCTTCAGTAAGTAATGAAGTGTGGGGAATGGAAGGAGGCCTGGAATGATCTTTGGCCTCGGGTTGTGACAGTTCCAGAACTGGCTTATGAATTTCCCATGTAGACAGGTTGGGTATTAGGTTTTATGGAAACAGTGGTGGGTGTGACATCGTTCCCTTTATCGTCACTGAACCTCTGGTCCCCATTTCCCCATAATCAGCAACACTGGATTAGTGTGAGTATGAGTGACTTAAACTGTGTGTGCTCATTGAGTGGGTTCTAAAGCTGAGCTATTTGTGCTGGAGACAAGTGGTGGGGAGGCTGGGGCTCTACCTGAGCACACTGCACAGAGGGCGGGGAGACAGATGAAAACAGACGAGAGTCCTGTCAAGCAGAAGCCACTGTTGGGAGGGGGCAGGCCCAGGGCTTGGCATTGCCGTCCCTGGCCTTCGGTCCGATGTTGCTCTGTTCCGTTCCCCCACCCCAGCTCTTTCTGACGCGGGTTTCTGCTGGAATCCTGGCTCATCTTCGCCTGCCTCTGCCTCCGCAGTGCAACGCCCGGGCCCTCTGGAGCAGGGCTCAGCACAGCTAGCCTGGCCCGGACTCCAGGGGCCTCCTGTGCTGTCACTGTAGGGCAGTCTGTGTCAGAAAGGGCGTTTCCTTCTGGGTGCGCTCTCTGTGCATGGTATGGGAGGCATGTTTACCACCACACAAGTGGTTAGCTCTAACCCCTCCCTGCTCAGAATTAGAATAGTGGCCTCTGGAAAATCGGATGAAAGAGTTATACACCTCTGACACCATCTTGTCTTACAGCTGGATCATCATTGAACTAAAACACAAAGAAAGAGAAAGCCCTTACGACTTGCAGAGTTTGCAGACGTAAGTGTGATTACAGTACACTCTGTATTTATGCACCTTGACAGGAAAACTCCCAAAGTGATCGTGTGACTGTCCCAGATTCAGACACATCACAGTGGGCCTCGTCCCCTTTAAGCTATGTCTGCCAGGTTTCTCTATTGTGAAGTCACCATTTTCCCTTTGGGAATTTATGAATATTGTGTAAATGCTCTGCTTCCAATCAGACTGACCCTCAACAACTCTAGGATCAATGGCTGATGCTGGCTTGAACCACTTACTGTGATTTTAAATTACATTAATTAAATTTTTATATATCATGTGTTAAAATTATACAGTCTAGCCATCATTGCACACCAAGTCCCAAGTCAGCTAGGGCTAGCTACATAGTGAGCCCCTTTCTTAAAAAATAAAAGTAATGTGTGTGCGCGTGCGCGCGCTCGTGTGTGTGTGTGTGTGTGTGTGTGTGTGTGTGTGTGTATGTGTGTATGTATTACAACAACTATAACAACTAGGTCCTTGAGCTGCTATCTGATTAAAAAGTAGAGATTCTATTAAGGTACAATTAAAAAAAACAAAACTTGTAAATTATTTGCAGTGCACTTCAGGAGGCGTTCAGATCTCGTTATAAGTTGAATGAGAAATTTATCAAAGGCATTATGGTAAGTTTTGGGGAGTTTCTTTTTTTTTTTTTTTTTGTAAATGGAGCTAGTTTTAGCAGCAAATTGGTAGGGGGATATGGTTTGAGTATAAATGACAGCCACTGTTTATCTCTTCCACCCCCAGAAAGGGTTTCTCTGTGTAGCCCTGGCTGTCCTGGAACTCACTCTGCAGACCAGGCTGGCCTGGAACTCAGAGATCAGCCTGCCTCTGTCTCCCAGGTGCTGGGATTCAAGGAGTGCACCACCACGGCCGCCCAGGCAAACAGCCAGTGATTTTTAATGGTAGCTAAATGAATTTTGGTATCAGTTTAAATCCTGGGCACTCAATAAGGAATACAAGTAGTTTTCCTTCCGTCGACTTTGTAAGGAGATGTAGCATCTCTCATGATCTCGCATGCTGCTCTTATACACTGTGGGCTCTGTGGCCGCCTTCAGCACGTCCTGCTACAGGCTGTCCTTACCCAGGGTCTTGGTTTCCTTTCCTGTTGCTGTGATAAGGTGTCCTGAAGAAAGCAAGTTAGGGGAGAGAGGGTTTACTGACGGCACCTTCAGGTTTATTTTACTTGTATGAGTGTTTTGCCTGCATGTGTATATGAGCACCATATTTTTGCCTGGTGCTCCAGGAATTCAGTCGGGCCTTGACCCTAGTGTTGTTGGTGTTAGGCTGGGTAGCAGCTGGGAACTGAACTACTGTCCTCCTCGAGAGCAACACGTGCTGTGAGCTGCTCAGCCGTCTTCACCCCCACAGGGTTGATAATTCTAGCTCACACACAGTTCCAGGTGAGAGTCTCATTGTGCAGCAGGAACTTGCTGTGTGGTAGCTAGTAAGCCTCTAGCAACATTCACAGTCAAGAACAGAGAGAATGAATTCACACATGCCTTGTCCAGCTTTCTGTCTTTTTAGTCCAGGCCCCAGCCTAGGAAGTGATGCAGGCCATAATCTTCTTACCTCAATTAACATAATAGAGATAACCCTCACAGACTTGCTCACAGGTCAAACTCAAAATAGGCAGTCCCACATGTTCAATGATTCAATGATTCTAGACTCAAATGATTCTAGATTTTGGTTGATGATTAAAACTAACCATCATACCTAGTTAGCCCGTCCTTTAACTCTTTAAAAAAACTGTTTATATCACTAGTTCATTTTCTTAGATAAAGTCCTCTCAAAGATAAAATATTAATTAATGGATACATCCTGGTGGGTGTAGATTACAGAAAATAAAATTCTATATTCTGACTGTTGAATAAACCTTTCATATATTTTAATATTAATTTGTATTCTCACTTTTCCCCCCCCAGTATGAGAATAATGTTATCACTATTGATCTGATGCAAAACTCTTCTCAGAAAACTCAAGACGATGTGGACATAGCTGATGTGGCTTACTATTTTGAAAAAGATGTAAGTATAAACTGTGTAATTTTTAAAGCTTAATGCTTTTTTATTGTTGTTTGTTTTTTGAAACAGGATCTCAATATATATGTCCCCGTCTGTCCTGGCACTCAAGATACATACATATATACATACATGCATACATGGATACCTACATACATACATACATACATACATATCCCTGGCTGTCCCTGCCAGGGGACACAGATCTACCTGCCTCTGCCTCCCGAGTGCTGGGGTCAAAGCCATGTACTATCATGCCCAGGGTTTGTTCCTTTTTGAGACAGCTTCTTGTAGGCTGGCCTTGGACTCCTGATCCTCCTGCCTCCATCTCCCAGGTTCTGGGCCCTATCTATGAGGAGAGTAGCAGTTTGAGAAAGGAGGTGCTATGAAATTACCCTTCCAAAGATGAGCTTTACAAGGAGGGAGCGCCATGGAGTCACAGGGGCTGTGGCTGTGCAGTGGGTAGGAGAGCGCTATCAGGGATGGGGTGGGGGTGGGGGGACATTATACATACCTTTGCTGTAAAGTAGGGCAGGAAGATGGCTTAGCAGAGTAGAGAGCAGGACCTGTGTTTCATCCCCAGCAAGCACAGCGGGCAGCTGCCAACTGAAGGTCATAATGGTGGTGGGTGGCACGGCCACGTGGGAGGCCGAGGCAGGCACATCTGAGTTTGAGGCCATCCTGTCTAGAGTGACTTCAAAGATAGCCAGAGCTGCACAGAAATACCCTGTCTTGAAAAACAAAAACCAAACAACAATTAAGGATAATAAAAATAAATCTAAGACAGAGAAAAATGTAAAATGAAAGAATAGAGATACTTACCGTGGCAGGAGCAGGCCGGCGAGAGCGCCAGAGGGAGCCCTTCTCTTCGTAGCTGTCTGGCGAGCCATGCCACAGTCAGAAGATATTCGGGCGGGTGTCCAGGCATCAGCATCGACGTTAGGAGCGGAGAGATGAGAAAACATAAATCCTGTTAGCGGGCGCCATGGTAGAAAGTGCACGGCCTGCCATCTTAGAAGGAGGGGCACTAGGGGCCTGTGATGCAATAGTCCCAAGTGCCAGACTACAAGTCTGTCACTATGACTAGTCTATGTCATACTGACGACTGGACCCTGGACATGGTAGATAAGCATTCTCCCAGTCTCTAGGCCCTCTGACTTCTGTTTTAATCTTGCTGTGTTAGGAATTGAACCTAGTATGTATTCCAGTAAGCTGGGAATAGTCTGCTACTGAACTATGTACACCTAGCTTTCTCTTCTTTTTTTTTTTTTTTTTTTTTTTTTTTGTTTTTTGTTTTTTTTGGGTTTTTTTTTGGATTTGGTTTTTTTCGAGACAGGGTTTCTCCGTGTAGCCCTGGCTGTCCTGGAACTCACTCTGTAGACCAGGCTGGCCTTGAACTCAGAAATTCACCTGCCTCTGCCTCCCAAGTGCTGGGATTACAGGCCTCCCAAGTGCTAGGATTACAGGCGTGCGCCACCACCGCCCAGCTTAGTTTTCTCTTCTTATACTACTTTTTCTCTTTGGTTACTATATTGATTATCTGTCTATCTTTTATCTTTCTACCTACCTATCTATCTCCTCTAGTATTCTAATAATTTCTATGGATAGGAGTCAGTCTCCATTTTAAAGACTAATTTTTATTCTGTGTAGGTGTGTGTGTGTGTCTGTGTGTCTATGTGCATGTTGGTGCAGGTGCCTTGAGACCAGGGGCTGAGTGCATCCCCAGGACCAGGATTACAGTTTGTTGGGAGCTGCTGCCTGATGTGGGTTCTGGGAACCAAACTCAAGTCCTTTTCATTGCTGAGATGTTGAGTCAGTCTCTGTTTTGTCTTTCTTTTTTCCTGTGACAGAGTTTCTTCGTGTAGCCCTGGCTGTCCTGGAACTCATTCTGCAGACCAGGCTGGCGTAAAATTTATAGAGATTCACCTGCCTCTGCCTTCCGAGTGCTGGGATTAAAGGCGTGCGCCACCACTGCCCAGCTTCCATTTTAAAAACATGAGCACCAGATGTGGTAGATATACTGTAATTCTGACACTGAAGGCTGAGGCAGGGGAACTGAGCTCAAAGACAACTTTGCATATAAGTGTATGTTTGATTATTGTTTGTTCTTTATCATACCTCTTTGATTTGAGACAGTCTTACCTTCGTCTAGGCTGGTCTAGAAGCCATGTAAGGGTGGGCTTCCGCCTTCTCGGATGGAAGGGAGATAGGCACCTGGCCGACCTTGTGCTTGTTGCAGTGAGGTAGTCTTCTGGGGTGTACTTCAGAGTGCTTAGGGCGTGGAGATGAAGGGATAGAAGAAAGGAGGAGTGAATTGGCCCTGTGCTGTTATGTTTTAGTCTGGAGGGTAGGTCCATGGGCTTCAGGTCTCCTTTGGGGGATGGCAAAGTTTCACTGTATCAGATTGTTATCATGGCAACCGTGAAGATTCTCGGCAGTTCTGTTCTGGCCTACAGATGGCATGTAGATACTGGTGCCTGTGCTGATCATCTGGGATAGCTTTTATTGTTCTCCTTTGTAGGTGAAGGGGGAGTCCTTGTTCCAGTCTTCTAAGAACATGGACCTGAGAGTGAACGGAGAGCAGCTTGACCTGGACCCGGGGCAGACTCTCATTTACTACGTTGATGAAAAGGCACCCGAGTTTTCCATGCAGGGCCTCACGGCTGGGATCATCGCTGTCATTGTGGTGGTGGCATTAGCAATCATTGCGGGGATCGTTGTCCTGGTGAGTACAGGCTGGGATCATCGCTGTCACTGTGGTGGTGGCATTAGCAATCATCTCTGGGATCATGGTCCTGGTGAGAACAGGCTGAGTCACTGCTCAGGGAAAGATGTCTTCTTAGATTATCCTTAAAAAACTACCCATGTTTGGAAACTAGTGAAGGACTATATTGTATTCCTGGTTCCTCTTTACAAAATAGTCGCTTCCTAAAGCTGGAAAAGATTGATCACTCACGAGAAAACACCTCAGCTGATTAACAGAGCCCAATTCCCTGCAAGGAAGTCAATGCTCCCGCCAGAGCACAGCGGACTCGAACCCGCAGAGTAGTCACTGAGAGGCACAGCACAGCACTTATTTGTTTGGCTTTGGCTTTGGCAGTGCTGCAAACTGAGCTCTAGCCCCAAAACAAAACAGAGCTTCAGTTAGCAAGAAAACAGTCAAAAGTATCCATGTAACAGTGATTCTAAATAGATGACATTGGCACTGGGTCCAGTGCAATGGTACATACTCCTGATCCCAGCACTTGAGAGGTAACGGTAAGTCTTAGAGATTTATGAAGTCTGCTTTATCCTGGGACCTGAAGGGTGATCGGTATCGGGCGGTCTCACCAATACGTCAGAATTCACAACATGGCAGGGTGTGATGCCAGACTTCTGTATTCCAAGCCCTTGAGGAGCTCAGGCAGGAGGATGGAGACTTTAAGGCCAGGGCCCGGAGATGGCTCAGTGGTTAAGAACGTGTTGCTCTGGAGAGGTCCTGGATTCAGCTCCCAGAACCCACAGGGAGTTCACAACCATCTGTAGCACAGGTCTTAGGGATCTAATTTCTGAGTCCGAGGTACTCGGCGTAAACATAAAATGAATAGAAATCTTGGTGGGGCAGGGAGTGGGTGTGTGGGTGAGTATCCTCATAGAAGCAGGGCGAGGATGTGATGGGGATCCAGAGGGGAAACCGGGATAGTGGGTAACATTCAACATTATATTAACATTCTGTTTAATAAAATAGCCAATAAAATAGTTAAAAAAAAAAAAAGAAAGAAAGAAAGAAAAAGAAATCTTAGTGTGTATGTGGGGGGGGGGTAAAACAGCTAGACGTTATCATCTCAGGAAGCCCAAATAAAGCTAAATTTGAAGGTGTGTGGTGACTTGGTTTTCAGTCTAGCATTGTTACCACACCTGGTTCCCATCCCATAAAAGCAAATACCGAGTTCTTATTGTACTGTCAGGGCTGCCCGTGTTATCCAGGGGCTTGGGGTAGGCACTTGAGGACACGGGAACCTAAGAGTTGGGCATCACACGGACTGTAGATGGGTAACCGCAGGGAACGTAAGGAGGTAATCTCAGACATTAGTATAAGGAAGGCTGATACTCTGCAGTAAAAAGAAATCACATGATGCAAGAAACTGAAAATCTATAAAGGGATGTATTAGTACACAAATGTAGCTGTGTTCTTGTGGTTCTAGGGATTAGATATTAGGGCCCTCACGTAAGCCAGGCAAGTGCTTTACCACAGAGCTATCCAAGCACCCCCATCTGCCTTACACACACTGGTGTGACAAAAGACCGTGACCTAGTCAACTTAGAGAAAACAAGAGTTTATGGGAGCACTTGCTTATAGTTCCACATAGGTAACGTCAATGACCACCGTGTGAGTGTGGGGGTGGGGTGGGAGGCAGGGGAGGGGTGGGCAGGCTGGGAGGAAGGCAGGAGTGCTGGCCTAGAGCTTCTTCTGACCCATAAGCACCAGGCAGAGCAAACTGGGAATGGCAGGACTTTCTTGTACCTCAAACCTAGTGACACACCCCCTCCACAAGGCCACGCCCCCTCGATCCTAGTGACACACCCCTCCTACAAAGCCATGCCTCTTAATCCACCTACTCTGGGCCAGGCTGGCATTCAAATGTTGGAGCTTGTGAGAGCTATTATCATTGAACCATCACGCTACCCTTTTCTTTTTCAACTCAGTAGTCCGATTAGCTTCCAATTCTACTGTTAAACCTCAGCCTCCCAAGAATTGGCGCTACAGACGTAAGCCAAAATACCTGGCTTTTTCGTTGTGTCTTTGTGTGGGGGAATTTTTATTTTGTTTTGTTTGTTTCCTTTTGTTTTCAGTAGTGCAAACATGGACCCCTGTCCCCACAGAGTTGGGAGGGAAGGAGGGAGGTGGGGGAGGGAGGAACGGAACGAGGGGAACTTCGAGTGTAGGAGGGTAGACGGGGCTCCAAAGGGAGAATGCCATTCATTTACTTGCGTTTTACTTATTTTCTTACGTGTGTGTGTGTGTGTGTGTGTGTGTGTGTGTGTGTGTGGTATGCTTCGGTATATGTGTTCACATGTGTGGGGATACATTTGTGTGCAAGTGCCCATGCATGTGTGCTAGTGCACATAGAGGCCCAGGGGTAATGCTAGGAACCTTGCTCTATGGCTCTCTATTGACCCTTTAAGACAGGATCTCTCAATCAAACCCAGAGCAGATGGAGTTGGCGAGGCTGGCCTGCCAGCTTGCTTTCAGGCTGGGTTCTCATCTCTGCCTTCTAAAGATGGAATTTCAGGTCTGTTTTCACACTTATCCGGTACTTTTGTGGGTTCGAGGAATCCAGACTCCAGGCCTGTTCTTGGGCAGGAACTGCTTCAGTTACTGGGACATTGCCGGTACCAGACCAGCTGGTGTGTGTGTCCTCTAGTGTGGAGGTCAGGGTCAGCACTGGGAGTCACCCTTTGTGCCTCTCCATTTGTTTGTTTGTGTTTGTTGAGACAGGGTCTCTCTACAAAGCCCTGGCCTTTTTATTTTTGAGATAAGATTTCTGGCTGAACTTGGAGCTTTACCATTTCAGTCAGATTGGCGGGCCAGCCAGCGCGCTCTGGAGAGTGTCATGACGTCCCGGCACTGGGCTTGCAGACACACACGGCCACATGTGGCTTTTTTTACAGGGACCTGGGATGGACCTTGGGTCCTCGTGTTTGTACAACAAGCACTTTACCTACTAAGCCATCTCTTCAATCTCAAGTGCGTGACTGCCTGCGTGTGTGTGTGTGTGTGTGTGTGTGTGTGTGTGTGTTCGTGTGTGTTCCCCTGCCCATGGAGTCTACCCAGGCTGGTGTTGAATTCCTGGGGTCAACTGATCATCTCACTTTGCAGGGACACTAGGCAGGTGCCATTGTGTCCAACTAAAATTCAGCATTTTAACATTTGAAGCTGGGCTTCGAGGCTCGCTCACGCCTGCAGGCCTGACCCGCAGGAGGCTGGGCTCAGCACGCAGACCGGGCGAGCACTAGTTCCTGAGAGTTGTTCTCCTGGCTCACACTTGTGGGCTTGCGCACACCGCTCATACACCCAAAATAGAAATAAATGCAGCAAAGCTAGACACGATGCCTGAGGCAGGAGGATTGGGACATCAAGGTTCAAGGCTAGCCTAAGCTACATAGTAGGGTCCTATCTTAAAACAGCAACAATCCCTTCCCTCAATCCAAGATTGGTAAGGCGGGGTAGGTGGAGATGGTTAAGGAGGGGTAGGTGGTTTATAGGAGAGGAACTTCAGCTCACAGATAACACACAGAACAGACAGAAGTCTGATTGTCACATAGAAACCCGCGTAGAAGACCCAGGGACTGAGTGTGAACACTTTCAGTACTGTACTCAAGGAGGCAGAGGAGAGCTGGGGCCAGCCTGGTCTCCATCGTGAGTTTAGGCCAGCTGGGGCTACGTATGCAGTGAGACCCAATCAACTACCCCACAGTCCAGAAGCACGTTCCGGGTCATGTGTTGATGCGGAGGGCGAGATAGGGAGCAGTGTGAGGAGTCACTGTTTGAGGACGGTTGGGCTAGTCTGCCTTCGTTCAGCTAACAGCTTCTGCTTCAGCAAGGTACCTCGGGGATTGATAGAGCTGGTCAGAGACCTGGCACTGTGGGACCAGTTTATAGACCCTCAAACTTGTACACACGTGCTTAGGTATGTTCAAAGCACATATGTTAACTTTGTCACTTTTGAATAGTAACAGTAATGGCTTTTCTTTCAGGTTATATCTACAAGGAAGAAATCAGCAAAATATCAGAAGGCTGAGGTAAGTGGATGGAGGGTATGCGGAGTGTCTTATCCCGCGGGGTCAGGGTCCCTTTCAAGACACTGACAGGCGTCTTGTCCTTCACACAGTAGACTCCGAGTTTTATTTCATGCCACTTCATACTGCTTTCTGTTTCTGTGACAAATGGCTTTAGATTTTGGAGTCTTGTGGAGGATTTTTCCAGTGAATAATGCCGTGTTCGAGAAACCCAGTACAATTGCTGACCTGACTTCCTGTGTCTCTACAAGTTTTTAAGAAATCATTTGAGTTGGACATAGGGTGTACATCTTTCATCCCAGTACTAGGGTGGCAAAGGCCAGCCAGGGCTACACAGAGAAATGGGAAACTGTTTTGAAAAACTTAAAATTTAGAGAGAGAGAGAGAGAGAGAGAGAGAGAGAGAGAGAGAGAGCGCCAGGGTCCCTTTACATAGCCGTGCCTGTCCTGGAACTCACTCTGTAGACCAGGCTGGCCTCAAACTTAGAGACCCACCTGCCTCTGCCTCCTGAGTGCTGAGATTTCAGGTGTTAGCCACCACATCCAGCTGAAAATGTAACTTTAAGACCCCAAAACACTGTGTGGTGGTGGCACACGCCTTTAACCCCAGCACGGGAGGCAGAAGCAGGGGGTCACTGAGTTCACGGCCAGCCTGGTCTACTGAGTGAGTTCTAGGACAGCCAGGGCTACGCAGAGAAGCCTGTTTCCCTGAATGCGCCTCTTTTGCTGCAGATAAAGGAGATGGGTGAGATCCACAGAGAGCTCAACGCCTAACCTGCCGAGTGCTGAGGTGAGGGCCACCCTGCGGACGGCCAGTGGCAGGAGCACTCGGGCGGCACGTGTGCGAACCTGGGGAAGATGAAGACCTCTCTACGTTACTGCTTTGTTAGTTATCACCACACATTTGTAATAGTGAAATTCGTACTCGTAAATACAAGCAGATTGACATTGGCATTACCAGTCTTTTTTAGATGACTTACATGTGCAGGCCCAGTGTGGGGCTCAGGACTTAGTCTGCAGAGATAGTTCGTGCTTATTGTTAAGAGTGTACACCCCCCCCCCACACACACACAGGAGAATGCGATGACTAGTCTCACTGATCTGTGATTAAGGCCGCCCCTTCTATATACCTGAGTCTTGTACATAATAAACTTTTTTTAATGAAATAGAACATGTTTAAACTGAGTTTCTAAGTTTGTTTGAATCAAATTTCCTAGTTAGTATATGCATATTTAAGATACTAGATCCTTAAATGCTCAGGCACTGCTACAGGTACACACCTGTAGTTCTGTACGTGGAAGGAGGATTAGGGTTTGCAAGGTATCTGCTATGTATATAGTTCACTGACTGGCCTTGGGTCTCCAACACCCTATCTGAAAGAAATAAAAAAATAAAAAAAAAAAAAACTTAAAAAGCCTGGGTAAGCCGGGCGTGGTGGCGCACGCCTTTAATCCCAGCACTTGGGAGGCAGAGGCAGGGGGATTTCTGAGTTCAAGGCCAGCCTGGTCTACAGAGTGAGTTCCAGGACAGCCAGGGCTATACAGAGAAACCCTGTCTCCAAAAACCAAAAACCAAAAACCAAAAAAAAAAAAAAAGCCTGGGTAAGTCTTGTGTTGTGGGAGGCTAAGGCTTGACTGTGGTTTTGAAGTTAGCCCAGGCTATGTAGACATAGAGTTCCAGGCTACCCAGTGAGACCCTGACTGTCAGTAACTTATTCTGAGAAGGCGGGGTAGGGTGGGGCGGTTGGGGACAGTTGTTCAGTGGTAGTATCTGCTTAGCATGTGAGAGGCCCTGGGTTCAATTTGCACTACTAGGAAACACTGTTTGTACTACATTCTTGGTTCAGACTGGAGCTTTCGTGAGTACTTTACACATCCAGGATGTGAAATGGCCCTCAGGGTAGAGCTTCGCAGAGAAGGTGCTGTGAGGAGGCACACACAGTGGGCAGGCGGCGGCAGCAGCACCGCCCTGCCTGCTGATGCCGTGTGGGCAGCTGCCCCTCCCTGCTACTGTGATGGACTCTGACCCTTCCTCCCTCTCTAAGCTGCTTTCCTGGGGTAGTTTCATTGGAGCAATGAGGAAAGTGTGCTTTTGAACTCAGGAGACCCAGCAGGAGATTGCTGCTGGGCATGTGAGGACTATGTGATGAAGTCCAGTCGGGCTCTGGAGCACAGCTACGGTGCTCACTGATGCCCTGGGACACAGCTGGGATAGAGCTGCAGAGCCAAGGGACAGCAGCCCGGACGGAATGGCTGACTTCCACAGGAAGTGTCTCACCTTGAAGCATACTGACTTAGGGTTTCTATTGCTGTGAAGACACACCATGACCAAGGCAGCTCGTACAAAGGACAACATTTAATTGGGACTGGCTTACAAGTTTAGAGGTCCAGTCCAGTAGCATCAAGGCAGCCATATTCTTTTTTTGTTGTTGTTGTTTTTCAAGACAAGGTTTCTTCATGTATTCCTGGCTGTCCTGGAACTCACTCTGCAGACCAGGCTGGCCTCGAACTCAGAAATGCACCTGCCTCTGCCTCCCAAGTGCTGAGATTAAAGGTGTGTGTGTGTGGGGGGGGCGCTTCAGACAGTCTCACTTTGATGCCAGTATTTGGGAAACAGGCAGGTGGATCTTGGAGTTTGAGGCCAGCTTCGTCTACATACTGAGGTCCATGCCAGCCAGAGAGCTACTTTCCCCAGAGATCCCTTCTCAAAAATGAATAGATAAATAAATAAACAGCATTCTGCAGGGCTGACGCAGCAGGCCTGCAGGTGGCCCTAGGAGGAGCTGGAGGCTGTGAGTGCTGGAGGAGCCACCGCTCTGCAGCCTTGGACGGCGCAGAACTAGGGAACAGCTCCCCCTGCTGGGCCTCTCGCGCCCTCTGCTGATACCACGTCATGCCTACGTGCACAACCTGACAGATGTGGAATTGGTACATTTAACACACTGAGTTCTATTCTGAGGCTGCCCTGCGAGGGTGTGTGCCTGTGCTTGTCCTGTACATCCTCTCCAAAGCCTGTCGCGGTGATACCGCTTAGTATGCTGTCTGTACGTTATCTTTGGTGTCTCCAGGTCCTTAGTCACTTGTACCAATCCTGAAATGCTAATGTTTCCAGACTTTGTTCTTTGTTTTGTTTCCCCTGCAGGAGGGTTCTGCCCATCTTGCCTTAGTTCCTTGCCATTTAACCCTAGTCAGTGGTGAACAATCACATCTCCTCTTCATACTGAGTTCCAAATATTTCACATCTTTAGTGGTCTCAAGCCTTCCTCTACAAACACATTTCCTGTCTTCAGTTTTTGGATTAGACTCAGGCTGTGTATGAGTGTGTGTGTGCATGTGTGTGTGTTAGGCTGGTGTGTGTGTGTGTGTGTGTGTGTGTGTGTAAGCTGGTGTGTGCATGTGTGTGTGTTAGGCTGATGTGTGTGAGTGTGTGTGTGTGTATTAGGCTGGTGTGTGTGTGTGTGTGTGTGTGTGTGTGTGTGTGTCTTAGGCTGATGTGTGTATGTGTGTGTGTGTGTGTATGTGTGTGTTAGGCTGGTGTGTGTGTGTAAGCTGGTGTGTATGTGTGCATGTATGTGTGTTAGGTCAAGAGGGGCATTCCAGAGCAGAAGGTCAAGTATGTACAGAAGCCTCAGGTTGCAAGACAAACTAAGCTCATGGTCCCTGATCTCGTCAGGGAAGCAGGCGGGCATGCTCAGGCTTCTGGAAACGTGGCTGGGGAGGGCAGTCCGCACTTAGACTGACCACTCTCTTTGTTTTTCAGGTATATGGATAGCGGCCTGTGGGCTAGTGGTGTCTAAACTTGGCTATCAGAAATACCCTGGAAACTCCTTAAAGATACTAGGAAAGGCCAGGAATGGTGGTTCGGGCCTGTACTCCCAGTTTATGATCATCCTCAGCTATGTAGTGAGTTTGAAGTCATCCAGAGCTACACAGTTTTGTCCAAACACAAAATAACAACAACAACAACAAATCCCCAAGACCTCCCGAGTAATTTTCTCCAGCATGGGGTGTGGAGTGGCAGGCACTATGGACCCTGACCTCCTTCGGGTCTTTATCCTATAGAATTTAAACCCACAGCAATACAAAACAGCTTCAAAAGGACAAGTATAGGTGACCGTGGCCTAGAAATGCTGTTAGTATTTAGTCTAGGCTCCGCCCACAGTTGCCTCCTGACTCACTATAACAGGGGCTGCTTGCCCCTCCTCTCTCTCTTGCTCCTGCTCCCCCTTTCCCAATGCCCTTCCGGCCTCTCCCTGTGCTAGAGCAGGCCTCTCTCCTCTCTCTCTCTCTCTCTCTCTCTCTCTCTCTCTCTCTCTCTCTCTGCCTCTGCTACCCTCTTAACTCCCTTCTCCATGCCCGAAATAAACTTTTTTTTTTTTTTTTTTTTTTTTTTTTGGTTTTTCGAGACAGGGTTTCTCTGTGCAGTCCTGGCTGTCCTGGAGCTCACTCTGAAGACCAGGCTGGCCTCGAACTCAGAAATCCGCCTGCCTCTGCCTCCCAAGTGCTGGGATTAAAGGCGTGCGCCACCAACGCCCGGCAAAACTTTATTCTATACTGTACCACTGTGTGGCTGGTCCCGCGGGGAAGGAACGCCTCAGCATGGGTCTGCAGAGGCACCCCCTTCCCCCACACCTCACCTCACCTCCACCAAACATATTCCTTCTCTCCTTATCTTTTTGTTTGTTTGTTTTGTTTGTTTTTGTTTTTGTTTGGTTTTTCGAGACAGGGTTTCTCTGTGTAGCCCTGGCTGTCCTAGAACTCACTCTGTAGACCAGGCTGTCCTCGAACTCAGAAATCCGTCTGCCTCTGCCTCCCAAGTGCTGGGATTACAGGCGTGCGCCACCACCACCCGGCTATCCTTACCTTTTTATAAAACACAACAAACACTGTTGGTATCAGAACCTCTGAAACCTAGGCACAATGAAAATCACATAGGCAACAATGAAGCCTGCCTGTTGCCAAGGCAACAGTCACCATATTCCCAGAATCCACTTGGCTCACCGCCCACCTTTACCTGTGACTAGTCACCATCCATATATAAAGGACCCTGTGATCTCTCTCCCCCCTTTCTCTTTCTGCCTTCACCTTGCTCTTTCCTCTCTCAATAAGCCTCACGCGGAACTGTCTGGCCTGGTGTGGTCTTTCTGGAGCCGCCCGACGATCACAACAAACATGGTCGAGGTTATTCCAAATACCAAGTTCCAACATGATACCAGTTTTCATGAAGTTGTTTTTTTTTTATTAATTAAATCAATAATTTATGTTTTGTGTGTATTTGTGCTCACATCTATAAGTACATGAGTCCCATAGCAAGGTGGTGTGGAAGTCTAGGGATGACTTATGAGAGTTGGTTCTCTTTTTTTGGGCCTATAATAGGCCCCAGACCTTAGCACAACTGACTCCATGATGGAAGTACCTACCATTCGGGCTGTAAAACTCAGCACACAGACAGCACCACTTGCCAAAACTAAAACAAAGGCCCACTTCATCAGAGTTCATAGCTCTGGAAAGTCTCTAAATGTACTAATATTGTATTTTGGCTTAGGGAGTTCTGCTTCGGGCTAACTGTTCTTGTTAACTGAAGTATGACAACCCAGAATACATCTTTTTTTGTGCTTAAAAGCTCATCCCATGAAAAGTTCAGTGCTACACTGGAATCCTAAACACCCAGGGTAGTTACTGTCAACTAACAAAGTTGTCCTATTGGCTTAAACCTGTGTACAAGTTGTTTTCTCTGGTGTGTTAGCATTCTAAGCCCCACCCCAGTTACCTGGCAACAGCCAGGTAGGCCTGACCCACTGTAAAAGGGGCAGCTTGACCCCCTCCCTGCTCTCTTGCCTCTCTCTCTCTTGCTCCCCCTCTCTCCCCATTCCCTCCCCCCTCTCTCCAGGAGGCCATGGGCAGCCTCCACTTCTCTCTCTACCTCTGCCTCTGCTGCCCTCTTAACTCCCCTCCCCAGGCCCTGAATAAACTCTATTCTATACTATACTGTCTGCCCATCGTGTGGCATGGGCCCGCCAAGGCACCCCCTCTCCCATACACCTACCCCACCACACCCCACAGAACATATCTTATATCCCATTGCCTTTTTATAAACACGTCATGGTGGATACCACACAATAATAGGTCCAGGCCTGGAACTCATCAGGCTTGGTACAAGTGTCTTTATCCAGAGCCATCTCAATGGCCCTCAAGACATTTTACAGTAACAGAACAAAGAAAGTTTTAAGTCAAGGCTGTAGAAACTAAGGGTCCTGTCTGTACAAATACTTTACTTGATAATCCCACGGCTGTTTAGGTAAACACAGAGGTGGGCAGCAAGCAGCTCTTTAGGGGACTAAAATGAGCTCAAGATGGTTTGGCTCAGGGCTCTCCACAATCACATCTTAATCAGTTAATTAGTCCTAGAGAGTATTTATAGCCCTGTAGTTTTCGTGTCAGTTCGCACCTCTTCCCCTCCATCTCTTTGTGTGTATACATACTTCTAAAACATGCTGTCGGCACCCATTCACCAGCACGGAGGAGGAAGGAGATGCGACCCCTCTGCCTCTTTCCCCCCTTTTCGTTATTGAGACAGGGTCTTGCTACCCAGAAATCCAAAGCAGGATGCTTATTTGTCTATTTAGAACTGCAATGCAGGATATGTATTTATTTATTTTGGATGCAGTCTCTGTTGTGATCATAAAAAGAGGTGTGAGGATGTTATGAGGCGGTGTGGGGGACATGGGTGCTTCAGGGGGACCATGTTGAAGCATCCCTTCCCCCTGAGGAAACACACACACACACACACACACACACACACACACACACACACAAGAGCCCAAGAGGGCAAGAGAGAAGCTAAGAGAGTAATAGAGGCAAGAGAGAGGAGGGGGCAAGAAGCCCTTTTATAGTGGGCCAGACCTACCCAGCTGTTGCCAGGTAACTGTGGGGCGGAGCTTAGAATGCTCAGTCTCTGAGTAGCCGGCTCTGACCTCCAACTGGGTAGTCAAGGACAATACTGTACTGAGTTTCTCCAGACAGCCCGACTTGGAACTTTTGGATCTTCTGACCCCTCCTCCTGAGAGCTGGGGTGTCGAGTGTTTGCCGCAATACTCGTTTCCAAATTTTATTTTTTTCTTTAATTTAAGAAAAAAAATAACATTATTGTGTATGTGCTTGTCTTTGTGACTGCCTGTGCCTTCCACCCACACCGAGAATCTGGAGTTACCAGTTGTGATGAGTTGTATGGGACTGAACTCAAGGTAGGCAACTGTGAAAACATTAGGGAGTTAGGAAACTGCCGAGCCATCTCTCCAGCCCACTATGTGTCCTTTCTTGTTTATTTTTATTCCCATATAGGGTTTCTCTGTGTGGTCCCAACTAACCCGGAACTCAATTGGTAGACCTCAAAGGCCTCCCGAGTTTTGGAATTTAAAAAAAAAAAAATTACTATATATATATATAAATAAATAAATAAATAAATAAAAGTACACTGTAGCTGTCTTCAGACACAACAGAAGAGGGCACCAGATGGTTGTGAGCCACCATGTGGGTGCTGGGAATCAAACTCAGGACTTCCGGAAGAGCAGTCAGTGCTCTTAACCGCTGAGCCATCTCTCCAGCCTTAGTGCTGGGATAAAGGGCATGCACCACCACACTCGGCTTGCAAAATGTCTTTTGGATGAATTAGTCAACCAATGGGAGAAATGCGAGACTGAGTCAGTAGGAGACTGTGCAGAATAAACCGCAACACCTACCTTAGGCAGTTTGCACTACAAGCATACGTCACACACTCAAGGCTGGATTTAGGAAAAAGGAAAGTTCTTGGTTTACAAGTTCTTTGTGATTTCACTCCTACATCTCCGGTCGTTTGATAAACAAATTCGTAGCTGGCCCCGCCTACCCTCGCTGCCCACCCTCCTGGCACCAGGCGGTGCCGACGTGAAGGCGTAGACTCCAGAGAGGTCGAACGTCTGCAGGTCGGCTTGCCCGCAAGTCAGACGCATGCGCAGTAGCTAGAGTCCCCAGTTCGCGGGAAGCTGGGGCCTTGCTCGCTTATGATTGGCTGTTGTGGTAGACTCCCACCCACTGAGGCGCAGCGCTGCATGGTGATTGGGCGAGCCCACAGAGGCCGGACGCGGTTTAGGGGTGAGGTTGGGGAGGCGGGAAACGACCCGGCAGCGCAGGGTCGCGCAGTAGTCTCTCTCTGGGGTTGTGTGGAGCGTTTCGGAAATGGCGGTGCAGCCAAAGGAGACGCTGCAGTTGGAGGGCGCGGCCGAGGTGGGCTTCGTGCGCTTCTTTGAAGGCATGCCGGAGAAGCCGAGCACCACGGTGCGCCTCTTCGACCGCGGCGACTTTTACACCGCGCACGGCGAGGACGCGCTGCTGGCGGCCCGCGAGGTGTTCAAGACCCAGGGCGTGATCAAGTACATGGGGCCGGCAGGTGAGGGCAGCCGCGGCGGCAGCCGCTCGGAGCCGGAGCGCGGCGGGCAGCTTTGCAGCGCCGGCGCCGAGGACGCGGGCGCATCCTGCGCTGGGGCAGCTCCCCGCGCCCGAGGGAGCCTCCGGGCCACGCGTTTAGCATTTTGTTTTGGTTCGCTTCCGCACAGTGGGCAGGGCTTGTCTGGGCACGGTGGAGCTCGGGACGACGACACGTCGCCTAGTCCCCGCAGTCCTCGAACGCCTCGGGTTTTAGCCTCCCAAGTTGATTGGATTAAAGTCTCGTGTCACCATGTGTAGCTCCAAATCAATAACAGCCTGCAGCCTACGAGTGAGGAGCGGAGGGCGTTTGGGGGGAGTCCTTTAAGACACTCTGATTTGCCGACATACCGTGGTTTGTTTTTAAATCGTCCCGCTTGAGAACCTGTGATGAATCATTGCTGAAGGGCAGTATCGCCAAGTGGTCAGGACCTGGGATCTGTCCTGGAGCTGAACTGCCCGGATTTCAGTACACTCCCCTACTGTTTGCTGAGAGTGCGGCTTAGCGAGTTGGAAGGCTGTGCTCCGAATCCTTTTTTTTTTTTTTTTTTTTTTACCCTGCCACCTGGCTCTCACCACTCAGCCTCATCTCTTCCTAAAAGGCTTCTGACCTCCTTTGTGGCCTAGGGAGATTAGTTTGATCACCATAATACCACACCCACCCACCCCTTACTTTCTCTTTCAATTACAATGAATGCCTATTCTATCATACTTTGGGGCTGTGAGTTCTAATTCTTACCCAGTTTTATGCAAATGGAAGAGGTACCTCTACCGCCCCTTGCTGGGTGAGGCCTGCTGCCTCCACTCCCGGTTGAATTTGTTTTTGTTAGACAGCTATTCTTTATCTTGAAACAGATGGACGGACTGATGGACACACAAGAAATGTTGTGTTCATTGTTACTCTTCCCTCACTGTCTTCCCAGCCCTTGCCACTGGTTTATGCTCCTTCTCTAGATATTCTGGGATGTAACATGTAAATGAAGTCATATTTGTTCTTTGTTTCAAGGTTTATCTGTATTATCCTTTTGGTCGAGCTTTTTGTTGACGGGATTTGTTTTGACTGGGTTTTTGGAAGCGAGATCGAGGTCTCGCCGTTTAGCCTTGGCTGACCCTGAACTCTGTTACTTGAACCCACGCTTCCGTTTGCCTTCGCCTGCTCTTCACAGCAGTGCACAAATAGCACGCTCTCAGCAGCTCTCCGGTCTCGGGCTTGGGCAGGCTTCTGCTGTTGTTTCACGGTTCTCTGGAGCTTCCTTGCTTCTGGTGGCCCTTTACCGACATTGTACATGCGTGATTGTGAGCCTGTAAAGATCTGTTATTCTAAAGCCCTGCGATGCGGGACAGCCTCCTGCCTCAGCCGTCCAGGCTCAAGCGCTGGAATTCCATGCATGCCTCTTCATATGTCAGGATCCAACCACCTCCTTCATGCCTCACTACCCGGAATGCAAGTAGGGCTGCACAGCATTCTCAGGAGGCTCTTGCACAACGTGGGTCTGTTCCTTCTGTGGAACATGGGTAGGTTTCAGTTCTGATCGTTTGTTGCACAGCAGAAACATCCTGTTCTCTCTGTAGTTCGCTCCTTCGGGAACTTAGCGTGTACGCAGACAAGGCCTTCGGTTGCTTGTCATCAGGCGTGCGCTGCCTCTCAGTGTCACGCATTCTGCCCTGTAGAGAAATGGCTTCTTCAGAGGATAGCAGCAAGCTCTTTTGGAGCTAGGTCTACATGGTGAAGCACAGGGTGGCCTCTGGCTTCAGACCTGTTGCCTTGGCTCCCTGGTGGGCACTGCCTTGCCTGGGAAGTCTGGGTCTCTGTGGTGCTAGGATTAGGAGAGGGGACTCTCTTCATTTACCACTTTGCTCCTGGGTCTTAGACAACAACACATTTAACAATGAGTTCCTATTAGTAAAAAGACCAAGAAACACGTCTCTGGGTCCTAGCTAGTGCCGGGTAGATACCAGGAACTGTAGTGAGGTGTAAGAACAGGGAAGCCAGGCATGGTGATGAATACCTCTAATTCCCAGCACAGGAGCAGGTGGATCTCTGATATCAAGGCCAGCCTGGTCCATACAGAGTTTAGGACAGTCAGGGCTATATAGAGAAACCCTGTCTCAACACTGCCCCCCCCAAAAAAAAAAAAAAAAAAACAACTTAGCTCCTTCAAACTGAAAAACACTTAACTATAAAAAAGAGCAGAGGGTCTTGTACCTCTGAGATGGCTCCGGGAGGTGCTGAGCCTTTGCCGGTGCTCCAGCTGCTCTGTCCAGACCCGATGGTTCTGGCACTGCAGCGGGTCAGACGCCTTCCCAGCATTAATCCGGGGCATTTTCCCTCACCATAATATTTTTGCCATAAGACTTTGCATTTAAGTTTCTAAATTGAGAGCTGATACATTTCTATTTTATTTTCTTTTTTGCTTTTCTTTTTTTGGTTTTTTGAGACAGGGTTTCTCTGTGTAGCCCTGGCTGTCCTGGAACTCACTCTGTAGACCAGGCTGGCCTTGAACTCAAAAATCCACTTGCCTCTGCCTCCCAAGTGCTGGGATTAAAGGCGTGCGCCACCAACTGCCCAGCCTATTTTTTGCTTTTCACAGTGACTTAGTGTGTAGTCTTGGCTGGCTCAGAATTTACCATGACTTACAGAGATCCACCTGCCTCTGTCTTCCCAGTGTTAGGGCATCCTCCCTCAGACTAACCTCCTAGACATTTGTGTACTGGATTTTATATGCATGTGTTTGTGTGTCTCTCTGTGCATTGTATGTATGCCTGGTGCCTGAGGAGACCAGAAGAGAGCTTCAGATTCCTTGGAATTACAGTTAAAATAAACGTAAGCAGCCATGTGGGTGCTGTGACAGTGAGTGTTTATTCTAGTGGATGGTGTGGTGGTTTTATTTGTGTGCCTCTGTGTGGGAAGATTTACTTTATGTGTCTGCATGCATGTCTGTGCACCATGTGCGTGAATCTACAGGAGGGTATTGGAGTCCTTGGGATGGAAATACTTTCCGCTAAGATGGGGGTCTTACCCTTTTGAAGAATAAATAATCCATTTCTCGTGAGAAGCTATTCTGTTAATCATGTTAACAGCTTCTGGCTCTGTCCACTAGATTCTGACGTGCTGCTGTTCCCTTGACAGCTCATGTGCCTCCTAAAATTATTGTATGTCCCCCCAGAGGAGCAGAATCAAGCCGTTGAAATACAGATGAAAAAGTTTGAATTTTTTAAAAAAATGTATGTGTGGGTATTTTGTCTGCATGTATGTATGTATGTATGTATGTATGTATATATGTGTTTCTTGTGTATCTGGTGCCCACAAAGGCCAGAAGAGGGCATCTGAGCCCCTAAGACCAGAGCTACAGATGGTTGTGAGCCACGGTGTGGGTGCTGGGAGCTGAGCTTATGACCTCTGCAAAGAGCAGCCAGTGCTCTTAACCACTAGGCCATCTCTCCAGCCCCTGAAAACTCTTGCTTTATTATGTTTTTTGTTTGTTTGTTTGTTTGATTTTCTTTTCTTTTTGAAATAGTCTGTCTATACTGCCTGGCCTAGGCCTGGGTCCGGCCTAAACCAGCTTGGCCTTTTCCTCACAGAGGTCTTGCCAGTCTATGCTTTGATTGCAAAGACACCCAGCTTCCTGACACTCTGCTGGCTGTAGGAAGGTAGATGGCACACAACGGAAGCAGGAGGGAGGCGGCTGGCAGTTTAGTGACATCACACACGAGATGAAACGTGGTTTTAGAATCTTGGGAACGCATTGGGAACCTGGAGCGGGTGCAGGTTTCTTTGTGGAGCGTGGCGATGCTGAGGGGATGGATGAGATCCCTAGATCTCCCAGCACACGGAGGCCAGTTCTGTGTGGTTGGAGCAAGCGCCAAGGCCATAGTGACCAGTGCGGGCTGTGAGTCTATAAGAGGGGACAATTCACATAGGCCATCTGTGAGTATAGACGGTGACCAGTGCAGGCTGCGAGTGTGTAAGAGGGGACGATTCACACAGGCCAGCTGTGAGTATAGACGGTGACCAGCGCGGGCTGTGAGTCTATAAGAGGGGACGATTCACATAGGCCAGCTGTGAGTATAGACGGTGACCAGTGCAGGCTGTGAGTGTGTAAGAGGGGACGATTCACATAGGCCAGCTGTGAGCATAGACGGTGACCAGCGCGGGCTGTGAGTGTGTAAGAGGGGACGATTCACATAGGCCAGCTGTGAGTATAGACGGTGACCAGCGCGGGCTGTGAGTCTGTAAGAGGGGACGATTCACATAGGCCAGCTGTGAGTATAGATGGTGACTCTCAGCCTGTAACTAAGCTGCCGGGTAGGGACAGGGCTAACAGGGAGACTACTCGTTTGAGTCTTGAGTTCTGTGAGTGGAGTGTGACGAGCTGTTGTTGTTTTATGTTGTGTTGCTGAGAAGCCAACCCAGGATGTCGCACACTCGGGAAGATGCTTTAATGATAGAACCCCAGCCCTGAGCAGTTCCATTTTCAGGAGCTCTAGAGTCCTTTGTAAATGTACTTTTTTTTTGAGACAGAATTTCTCTATATAGCCCTGGCCATCCTGGAACTCAGTCTGTAGACCAGGCTGGCCTCGAACTCAGAAATTCAGCTGCCTCTGCCTCTTGATCATCACCGCCCAGCAAAGGAATTTTTTTTTCTGAGACAGGTTTTCTCTTGGTGACATCCCTATTTTTTTCTGAAAATCATAGAGATACTCCTGCCTCTGCTTCCTGAGGGCCACGATACCCATCTCCTAAATTATTTTTATTGATCTCTTTGGTTTATTGAGACAGAGTTTCTCTGTGTAGCGCTGGCTGTCCTGGAACTCATTCTGTAGACCAGGCTGGCCTCGAACTCACATCCACCTGCCTCTGCCTCCCAAGTGCTGGGATTAAAGGCATGTGCCACCACCGCCTGGCTTTTATTGATCTCTTTTGTGTGTTATGTATATGGGCGAACACAGTGCAATACAGGAATCCGGTCTTCCTTCTACCCTAGGGTACCAGTGATTGAACTCAGATTCCCAAGCTTAACCTCACAGAGGTACCTTGATGACCCCATGCTTATTTGTTTTGAGATCGGCTTGCTATTTAGTTCAGGCTGCCCTCAAACTCCTCCTGATCTGAAGTTATCCCCCTGCCTCAGACTTCCAAGTGGCTAGACTGCTGATGTGCTCCATTGTGCATTCGTAGCGTTTGTTCATTCAGTAGTTTGTTGAAAGGTTGGCTTGCTGAGTGAGGGCATACAAGTTTGGGCTAATTTGTGAAGTTCTCAAACATGCTTTGCCTCAGATCCTCATCTTTGTCATTAATTTTGTTTATTTGTTTATTTTAGGGGCAAAGACACTGCAGAGTGTTGTGCTTAGCAAAATGAATTTTGAGTCTTTTGTGAAAGATCTTCTTCTGGTTCGTCAGTATCGAGTTGAAGTTTATAAGAATAAAGCTGGGAACAAGGCGTCGAAGGAGAACGACTGGTATTTGGCATTTAAGGTAAATATCTTCCTTTTGAATGTTTTAGAAAATTAAATTCAGTGCATGTTTTACTATATTAGCTAGGTTGTGATAGCAAAATGCTTTGAGAAATTTTGATATAGTGTTGGGTTTCTAAAAGTTACAGTTTAATCACAATTTAGAAATTCAGTAGTCTTTATATAATGTTTCTAAACATGCTGAACCCTGTCTTACTGTTTCTAAAAGACAACATAAGATGATAATGTGGACATAAATATTGTAATTTTTAAAAGATTGGTTTTATTTATTTTTTTTAAAATTAAAACATTACTTATTTTTATGTGTACTAGGTCTGCCTGGCTGCCTGTTGCTGGAGGGAGGAGACCAGAGGAGAGGGGGCGGGCCTTGGGTCCCTTGGGATTGCAGTTAGAATTGTGAGCTCTCTGGGAGCTAGATTCTAGAAGAGCACCCAGGGTTCTTAATCTCTGCACTGTCTTTCAGCCTACAGTTCTTTGTTTCTAGGTTGTTTTGTTTTGTTTTGTTTTTCCTCACTGTGTCCTCAGCGCAGGATAGCCTAGAATTCTTGGCAGTCCTTGGAGAATGACTGTCTTGATGGGCAGGTGGCCATCAACCACCTGCCCATCACAGCACTGGGGAGGCAAAGGCAGGTTGATCTAGACCAGCTTGGTCTAGAGATGGAGGGCTACACAGAGAAACCCTGTTTTGGTTTTTTTTTTTTTTTTTTTTTTTTTTGTTTTTGTTTTTGTTTTTGTTTTTTTGGTTTTTCGAGACAGGGTTTCTCTGTGTAGTCCTGGCTGTCCTGGAACTCACTCTGTAGACCAGGCTGGCCTCGAACTTAGAAATCCGCCTGCCTCTGCCTCCCAAGTGCTGGGATTACAGGCATGCCCGGCTTGAGAAACCCTGTTTTCAAAGCCCCAAACAAACAACAAAAAACAAAGAAAAATGCCTAACTCAACTTCCCAAGTTGAGGGATTAAAGGAAACTATTTTTTTCTCTTTTAATTTTCTTAGAACAAGCTCAGTCTGGTGTCATCGATCATCCTGCCTCTGCTTCTTCGCCAGTGCTGGTGTGATTGATTATAGACATAGTCTGCCACAACTGCCTTTTTGTTTTTGTTTTTGTAAGAAAATACAAAATTGATCAAGTTTGGATAATTATTCACTTGCAAAAATTAAATATGTTCAATATTTCTTAAAAGGTGTTTTTGATTTTGCTTAGGCTTCTCCCGGCAATCTTTCTCAGTTTGAAGACATCCTGTTTGGTAACAATGACATGTCAGCTTCCATTGGCATTATGGGTATTAAAATGTCCATGGTCGATGGTCAAAGACAGGTTGGAGTTGGGTATGTGGATTCCATCCAGAGAAAGCTAGGACTGTGTGAGTTCCCTGATAATGATCAGTTCTCCAATCTTGAGGCTCTTCTGATTCAGATTGGACCAAAGGAATGTGTTTTACCAGGAGGAGAGACTACTGGAGACATGGGGAAACTGAGGCAGGTAAGGGACATCTTTAATTAAAAATAACTTTTCCCGTGTATTTACTTGAACCTAGGACCTCTAGAATGCTAGGCCAGTGCTCTACCGCTGAGCTGTGGTTCCAGCTGCTGATGCTTTCATTTATGGGGAGAAGAAAACAATCAGTTTTAATTCTAATTAAAATAATGTTTTATTTTGAGGACAATCTTGATTTTTAACTTTGAAAGAAACTTGGCGCTGGGCAGTGGTGGCGCACGCCTTTAATCCCAGCACTTGGGAGGCAGAGGCAGGTGGATCTCTGAGTTCGAGGCTAGCCTGGTCTACAGAGTGAGTTCCAGGACAGCCAGGGCTACACAGAGAAACCCCATCTCGAAAAACAGACAAACAAAAACAAAACAAAAAAACAAAAAAGACAAAAAAGAAACAAAGGAAGAAAAGAAAAGAAAAGAAAAGAAGACTTGCTCTACTGGAAGAGATACCTCAGCAGTTAAGAGCTCAGTGGCTGCTCCTCCAGAGGTCCTGAGTTCAATTCCCAGCAACCACAAGATGGCTCCTGACCGTCTGTGATGGGATCCGATGCCCTCTTCTGTCATGCAGGCAGATGTGCAAGTAGTGTTCATACTTTTGAGTAAATAGATCTTTTTTTAAAAAGATTTATTTATGTATTATATTTAAGTACACTGTAGCTGTCTTCAGACACACCAGAAGAGGGCATCAGATCTCATTATGGATGGTTGTGAGCCACCACGTGGGTTCTGGGATTTGAACTCAGGACCTTTGGAAGAACAACATTCAGTGCTCTTAACATCTGAGCCATCTCTCCAGCCCTGAGTAAATCAGTCTTAAAAAGAACTTGTTTTATTTACTTTTAATCTTTTCTCCTTTCCTGTTGTCACTCCAGGAGAATAGTTATAGTATTATTGTATTTGGCATGGTTTGTCAAACAGTAAGTAGTTTATCTATTTCGTACTTTCTTGGGGATCTTGGCCAGGAGCGTGCTAAGCAGGCACTGTATCATTGAGCTATAACCACCCAAACCTAGAATTTTTCTTTAAGTCTCTGGGTTTTTTTGAGTCATGGTCCTACTTGACAGCCCAGATTGGCTTAGAACTCACAGTCATCCTGCCTCAGCAGCCTGAGTTCTAGGATGACTTGAATGCTACCACAGATGACTCCTTTTTCCATTTTTTGTTTTTTTGTCTCCCCCCCCACACACACACACACAGTTTCTCTGAACTCACTCTGTAGACCAGGCTGGCCTTGAACTCAGAAATCCCCTTGCCTCTGCCTCCCAAGTGCTGGGATTGCAGGCGTGTGCCACCACTGCACGACTTTTTTTCCCTTTTTAAATTTAACCTTTAGCTAACGTTTGTTTGTGTTGTGTGTGTACATGTATACAGTTTACTATTTTAGATTTACAGCTAAGCCTGGCCTTGAACTAAAAAAAAAAAATTAGATTTTTTCCCCCAGAAATGGTCTCATTGTGTAGCTGTAGCTGTCCCGAAACTCACTCTGTAGACCAGGATAACCTCAAACTCAGATCTGCCTGCCTCTGCTTCCCAAATCTTGGGATTAAAGCTGTGCAATACCACACCCAGCTAAAAATTTATGAATGTTTTGCTTACATGTATGTATGTGTTCCACATGAATGTCTGGTGTCCATGGAAGTCAGAAGGAGGCATTGGAGCTCTCGGAACTATAGTTACAGATGGTTGGGAGCCATTGGGTGGACACTGGAAGAGTAGCCAGTGCCTAACTGCTGAGCCAGCGCCAACCGCTACAGATACTTTTTAAGGGACGTTGAGTCTGCTAAGTCACTGTGTAGTCCATGCTCGCCTGCTGGTGAGGGGCAGCTCTCTTGTTTCTTCCTCCTAGGGCTAGGATTACAGGGATGGACTTCGTGCCCACCTGCTAACACCCCTTGTAGTACTGGGCTTTGATAAGGTTTCCAGCACGCCAGGCAAGTTCTCAGTACTGAACTTATCCCGAGCTCTCCCCTCTCCCCCAAGGGTCTCAACATGGTATTCAGACTCTATTCCTTTTCAGCTTCTTAGCTGGATTAAAGGTGTGCATCATCATGGCAAGCAAGAAACTTTTTTTGAAACTTTGAGTTAGTCATAACTTTAAAGTTGAATTCAGAATTCCCAGTTGTTTGTTTAAATGAATGGCAGGGTCTCCCGGTGTAGTTTTGGCCATCCTGGAGCTCCCTGTGAAGACCAGGCTGTCCTTGAACTCAGAGACGTGAGACCACCTACCTCCCCTTCCTGAGGTCTTCGATTTAAGAGTTGTTCCTAAGGACTTGTATAGTGAAGGAAGTTTGGTGCATATTCATAGTCTTCTAGGCTGCTGTTATTTTATGCTTTCTAATGTTAGACATTACCTTTGCTCATTGATTTCCCCAAAGTAATTTGAAATCTTTCCTATAAACAGGTTATCCAGAGAGGAGGGATTCTGATCACAGAAAGAAAGAGAGCCGAGTTTTCCACTAAAGACATTTATCAAGATCTCAACCGGTTATTGAAAAGCAAAAAAGGAGAGCAGATAAATAGCGCTGTCTTACCAGAGATGGAGAATCAGGTCTGTGAGTTACAGATGTGTGCTTAAGTCACAACAGTGATGCTTTTTTTTTGTTTTTGTTTTTTTGTTTTTTGTTTTTTTTTTTTTCCGAGACAGGGTTTCTCTGTGTAGTCCTGGCTGTCCTGGAACTCACTCTGTAGACCAGGCTGGCCTCGAACTCAGAAATCCGCCTGCCTCTGCCTCCCAAGTGCAGGGATTACAGGAGTGCGCCACCACGCCCGGCTCAGTGATGCTTTTTTAAAAAAGATTCATTTATTTATTTATTATATGTAAGTAAGTACACTGTAGCTGTCTCCCGACACCAGAAGAGAGGGCATCAGATCTCTTTACGGATGGTTGTGAGCCACCATGTGGGTACTGAGATTTGAACGCATGACCTTTGGAAGATCAGCCAGTGCTCTTACCTGCTGAGCCATCTCACCAGCCCCCAGTGATGCTTTTAAAAGCTAATTCAGCTGGGCGTGGTGGCTCACGCCTTTGATCCCAGCACTTGGGAGGCAGAGGCAGGGGGATTTCTAAGTTCAAAGCCAGCCTGGTCTACGGAGTGAGTTCCAGGACAGCGAGGGCTACACAGAGAAATCCTGTCTCGAAAAATCAAAAAAAAAAAAAAAAAAAACAAAAACAAAACACCTAATTTAGTTACTTTAAAAATTGGATTTATTTGTTGTGTGTGCGCCTCTGCTCATGAACATTCGTGAATACACAGCACAGGGTGTGTGGGGGAGTGGGGACAACTTTCAGGAGTCTTGGCTTTTTACAACCACCCGAGTGAACCCTGGGGTCACGGCTGGCTTGGTGGGAGGGGCTTCTGCTAAGCCTTCTTACTGGCCATACTTCTGCCATACTTATTTTGAAATCTAAACTCTGCATCTGTGACACTATTTTATGTACAGTAAAGTTTGTGGGGAAAAAAAATCAAGAAAACGGCTATGACTAGAAAATTTTAAACACAACCTTATATTTAAGTACTTACTGTTACTCTAAGTTATGTATGTGTGGGGGTAGCATGCTGCCCTTGGTGGACAGAGACGTGGGATCCCCTAGAGCTGGAGTTGCAGTGGTGGAGGCACCCGCTGCGGAGTCAGCCTGGCCAGGAGCACACTGTGTAACCCAGGCTGGCCTTAAACATGCAGAGATTGACCTGCCCTTCGAGTGCTGGGATTAGCAGCATACGTCCCCCTCCTTGTTACTTAATAATTTCTAAATATGGTGGCTTGCTTCTGTAGTCCAGTACATAGGAAGCTGAGGCAGGAGAATTACCAATCAGAGCAAGCCTGTGCCGCAGAGTGTGCCAGTTTCATGACCAAAACAAAGAATGTTGGTGGCTGCCCCCTGGTGAGGTAATGGGAGGTCGTTTGGCAACCTTACATGTTAATTAGTTTGACACAGGCAATTAGAATATACTTACCGGGGCTGGAGAGATGGCTCAGTGGTTAAGAGCACCAACTGCTCTTCCAAAGGTCCTGAGTTCAAATCCCAGCAACCACATGGTGGCTCACAACCATCCATAATGAGATCTGACTCCCTCTTCTGGGATTTCTGAAGACAGCTACAGTGTACTTACATATAATAAATAAATATGTTTAAAAAAAAAAAAAAAGAATATACTTACCATATAGGCTAAAAAGTAGGCCTATTAAAATGAGGCAGTATGTTTCATTTGAAACAGGGTTTCATGTAGCCCAGGCTGGCTTTGAGTTGGTAGCGTAGACTTTGAACTTTTGGTCTTGCCTTCATATCCTGAGTCCTGGGTTTATACAGGCTACCCGTGTCTGGCTCACCAAATAGGTCTTATGTATTTTTATTTCGTGTGTGTGGTTGCTGACATGAGAGTGGCGGTCGGGTGTCCTTACCCCGTGGCTTCCGTTGATTAACTTAGTCATCAGCCTTGGGTACAAACAAGAACACTTCTTTACTGACTACAAGACAGTAAAACACCTTACTGGTTCTCAAGTGTATTTTAATCAGTGTTTATTGTTATTTGATGTCTTGAATTTCTTACTGTTTTAGTTTTTATTATATTAATAGTACAGAATATAGATTACATACTTATTTGAGTCAGGGCTTTTCTGTGTAGTCCTGGAACTCACTCTGTAGACCAGCCTGGCTTCAAAATCAGAAATCCACTTTGAGGTTTTCTTACTGTCTTCATCTGCACTAGGCATTGTCCTGGTTCTGACTTCTGACAGTATAGATTAGTTTGTCTTTGTTTGTTTGATTATATAAATGAATTATAGGACTATTTTTCTTTTTCTTTTTCTATTTTGTTTTTGGAGACAGGTTTTCTACTTGTTCGTGTATACTATTGAAATAAATATGGTGTGGTTTATTTATAAATAAAAGTAAATACTAATGAGCAGTATTTTAGAAGGTATAGAAAGGCAACCCAGTGCTGGTGGTGGTGGCACACACCTTTAAGCCCAGTACTTGGGAGGCATAGGTAGGCTGATCCCTGGAGTTGGAGGGCAGCCTAGACTACAGAGTGTATCTCAGGACAGCCAGCGCTACACAGAGAAACCCTGTCTCCAAAATCCAAAAAGAAAAAGAAAAAAGAAGTTGTAAAAAGACTTCAACAGGACTGAGTACATGACCTTTATTTCTTCCAGACCAGAAATTTGGGGCTTAATTATCTAAAGATGAAGGATCATGTTTTACAACCTAAAAATATTTACTTATTAAAACTATATGTTAATCTATATAAAAAAGATAAGGAGACAAACATAAGATTATGAGCTGCATGCCAGTTAGTCTGTCTTCAGAGGATGTTCCAGGCAGGGTCTTAGTCATCTGTGAGGACACAGAGCAGTCCTTGTTTAGACAGACTGTCGTCTCGTCCAGCTTGAGCTGCTCTTCACCGCTTGGTGCTTTCCTTCTGTGAGCGCACGTCTGTCAGCATGTCAGAGCAGGCATGGACTGTCCGCAGCCAGCGAGATGTTTCCTGATGACCCTCTGCCATCGGGGCTGGTCTCTGGAGGTTTCCTGGTGCCTGTTTTCCACAATGGCTGAAAACGGATGAGCTCCCATAGCCTCTTTTTTTCACATCTTGCTGAAGCAGAGTTAGGAAAGGAAAGGAGAAAGGGAAGGAAAAGGAAAAGGGGAGGGGAGGAGAGGGGAGGGAAAACAACCACAAATTCTATTTCCCAGGAGAAATCTCTTATAAAAGACAGTCTTTGTGAGGTAGTGATGGCTCATGCCTTAAATCCCAGCAGATTGGGAGGCAGAGGCAGTCAGATCTCCATGAGTTCAAGGCCAGCCTTGTCTACGTAGTGAGTTCCAGGATAGCTAGGGTTATGCAGAGAAAAACTCTCAAAAAACCAACAAGCAGTCTCCATGGGGACAGATTCTAGCTCTCCAACTCTTGTCTATTTGAGATGTAAACTATCTTTCTTTGGGTCTCCCACTTGTAAGAAAGTGGGTTTTCCCCATCTTTTTTGAGACAGGGAATGACTGTGTATTCTTGTCTGGCCTGGAACTCACACTGTAGTCTAGACTGGCTTTGAATTCACAGATCCTTGTACCTTTGCCTCCCAATTACTGGAAATAAAGGCTTGTGTGACCATGCGTGGTGGGTTTCACTTTGATTATACGCATATATGTATATATTATCATGTGAGCGTGTGTGTGAGGACAGGATGCTGTGGGGAGCTCTTGCCTGCTGTGGGTCTGGGGGTCGAGCAGGTGCTTTACTCCTGAGCTGTCTCGCCAGCATGAGAGACAGGTTGCACTTTATTGTACATTTGTGTAGACTCCCCATGTGGTTCGGGCTGGCTGCACTCTCGGTTTGCCTGTGTTGGCCTTTCACTCATGTACTAGCATTCCAGACACACGCCGCCATGCCCAGCTGGTCGCCGTTTACTTTGTTTACATTTCTAGTATCTAGTATCTAGTCTTCTGATGGAAAATATTTAAATTTTTATTTTTAGGTTGCAGTTTCATCATTGTCTGCAGTAATCAAGTTTTTAGAACTCTTATCAGATGATTCAAATTTTGGACAGTTTGAACTGACTGCTTTTGACTTCAGCCAGTACATGAAGTTGGACATGGCAGCAGTCAGAGCCCTCAACCTTTTCCAGGTAATAAAGACAACATGGGTTAAAAATATTGAATAAGTAATGACTTAGTTAAGGGATCTGTATTTTACAACATTATTGTAGTTAGACTAGATAAGTTGTTTTTAACTATTATATTTCATTTTTCTAGCCTCAAGTAATGTATGTCAACTTGTCCTAGTTTTTTGAATAATTTTGTGTGATCATAGCAGTGCTTTAAAGTTCTATTTTGAGTGTGGTTAAAAGCTGCAGTAAATGGGGACAGGGACTGAGAGGAGAAGGGAGGGAGACTGGTCAGGATGAGTAATTCCGAAGCAGTGTAGTCAGGCAAAGTGTGCCTTTGTATACACAGGTTAACGGTTGAAATTTGCTCTTAGCTTAGAAACAGTTTTGTGAACAGTTCTCAGTTTATATTTGGGGAATAATACTCCTTAACTTGTTTTTCATGGCATGTTAGTCTTTGCTGATGAGTGTGTGTATGTATGTATTTATTTAATTTTGTGTTCTAGGGTTCTGCTGAAGACACCACTGGCTCTCAGTCTCTGGCTGCATTATTGAATAAATGCAAAACTGCTCAAGGACAAAGATTGGTTAACCAGTGGATCAAACAGCCGCTCATGGATCGGAACAGGATAGAGGAGAGGTACAGTCTTTAGCGTGTGCTTTCCTGGCCGAGCAGCTTGCACTCACTCCTATGGGAGTGCCGTTTACCCTGCTACTCCATTTCACACTCACTTTAGTTTTGTTTTGTTTTGTTTTGTTTTGTTTTGTTTTGTTTTGTTTTGTTTTGTTTTGTTTTGTTTTGTAGTCCTGGTTGACCCTGAACTCAATATTTAGTTGAGGATGAGAAAAAAAATTTATATGATGTGTTTTTGTGTGTATGCCTCTGTGTGTGTGTGTGTGTGTGTGTGTGTGTGTATGCGTATGCGTGTGTGTGTGTGTGTGTGTGTGTGTGTGTGTGTGTGTGTATGCATGCAAACAGACAGACAGGAGGGCAGGCAGAAGCGTGAGCATGCACAGGTGTTCACCACACATCCGTGGTATCTGCTCTTCAGTGTCATGTAGGCTGCAGGGGGCAAGCTCATCAAATAGACAGGTTTCTCCGTGAGGGTCTTTATGCTCTGAGCCTCTCTCTTGCCTAACTTTGAACTTTGATCCTTTTGCCTCCGCCTCTCAGGTCTTGGGCCACCACCCCCAGTTTAAGTGCTACCTAGAGGTTGACACAATATTGGAAACTCAAGTGCTGAGCTCTGTCCCAAGCCCAGTTTATTGTCTTAGTTCTTCAAAAGTTAGTTTTATTTATCACTTGTTAGGGAAGCCTGGGTAGGGCAGCTTTCCTTCTTTTCTCTCACCGTGGGTTCTGGGGATGGAATTCAGGGCCTGAGGAGCTTTCTTACTGGCCAACAACTTAAAATTAAAGGTAACAATTGTGCTTTTAGGTTGATTTATCTATGTTATGCGTATGAATGGTTTCCTGTGGTAATCTATGTGTACTGTGGGTGTGTCTGGTGTCTGGAGGTCAGAAGTGCACATCAGATCCCTGGACTGGAGTTACGGACCGTCCTGAGCTGCCACGTGGGTGGTGGCAACCTTACCTGGTCCTTCTGTGAGAGCAGCCACGTCCTTTTAACTGCTGATTCAACCTTCCATCCTTTACTGGTTTTAAAGAAATGACAGACTGTTGTTGATTTTTGAGACAGCTTCTTACTATGTAGCCTTGGCCGGAGTGGAACCTGATACATAAGACCAGACTGGCCTTAAGCTCCTCAGAGATCTTCATTCCTTTGCCCCTAGAGAGCTGGGATCAAAGGTGGGTGCCATTAGACCCAGCATTGTTTTCTTTCTTTTCTTTCTTTTGGTGTTTTTAGACAGGGTCTCCTTGTTATGGAGATCTGGCTGTCTTGGAACTTGATCTGTAGACCTGGTTGGCAGAGATGCGCCTGCCTCAGTGTCCGAATGCTGGGTCTAAAGGTGTGCACCAAGCCTGTCCTTGTTTTTGCTGACATTTATCTGTTTATATGTGCCTATGTTGGGAGCAAGGGTGAGTCTGGGGCTTTCGCTGAAGTCCTAACGTTGTGGAGAAGGGACCTAGTTCTTTATCTAAAACCAGGAATGTGTTGGCAAGACCAGTAATGGCCTGGGGCCGTTGAGGAAGCTTCTGTCTTGGGTCCTGAGAAACTACTAGGCCCCCTCTAAAGGGCCTCATTTTCATTCTCTGGCCTCTGTGCACTTGAGATAGCCTGTGTCCCCTTTGTGCAGTAGTGCGTGATTAGCCCCCTGATGATAGAACTCCATGGCAAGACAGTCTCCTGCTGGTTCTGTCACACTTTTACCTTAGACGATGCTGTACTTTTTGGGGGTTGGGGATTTCAAGACAGGGTTTCTCTGTGCAGCCCCAGCCATCCTAGAGCTCACTCAGTAGACCAAGCTGGCCTCTAACTCAAGAGATGCTGCCTCTGCTGCCTGAGTGCTGGAATTAAAGGGTGCTGCTGCTGTCTGGTGATACTGTACTTTAAAAAAAAAAAGATTTATTTATTTATTTATTGTATATGAATATACTGTTGCTCCCTTCAGATGTACCAGAATGGTTGTGAGCCACCATATGGTTGCTGAGAATTGAACTCAGGACCTCTGAAAAAACAGTCAGTGTTCTTTCTTAACCAGTGAACCATCTCTCTAACCTGATGCTGTACTTTTTTTTTTTTTTTTTTTTTTGAGACAGGGTTTCTCTGTGTAGCCCTGGCTGTCCTGGAACTCACTCTGTAGACCAGGCTGGCCTCGAACTCAGAAATCCGCCTGCCTCTGCCTCCCAAGTGCTGGGATTACAGGCGTGCGCCACCACACCTGGCTGATGCTGTACTTTTAATAAACTGGTTTGATATGAGCCATTGGTTTACATAAAACCTGGTCCCAGCCCGCATATATTCTATGTTCTCATCCTCTATCTTCCCCTGCAGGGTCCTGTCACTAAAGAATGGCCTGCTGATCCAGGCTATATTTGAGTGTATGTATGCACATCGTGTATGTGCGGGAGCCTGAGAACATCAGAAGAGGGGTGTTCGGTACCCTGAAACCAGTCATAAGCAACTGTGACCTGGTATTTGGGTACCGGGAATCAAACTGCTTCCTTTGGAAAAGCAACCAGAGCTCTTGACCACTGAGTCATCTCCAGCTCCCGAGGACGTTGGGTTGGTGAGAGGCTCCGTGGTTAGATGGTTGCTCCCAAGCCTGATGACCTAGTTCATCTGAGGGACCCACACGGTAGAGGGAGAAGGTCTTGAACTCTGTCCTGTGACCGCCATGTGTGCGTTGTGACGCATCTATAAACCCATATACACAGAAGTAAATGAAATAATTGTTTAAAAATACCAGATATTTTATGATTAATTTCCAAAGAGCCCTTTGGAATTTTGGGGATTAGCTGGCTTTTAAAATTTATCTTGCATTCCAGTTAAATTGTGAATTAATTCTGTATCAAATTTTGTGCAGCCGAGGAATTGAATTTAATGAGTGATAGGTATACTCTGTTAATGCCACTAAAGCTTTGATATTTCTAAAACTGTGGTTTTTAAAGTGGCATTGTCAAGGAGACAGAATTCTTCCTTTTTTACAGTGTCTGTTATCTAGAGGTGTAAACTGACACTGTAATTACTTCTGAAGTGGTTTACTGAATAGACTTGTGAAACTGGCAATTTTTCAGGCTTTTCAGGATCTTGGGGCCAGACTGAAGGAGCATTGTGATTTGCTTTGTGCTGGTGTGTTTTGCTGCTTTTGCTTCTAGTCAGGGTGTTGCATAGCCCAGGCTGGCCTCAAACCCATTTTGTTAGGCACGGGTAGCCTTAACGGCTTCCTGTTCCTCTTGCCTCCACCCCCCAAGGTGCTGCATACAAGCTTGGCCTACTGTGCCCAGCTCGCCTGTGCCACTGTTTTGTAGAAGATTGCTATATCTATATCTATATCTATATCTATATCTATATCTATATCTATATATATCTATATCTATATCTATATCTATATCTATATCTATCTATATCTATATCTATATCTATATCTATATCTATATCTATATCTATATCTATATCTATATCTATATCTATATCTCTTTTTCCTGAGACAGTTTCTCTGTGTAGCCCTGGCTATCCTGGAAGTCACTCTGTAAACCAGGCTGACCTTGAGCTCAGAAATCCATCTGCCTCTGCCTCCTGAGCACAGGGATTAAAGGGATGCACCTCCATTGCCTGCTGCTGCTGCTGCTGCTGCTGCTGCTCCTCTTCCTCCTCCTCCAGATTTATTTATTTATTTTATGTTTATAAGTACACTGTAGCTGTCTTCAGACACAACAGGAGAGGGCATTGGATTTCTTTACAGATGGTTGTGAGCCACCATGCTGTTTTTGGGAACTGAACTCAGGTCCTCTGGAAGAGCAGTCAGTGCTCTTAACCCCTGAGCCATCTTTCCAGTCCTGCTCTTTACTTTTTAAAGTAATTTTTTTTTTTTTTTTAAAGATAACCATGTCGATGCCCACATGTAATGAAATTCCAGCCTTGAAGAGATTGAGGCAGTCGGGATAGTGGTTGTGTGTGGTGGCATATTGCCACACTCCTGGAAGTCAGAGGACAGCTTGGGGGCCAGTTCCCCCCCACCATGCGGACCCCCTGGGGAGTGAAGGCCGCCTGTCAGGCTTGGTGCCAGCGCCTTCCTGTTGAGCCACCTCATCACTTAACTCTAATTTTACTTTTTTTTTCCAGGTTAAATTTAGTGGAAGCTTTTATCGAAGATTCAGAATTGAGGCAGAGTTTACAGGAGGATTTACTTCGCCGATTTCCAGATCTTAACCGGCTTGCCAAGAAATTTCAGAGACAAGCAGCAAATTTACAAGATTGTTACCGACTGTATCAGGGTGTGAACCAACTCCCCAGCGTCATCCAGGCTCTGGAGAAATACCAAGGTATGGGGCGCAGCTTCGCTCTACTCAGCTCCAGCCTCTGTGCTTCCTTCCCGTGTGTTACTGCGCTCATAACATGCCTAGCAAATGCGCTGGTGGGTCTAGTACCTCTGTGGTGAGGGTTACATTTTTTAATAGGTTTGTATTGAGTCAGGCATAGAAAGTGGTCCAATAAGGAACCAGACCCTGGTGGCTGAATCTGATGATTCAGCAAGGGGAAGGCCGAGGCCTGCCGGCTCCATGTTTGCCATGTTTCCTGTGTTTGGGCCTACTAGAGCCCTTCAGCAGTTTAAGGTCAGCCTAGACTGCACAGCATCCTGTCTCAATAAAAAGGTACTAACATACAAAGTCCCTGTAGTTATATGTGAGTGAAGTCATGTCCTTGACAAAGGTGTCTGCATGGGCTCTTGGCATCTGCTGCCCCCCCCCCCCAAGTGTGAGGTTCTAGGTAGGTGCAGCCATGTCTTACTCTGTCCGAGTGCTGACGATTCAGACCTCGTTCCCATTTGTCCTGGACCAGTGCTCTTAGCCATTGAGTCAGCCATCTTTCCGGTCTCCCACTGTAGCTTCCTTGGATGGACTGAATGCAAGTTTCTACAACACCAGTTTTCGTTTGTACAGTTATTAAATATCTAACATGTAAAGCATTTTAAGTTTGAACTAGCCACAACAACTCTTAGAGCTATTGAAGCACCCTGAGGGCTTGGCAGTAGAGTGCTTATGTGGCTGGTGGGGTTGAGTCCAGTGTCTTAGAAGCGATCTATCAGTATTATGGGAAAACTCGACTCCTTTTCCAGAGAAATGTAGATGCAGCTTCATGATGACAGAATACAGATTAGTTTATTTTGTATATCTGCGGGCATGAGTATGGAGGAGGACAGCTTTTGGGAGTTGGTCTCCTCCCACCGTGTGGGTGCAGGACCGATTTGGCAGCAAGCCCCTTCCCCACTGAGCTGTTTTGTTGGCTTGAGGCACCAAGGTAACTGAGGGCTCGGGAGTTTAAGCACTTGGTACACAGGCCTGGGGACTGAACATATAAATGTCAGGTGGGGTACTCATAGTTCCCATTCGAGATGGGGTCCTTGAAGCACCAACCTGGCCAGCAAGACTCATAACAGTGAGTTCTCGGTTCAATGAAGAGACCTTGGGTGTTGGGTAGCTGGAAAGATGGTTCAGTGGCTTTTAGAGCACTGACTGCTCTTCCAGAGGTCCTGAGTTCATCACTCTTCTGGTATGTCTGAAGACAACAACAGTATACTAACATACATAAAATAAATACATCTTAAAAAAAAAATAGAGAGAGGCCTTCCCTCAAGAGAGCGCTGTGGGGAAACTTCCTGACAACAGCCTTTACCTGGATGTACACACACACATACACACACAGAGAAGATGATAAGTATTCGTACGTTTTCAAAGGACCTTTGTAGAAATCCTCCTCCTCGGCTGGTGAGGTGGCTCGGTGGTGCAGGCCGATCCATCACTGAGCCTGGGGCCTTGAGTGACCCTCAGAACCCAGGTGGTGGAAGAGCCGACCCTGCAGGGCTCCTGGTCTTCACACACAGACCATGGCTCACATACAAAGCAGACAGAATAAAAACCTGACTCCTCCTCACACTCTGACTACATTTCTGCTCCTCGTGCCTCAATTTCCCCATCATATAAATGAGTAGCAGCAGCTTGTGCTTCCTTTTTAGGTCATTTGTGTGGGATCAGCAGGAACTAGGGGTGTGCTGACTGTGGGCACTGAGCAGAGCGTCACTCAGCGCAGGGCCGCTGCTTTGGACCTGCCTGCTCCTGGGTGTCTCACCCTGTACAGTAAGCAGACAGCCTTTTGGTTCCTGATAAGTTACTTAGTACATATTTAATTACTTATTTTATCATTTACTTATTTACTCACTAATTGTTTGATTGAGATAGTGTCATATGAAGCCCTGGGTGGCCTGGAATTCTATATTAATAAGGCTGGTCTCAGCTCACAAAGATCTGCTCGGCTCTGCTTCTTAAGTGCTGGTTAAAAGCAGTGTGCAAGTGTGCGCAGCTTGTCAGCTTGTGTTTCTTTTTGAAATTCTGTGACTTAGCACATTTAAATGTTCGTGTTTGCCCTATTCTCTCACCCCCAGGTCTGGTCATGTGAGGCAGATCTCTGAGTTTGAGGCCAACCTGGTTTGCACAGGAAGTTATAAGACAGCAAGTACCACATAGAGAACTAACTAACTAACTAAGGAACTGAATCCCTTTTGGTGCCAGTGTGCATCACCTCTGCTCCCTCTCCAAGGCCTGCCCTCTCCTCTGCCCACTCCTGCTTCCGACCCTCCTGTTGGGCTGAGCTCACGGACTTGAAGCAGACGCCTTGCTTTGTGTTTCCTGTTCTTGATTTCCTTCTGTGGGTCTCCCGTCCACATTAGTTTTGAAGAGTCTGTTGAATTTACTGAGAAAGCCAAAACAGACTAATTTACACACACACACACACACACACACACACACACACACACAGAGAGAGAGAGAGAGAGAGAGAGAGAGAGAAAGGAAGAAAGAAAGAAAGAAAGAACAGTATTTTGGAGAGCAAAACCATGCTTTAAAAAGTACATTAGCATACATTATTTTGAGAAATTACAGGTAATTTGTCACCCTGTGATGTTTTCAGTTTTGACTCATTCTAAATTTGCTTTTAGTCCAGAAAAACACCAAGAGTAAGGTGTATTTACAGACAGCAGGGGGCAGCAACAGCGTGGAAAGAACATTTACATTGGTTACAGTTTTTCTCTGTAAGAAATAGGTACTTGGCTGGCCAATTTGGAGGTTCTGGCTGGATAAAGCGGCTGCACCCTTGACAAAGGCATTTTTCTTATCTGAGGGAAGGTGACTGTAGCTTTAGTTGATCCTGTGGGGAGGTAGAGCAGGGGTGACACCTGTCCAGCCAGATCACCCTCACATCCAGAAATAGGGATTTGACAAGATGAACCTGGCCTTTATTTCTGTCTCAAAAATTCCAGGGTAAAATAAAATAACTATATTCTACATTTGAACACATTTCCAACAGATTAAAATAACTCATGCACTTGTACAGATTACTTCATGTCTAACTTATCCATTCAGATAGAACTACTTTGAAAAGTTATTATTGTATGTGTATGAGTGTTTTGCTTGCGTGTTTGTCTGTGCCTGGAACTGGTATTATAGACCATTGTCAGCCCCGTGTGGGTGCTTGGAATTGAACCTTGACCTCTGGAAGAGCAGCCAGTGCTCTTAACCACTGAGCCTCTCTCCAGCCACATGCAGATGGGGTTCTGGTGGAGAGTGCATTCAATCTTCAGGTGGCCTAACGTAGCCGTTTCCACAGAGTTCTGCCAGTCTGTGGGCATGGGACATCTTCAGTTTGTTTCTCTCTCAGCCCTCCTCACACTTCAGTTAATTTAAGAAGTTCACAATTCCTTGGGTGATATTTGAAATTCAAGATCCTTATTGAGTAACCGTGTAAGTGTCAGGGTTGATGGCCAGTGCTTGCTGTCTTTCCTACGCTCTCTTCCTTTAGGAAACTGTCCTCTTAACCAAGGGCTGTGCAGCCTGCTTGTGCCGCATGTTGGTTCACGAGACTCAATGGCAGTGACAGGGGTGGCTCTTTGTTTCCTGGAGATCCCATGAGGGTGGAGGAGACAGTGAGTAAATACCTGAGAATCTCAAATGCATGGTGACAGATACGATGAGGACAACTGCAACCTCAGCAGTACTAGACGGAGTCTAAGAGGGCTCTGGGAGGACTGCCGTTTGGGACTGAGACGGCTCAGCACTTAGCGAGCGCTGGCTAATCTTCCGCGGGACCTGGGTCTGATTCTCAGCACCTACCTGGTTCATAGCCATCTGTAAATCTAGTTCCAGGGGATTTGACACTGTCTTCTGGCCTCCTTAGGAAACATACATGTAAGGGATGCACCTGTGCACTTAAAGTTTTAAAATTTGAAGAGAAATTATTGTTGTTGTATATAGTGGCTGATACCCGTAATTCCCAAACTTGATATGCTAAGGCAGTAGAATTGCCATAAATTCAGAGCTACATAAATTCTGGGCTACAGAGTGAGACCTTGTCTCAAAAACTAAAACAAACAACAAGAAAAGAAACTTTCCAACATCAGATTTGAATGATGACACAGCCAGCTTCTAGGATGTGAGAGGCTGGGGGGCCAGTGATGTGTGTAAGGCCGGCAGGGGTAGACATGTGAAGTCGTGAAGTAAGGTGATGAGGCGCAGTGCTAAAAAATCAGGGGAAAGTGCTGGGAATTACATCTGGAGCTAGGCCTGCTAGTGTGCTTTCTCTCTCAAAATTAATTTCTGAACTGAATTCACTAGCTCCATCCTGAGAATTCTTAGAGATCCTTCTAAGTCACGAGCTAGAAAAATAGTAATTTATGGAAAACACAAATTCTTGCACAAAAATTGTCAAATACTGAACTGACAAAGTTTTAAATAGAAACAGGTGGTCTGATCTCTAGAGCCTTAGGTTCTCAGATTCTTCTCTCTCTCTCTCTCTCTCTCTCTCTCTCTCTCTCTCTTTCTTTCTCTTTCTATCTCTCCCTCCCTCCCTCCCTCCCTTTTTTCTCCTTCTTTTTTGTTTTGTTTTGGAGACAAGGTTTCTCTGTGTAGCCCTGGCTGTCCTGGAACTCACTCTGTAGACCAGGCTGGCTTCAAACTCAGTGATCTTCCTGCCTCTGCATCCTGAGTGCTGGGATTAAAGGTGTGTGTATGTACCACCATTCAGCTACTGCAGGGTATTTGCTTTTAATAGAGTGTGTTTCAACAAGATTACAAATTAGCATTGAGGCTCAGGCTGCGTGTGCTTGTTGTTAAGCATTAGCAAATGTTTTGTGTCCTTTGTATATCTTTGTCTTTTGTTTTGTTTTGTTTTGTTTTTTTGTTTTTTGGATTTGGTTTTTTCAAGACAGGGTTTCTCTGTATAGCCCTGGCTGTCCTGGAACTCACTCTGTAGACCAGGCTGGCCTCAAACTCAGAAATCCACCTGCCTCTGCCTCCCAGAGTGCTGGGATTAAAGGCGTGTGCCACCACTGCCCGGCTGTCCTTTGTATATCTTAACACAGTGGAAGGCAAAGTGGTTGTTGTCGCCAAAGTTCACTCTTGGAAGTGATTTGAGTTTTTAAAGACAGGATCTCATAGTATAGTCTAGGCTGTCCTCAAAACCTGTGATTTCTCCAAAGTGCTGACTCACAGGCTTACACTGCCTGACCCCTTTGAGATGTTAATGGAGATGGGCTGTGGCGGGCTTTCTGGGATCCAGAGTTCCTGAGCTAAGTAGAGATGCAGAGCTAGGCAGCGGCATACTGCAGCAAAGGGTTGCTTACAGTCAGTCTGTCTTCCTCGGTTTGTTAGAGGCGGTTGTGATTAATAATGTAATGTGACTCCGTGGTAGCTTTTCATCACTCTCATTCAAGAGTCATCAGAATTGGAATTAATTACTTTGGATTGAAATTCAATGTGCTAGTGATCACCTGTACGTCCTATAAGAAGTTGTTGGCAATGAGGAGAAAAATAATCCTTGTGTCCCAAGTAGTAATAATGAGTAGTGGTGTGGTGTGTGGTGACTGTTCAGTGTGGAGCACTGCCTATGTGCCCTGTCATCTTAGGTACTCATCTATCCTCTGGGTCGCCGTCATTGTTAGTGCCTTGTGCTGACAAGGACAGGGCTTCAGGACGCCCTGAGCAGAAGAGAAAGCCACAGAGCTGCTGCCTGGGCTCGCGCCAGCCCGGGCTCTGCCTCCCCTGCATGTCGTTGGCTCTGCTTCCCTCACGATCCTCGGGATGGCCAAGAGCCAGTTTAAATCCTCGACTTGACTCAGCCTCTGCTGACTGGAGCCCCTGCTTGTTAATGGCAGGGTGGAAATTAGAGCTCTAGTTTTAGTGGCGTTGTCTTTGGCTCATTTAGTCATAATGTTTCCACATGATTCTGAAGGGGACGACTGACCTTCGGGGAGGGCGGTGTAATAGTAGTGGGGCCCTGGGTGCTACCGCAGTAGTCCCTGTTTATAGACAGACTCGAGTTTAGAGACCTTACAGTTTGTGCTTTCTAGTTCAAAGGATTTCATTATTTTAATTATTACAAGCTGTAATAATTATTTTATTTCTGTTCTGCTTTGTTTTAGGAAGACACCAGCCATTGTTGTTGGCAGTTTTTGTGACTCCTCTTATTGATCTTCGTTCTGACTTTTCAAAATTTCAAGAAATGATAGAAACGACTTTAGATATGGATCAGGTATGCAATTTACATTTAATTCCCAAGCAAAGTATTTTTGGAAAGAAAAGAGTAATCAGAAACAAAACAGAAAAATCATATTAAAAAATGTCTAATTTGTCTTGAGCTTGTATTTTGGCACGTTGTGTGGCACTTTGTGTGGCACCTTTGTGGCCAATTGATGTAGATTTACGTGACAGACAAGGAAGAATGAACTTTCTAGGCAGTGCTGGGGATTGAACCCAGGGCCTTGAATGTGGTGGGTGAGTTTCTGATCACTGCTCCATCCAACCCCGATCCTTTTCAGTGAAGATAAAAGTCGGCAGAAGCAATGACTGTTGAGTGCAGCGGACTGGGTGTGGGAATTCTTCCTCTAGTTTATCCTGGAACATGGTATCCACCAGCCTCAGTCAGGAGCACAAGGTGTGCGGCTGTTCCATCCTTAAAGGGAAGGACGGCAGATGGTTCCAAATGTTCAAGTGTGTTTCTTTTCTTTTTAAATAAGATTTATTTATTTATTTATTATATATAAGTGCACTGTAGCTGTCTTCAGACAGCACCAGAAGAGGGCATCAGATCTTGTTACTGATGGTTGTGAGCCACCATGTGGTTGCTGGGATTTGAACTCAGTACCTTCAGAAGAGCAGTCGGTGCTTTTAACCGCTGAGCCATCTCTCCAGCCCCCAGTGTGTTAACATTTTAATCAAGGTAGAAGGAGTTCTAGTTACTGAATCATGGTGGCGCATGTGATCTCAGCTTGCAGGAGATTGTGTCAAGATGATTGCTTGAGTTCAAACTCAGTGTAGACTACAGTGTAAGACTCAAAGTAGGAGGTGGGGTTGCAAGCTGGTCCAACCACTCTGGCGGTTCCTCAGAAAACTGGGCATGACACTTCCAGAAGGCCCCACTATACCACTCCTGGGCATATGCCCAGAGGATTCCCCAGCATGTAATAAGGACACATGCTCCACTATGTTCATAGAAGCCCTATTTATAATAGCCAGAAGCTGGAAAGAACCATGTCCCTCAATGGAGGAATGGATACAGAAAATGTGGTACAATGGAATACTACTCAGCCATTAAAAACAATGAATTCATGAAATTCTTAGGTAAATGGGTGGAACTGGAAAATATCCTAAGTGAGGTAACCCAATCACAAAAGAACACACATGTTATGCACTCACTGAGAAGTGGATATTAGCCCAGAAGCTTGGAATACCCAAGAGACAATTCACATATCAAATGATGCACAAGAAGGAGGAAGAACAAGTATGGATACTCTAGTCCTTCTTAGAATTGGGAACAAAATACCCAGAGACAAAGTGTGGAGCAGAGTCTGAGGGAAGGACCATCCAGAGACTACCCAACCCAGGGATCCATCCCATATACAGTTACAAAACCCAGACACTATTATAGATGCCCACAAGTACTAGCTGACTGGAGCCAGATATAGCTGTCACCTGGGAGGCTCTGCTAGTGTATGACAAATACAGAGGGGGCACTCTCAGCCAGCCATTGAACTGAGCACAGAGTTCCCAGTGGGAGAGCTAGAGAAAGGACCCAAGGAGCTGAAGGGGTTTGCAGCGCCATAGGAGGAACAATGATGTGAGCCACCCAATACTCTCAGAGCTCCCAGGGACAAAACCATCAACCAGATAGTACACATGGAGTTACTCAGGGCTCTTGACGCATAGGCAGCAGAGGATGACCTTGTTGGACAGCAAAGGGAGGAGAGGCCCCTGGTACTGGAAAGGCTCAATGCAGCAGTATAGGGGAATACCAGGACAGGGAAGCAGGAGGGGGTTGTTTGGGGGAACAGGGGGAGGGGAGATGGTTTATGGGACTTTGGGGGAAGGGACCAGGAAAGGGGAAATCACTTGAAATATAAACAAAGAATATATCTTATAAAAAGAGAGAAAAAAAAAAAAAAAGCTGGGCAGTGGTGGCGCACGCCTTTAATCCCAGCACTTGGGAGGCAGAGGCAGGTGGATTTCTGAGTTCGAGGCCAGCCTGGTCTACAGAGTGAGTTCCAGGACAGCCAGGGCTACACAGAGAAACCCTGTCTCGAAAAACCAAAAAAAAAAAAAAAAAAAAAAAAAGAATAAAGAATTACTGCAAACAGGTGGATTGTATAGGTGATGACTGATGACTGATCTGAGTCTAAACTCAGGTAAGAAATGAGTAGTAACACTCTACAACCATGTATCACGTAATAATGCGTCTTTAAATTGGCTTCTTCTGGAAATGCCATAAAGAATAGCTACCTAGTTCTGGAGAATAGACACGACTAGACGTCTAACTTATGTGGGAAAGCCTGATGGTTTTCAAGGCCATGCAGCATGCCACAGTATTGAGTCATGAATCCATGAAAGCATGTCTAAACTTAGAGAAAAAATGTGTAGTCAAATACCAACCAAAAGTATTATTTTCTTCCCATTACACATTTATGGGATCATTTATACAGGCTGGATTAAAGCATGACTGTGTAGACTAGATTAGTCAACAACCTATTGCTGTGAAGAATATGATGGAAACCCTTATAAAGGAAAACATTTAATGAGGCTGGCTTACAGGTTCTGATGTTTAGTTCATTATCACCACGGCAGGAGTAGGGGTAGTGAGTTCTACACCCAGATCAGCGGGCAGCAGGAAAAAAGCAACACACTGGGTCTGGCTTGAGCTTCTGAAAACCCAAAGCCCACTCCCAGTGACACACTTCCTCCAGCAAGGCCACACCTACCCCAACAAGGCCACACCCACCCAACAAGGCTATACCTTCAAATGCCACTCTATGCATTCAAACATAAGGGCCATTCTTACTAAAAGCACCACACAGACCATGACTCTGTTACACCATATGCTCCATGGAGTGATTTTATGTGCTTGTCACATATTTTCTCCTCTCTTACAAGTTAAATTGAAGAAAAATAAATGTTTTTAGATTAATATATTAAGGCCATGTTAAATATGTATGCCAGACTGTTCAGTAGAACATTGAGTCGGAAAATGGGGGAAAGTAGACTCAAATTAGGAGTGAACAGGATATAAGGAAGCATACTTATTTTTCCTGAAGAAAGTTCTTTTGGGGGAGGTAAGGTTAGTTTGTGCATGAAATAGGCATAGGTGTTTGTTTTTTGTTTTAGATTTATTTATTTTTATTTTATGTGTATAAGTGTTCTGCCTGCATGTGTATCTATATTGTGTGTGTATCTGGTGCCCATGGGAGCCAGAAAAGGACATCTGTAACTGGATACAGACGATTGTGAGTCACCACATGATGCTGGGAGCCCAGCCTGGATCCTCTGAGAGCATCCTGTGCTCTTACCCTCTGAGCCCTCTCCATCCTCTCTGAGTGCTCTGAGGAAGGGTCTTACTGTGTCTCAGTCCTGGCCCACTGTTCAAGTGCTGGGATTACAGGCATGCACCACAGTATCCTGCTTACATTTTTTTCTAAACTTAAAATAAAAATTAAGCTAAATTTCTGATGAAAAGACTAAGGAATGGATACTCGGATTATTGGCATCAAGGTAACAGTTCGGTTATCAGATTGTTAGTCTTTGGGTTCCTAGTCCTGTAGATCTATTTGAATTGGTGATTTGTGCTATGTGAGCTTGACTTATTTGGTTGCAGTAGATTGTGTGTATGTGTGTTTGCGTACGTGTGCTGGTATGAGCCTGTTCTGGAAAGATTGAGACAAAGTTTAAGGAGTCTAGATAGGTTTGATTTAGAATTGCTAGGCTCAGTGAGACCCTCTGGAAGGCCTGGCTTCCCTTTGGCTTCGGAGTGGAGACCAGTAGCAGTTGAGAATAGTTTTCTCTGGCCAAGAAATAAGCCAGTTTGAGCTGAATTAAAAGATAATAGGCGCTGGGCGGTGGTGGTGCACGCCTGTAATCCCAGCACTTGAGGCAGAGGCAGGCGGATTCCTGAGTTCGAGGCCAGCCTGGTCTACAGAGTGAGTTCCAGGACAGCCAGGGCTACATAGAGAAACCCTGTCTCAAAAAGCCAAAACCAAACCAAAACAAAAAACAAACAAAAAAACAAATACAAGATAATAGGCAAGTTTATTTGGGAATGAGCCAACTTGGGTGGGCCTTGGAGGATGAGACCTGAGAAAGTCAAGTGTAGACTGTGGTAGGGGAGTTTTTTATGGTGTGTCAGTGAAGGAAAATGGCTATCTACCGGCTGGGCGGGGTGGGGTGGGGTGGGGTGGGGTGGCTGGACACTATGAGGGGGGTCTGAAGCAGAAATGTCAAATGTGTGGTCCTGTCGACACGAACTTGTTTATTTCTTCCAGCTCAGCTGGTACTGAGGTCTGTAGGAGGATGTCGGGAAGAGGATGTGCCCCGTGGGTCTGGAGGCGCTGGAAGCAACACTCTGGGCCACTGATTAAGCTCTGGCAGTGAGTTATAGCCACCTCTGCCGGGAGGTGGAGAGCCTCCAAACGTTTGGCCACAAGAGAGCCATTGACAACGGCCGTGCCCTTGGTGGGGGCTATGATGGATACCCTTATAAAGGAGAACAGTTTAATAAGGCGGACGTAGGATTGGTGGGGATGTTCCCCTCGGCTATTTGGAGTGCCCTGGTTAGGGCGCTCAGCCTTCTGTGACGAGGCCCCCACTGGAAGGCAGTTTGCTTCAACTGTTTCAGTGGTGGTCTGGGGTAGAGATCCGTGAGGCAGCTAGGGAACGAAGATGGGGATCAGGAAAGGTTATGGGGTCCAGGGTGGCTTCAGAGCCGCTGAGGATTTCATGGCGGAGTAAAGGAAACAGGCAGACAGGCGTGACCAGAGACTCCCGAGAAGAATCACCTCACAAGAATGCGGGGAAGAACAAGGTCTTAGGGTACAGGAGGGGCTTCCAACCATCCCTGGGAGGGACGGAAGTTGGTGATGGCACTGTGGGACCTAACTTAAAACCCAGAAGGTATTCCATGTTCGTCAGGAACAAGATGGCTTCCCTGCTGCTGCCCGTAGCATTGCCCTTGGCTTGGCAATTGTCGAGTCTAGGAGCCATCGTCCTCCACCAGGCCAAGGAGCTTTAAAGGTCTTTGGAGCCTCTGTTGTGGGGCTGGGCCTCTGTGGCTGGGCACAGGAGACGAGGGGCATTCTGAGTTCTGGTGGCCAGGCAGGCAGCAGGTCGGGTGTGGTGGCTTCGGGGGCTCCGGAAGGTTGCTGCAGTTGCCACATTGGAAACAGGCCTCTGGCAGAGTGTAGCCTTCTGCTGTTGGGAAACTCTGCCACCTCCTCATGCTTTTAAAGACTTATTGGCCAGGGTTACAGCACCCCAAATAGCCTTTGACTCAGGGACTTGGACCCCGAGTCATCCTCCAGGGCTGAGCTGCCTGAGTCACTGGCTCCCTGACCTCTCCCCTCCTCCTGTCTCCTCCACTGCTCCCCTTTGACTTAGCACCCCCTTTACCAACCTCCTCCCCATCCTCTTCCTCCTCCATGCCTACTCTGCCCCTCCCCCTTCTGTGACCCCACACCCCACACCCTGGACTGCCCCGTCTGGCTTCTCCCCCATGGCTTCTTCTGACACAGTGGCAGACCTGGTCTCCTCTGCCCACTCCAAGAGGTGGAGCCCATAGCTTAGCCAACCCAGTTATTTTACCCTCCGTTCTGCCACGCGGCTCGTTACCTGGCTCGCCACCTGTGCTCAGGTACCATGCTTCTGTCTATCCATCTTCCCCGGTGAACCTTCCCACGCCTGGCTCTATCCCAGAATTCTCTGTCCCGGACGCCGCCCCTCTTACCATTTCCTGCCTAAGCCATAGACCATAGGCTTTTTAAATTGACAGGCGATGTGTCTATACAGTACAGGAAATATTCTCTCTACAATGACTGAGAAGTAAAATGTGTAGTGAGGACCATGGCATCCGCCGGGGAGGCGGAGTCCAGGTGGGTATGTTGAATCATGGGGATTTTCATCAGCTTGCTGCGTACTTTCATGGAACTTACCCAAGTCAACTTTAGTTGACTCTGTCTAACTCCATTCTCTGAAGGAGGCAACAGGCCATAAGGTTCCTCCTCTGGTGACCATCTTGACCTGGCTGGTAATCCCAGTTGGGTTCTGTAGCTGGCACTGGCCTGTCACCCACAGGGACTGTTTTGTCCACTAGGCAGGTTTCATCTGCGTACTTCCTGAATCACCTGTGTTCCTCGGGAGTGAGGGTGGAGCCCTGGGTGACATACAGGTTAGAGGTCATAGGCCTGGCAAAGGTGGCGGAACGCTGTAATATGCAGGAGCCGATCTCCAGGAGGTCGTGCAGGGAGAAGGGAACGGGAACTGGAGCAAGCCCCTCAGCTCTGGCCACCTCTTGGAGTGGGCAGAGGAGACCAGGTCTGCCACTGTGTCAGAAGAAGCCATGGGGGAGAATCCAGACGGGGCAGTCCAGGGTGTGGGGTGTGGGGTCACAGAAGGGGGAGGGGCAGAGTAGGCATGGAGGAGGAAGAGGATGGGGAGGAGGTTGGTAAAGGGGGTGCTAAGTCAAAGGGGAGCAGTGGAGGAGACAGGAGGAGGGGAGAGGTCAGGGAGCCAGTGACTCAGGCAGCTCAGCCCTGGAGGATGACTCGGGGTCCAAGTCCCTGAGTCAAAGGCTATTTGGGGTGCTGTAACCCTGGCCAATAAGACGGACAGTAAGCACTGGCCTCAGAAATGCAGTTCCCAAAAAACTTGAACATTAGGGAGCTCGTGCCTATGCAGACATTTTCAAGGTCATGGAGAGTGCTAAAGCTTAGAGAGTGCCTCCTGGTGGCCATTTGGGTTGGTTATGTAGAATATGTGAGGCCAGGCCACAGAGCAAAGAACCAGGTGTGTTAGACAAGTTCTGAGATGGACCCAATGTGGATACGTTTCACAGCAGACAGTCGGGGGTGTTTGGGGATTGATTTTAGATCTGGCAGTGCCCATTTTCCAGCCTTTGCCAGTTGGCTTATTTCTTCAGTGGAGAAAACCTCTTGATGGCAAAAGCCAGGGCTCAGGATGTTGGCTCAGCTGCTACTGGTAGCCATTCATTCTAGAGCCAGAAAGGTTAGAGGTTGGCTGTGGGCTGCTCATACTAACTTGAGAGCAGGGGATGGCTCGCAAGCCCGTCCCTATTCCGTCCCTGCCAGGCTTCTAGACTACTTGGAGCTGAGGCCAGGCCACGCCCCCTCCCACTGCTGGGACCCTACCCTGTAGGAAACATCCTACCAATCGCTGAGCTTGCCCCCAAATCAGGCCACGGAGTCCCCAATTCTTGGCCACCCTGGAAAGCTCCACTCCTGCGGAGAAACCCTTTTCTAAACCCCGTGTCTGCCCATTTCTCTGGCAGCCACCCTCCTGAGGTTTCCCTCCCGGTGCATCTCTTGTGGGAGGTTTGATGTGTGCAGTGTGACTTTGTGGTGTTCTCTGGCTCCTCCTGCCAGGACCTTCGCATCCAAGCTGTGACACTCACATCAGCTTCCTCCAAAAGGAGGAGGGACCTTAAGTGTGAGCACTGCAGGCCGGGGAGGACTGCTGTGGCCAGTAGCAGTTACTCCTCAGTCACTGAACTGGGGGCACTCACAGTCCTAATTAAAGGCCACACTCCTGGGAGCTGACCTAGACACGCCTCTAACCGTAACTCAGGTTATAGGGCAAGTTCGAATCACTACCATCAACAATATTTGTAATGAATTTAGGCTTTCAGATTACATTTTTAGAACCACTTCCAGAAATTCTGCAGGACTCTCAGTTGTTCATGCCTGCTCTTTGAAAGCCCGCTGTGTTCCAGCTGTGCTTAGGAGCTCATGTGATGAAGGATCTCATTACACAGTGGCGGGCCTCCTGTGCCCTTCCTCACCCCACCCCCAGGAAGTGCTTCTGGGGCTGCTTTCCAGAACTCTTTTTCCCCCTATTTTAGAAATAAATGTATATCAAAACTATCATAAGCCAAAATTCCAGAAGGCATTGACTTTTACAAAACTAAACAGTTTCCTTGGTGCTTCAGTGAATTATATTAACTTTTTTTTTTTTTTTTTTTTGAGACAGGGTTTCTCTGTGTAGCTCTGGCTGTCCTGGAACTCACTCTGTAGACCAGGCTGGCCTCGAACTCAGAAATCCGCCTGCCTCTGCCTCCCAAGTGCTGGGATTAAAGGCGTGTGCCACCACCGCCGGGCGAATTATATTAACTTTTAAAGATTTTTTTTTGACAATTTCATACGTGTATACAGCTTATTTTGAACATAGCCAATGCAGATCTTTCTACTTCTCCTCTGGTGCTTTGAATGTGTTTGGCCAGTTGTGAGCTGTCATGTGGGTGCTGGATGCCTGCATGCTCAGGGACGCCCCCCTTCCCCAGCAGCTGTAGTTGTCCGTGGTGGCTCACGCAGCCAGGCTCCCCAGGAGCCCCTGCATCCGTGTTGGAGTGTGTACTGGGCCGGCATTGATTTAGCTGACTGTGCTGCTGTGAGAGCAGTGGCTGTGCCGTCCAGGAAGCGTCTGCAGCTCTCCTTCCCATCCTCTGGCGCTTCCGTTTTTACCACTCATTCTCCCACGCTGTTACCTGATGTGTGTGCGTTCCTGAAGCCGGGAGAGCTAGCTTTACGGGTGGTCGAGGTAGGGTTACTGGAGACTCAAGTCCTCTGAAGGGCAGCGAGTACTCTTAACACTCAGCCATTTTCCCAGCCCCCCTTTTTTGTTTGACATTTATTTGTGTGTTGTCGGGTGGTGGGCACAGCATGTGTGGAAGTCTGTCGTGTGTTATGAGATTGTATTTCCTTTTACTGTGTCTCTAGCTGAGAGCACCTCCCAGCTTTAGAAGGTAGTCATTTACTCAGTTTGGTTCCCCTGCTGAGATGGGGAAAGTCACGTGGGTTTCTCACAAGTTGAGCCTTGCCATATTTTAGGTTTGCCTTCTTTAGTGATAACTTTGCCTTGGATTTGATTTTGCCTCATAGAAACGGTGATGCTTGGTTTTTTACATGATAAAGAACTCCCCAGCTTTAGTGAATCTTTAGTAAGTTAGAAAACTTATCCCTGGATTTTATTTCTGAAGTTACGTGAGCCTTTGGCAGAGCTGGACATTGCATCCAGGATCTTGTGTAAATACACTGCGCAAGCGTTTACCACTGAGCTGTGACTAGCTCAGTTCCCCCGTGCACCTTGGATAGCAGTTTTGGCCTGTTACATATTTTGTGGTGTCTCAGATCTTTGAAGTCCCATCAGGTTGTTGTGTGATTCTCCTTCCTTGCCCATCCTCTCCCTGAGACAGTGTCACCATGTCGCTCCGGCTGGCTTTAGCTCCCACAGTCGCCCTCTGCGGTTCCTCACATGGTGATGGGGCTAAGCCTCGGGTTGGGAATGTAGGGCACTTGCCTAACTGGTGCCGAGCCATCGGCTTATTTCTCAGCACTGCAAAAATGAAGGAAGGCGAGAAGGGGCTTCCCTCCCTGTGCTCTTCCCACCCGATTGGACAAGCTCACTGGCTTGGAAGTTGTCTCCTTTGTTTATTCTTTCCATTTGTTTGGTGTTTGGGGGACAAGGTCTTATTACGCAGCTCTGCCTGGCCTGGGTCTCACTAGCTAGAACTTGGAGATCTCTTGCTTTTTGCCTCTCACGCGCAGGGAGTACGAGTGTGCCTCCGTGCCTAGCTTTTTTTCTCATCAGAGTGAAAAGCCTGTCCCTATTGTCACACTGAAAAAATTACTAGACCCTTAGGACACCTGATAGCAAACTACATTGCTTTATTATCATTTAGCTCTGTGCTTTTAAGCCCTTGGGTTTATTTCCATTCTACACAGTAATTGTTGAGTTTAAATTTGAAATTCGTTTATTAGACTGTCCTAGAAAGGTTTTTTATTTGCTTGAGAAACACTCCTGCTGTTTGAGAATACTTCAGGTGCTTGGTTCCAGGTTTGTAGTTTTTTTTCCCTTGGTTGCCATAAAATTATAGTGTGCTTGTTCATATTAGGATGCTTCATTTCCAGATGTTATTTCTATATACACAAAGGCATTTTTGTATTTATTGAGAGGAGGAAGAGAGAGAGAGAGAGAGAGAGAGAGAGAGAGAGAGAGAGAGAGAGAGAGAGAGAGAGGAATGAGAACACCAAATTACAATCAGAGGACTATGTACAGAAATCTTATTTTTTAAATTTTTTTCACTTAACCTAGGGTGTGTGTGTCCACATGCTCGCATATGCATGCAAGTATCTGAGGAAGCCAGAAGAGGGCTTTATATCCCTTAGAACTAGAGTTAGAGGTGGTTGTGATGTCGGTGGTCTTCTACAAGAGTCATAAGCCCTCTTAACTGCTGAGCCATCTCTCCAGTCCCAGGAGTCAGCTTCCCCCTACTATCCAGATCTGGGCAACTAAACTCGAATCATTATGCTTGGAAGCACTTTTGCCGCCAGCCCAGTGTTTCTTTTCTTTATAGCCAGTGCACATTTCTGCTCTATTCTAGAGGACGGACAATCATCTTAGCTTGCCCCCTCTGCTGTGATAAAGAACATGATCAGGGCTGGAGAGATGGTTCAGCCGGTAAGAGCACTGGCTGCTCTTCCAAAGGTCCTGAGTTCAAATCCCAGCAACCACATGGTGGCTCACAACCATCCATAATGAGATCTGACGCCCCCTTCAGGTATATCTGAAAAACAGCTACAGTGTACTTATATATAACAATAAATAAACTAAAAAAAGAAAAAGAAAAAAAACCATGGTCAGAAGGGTTTGTTTCGCCTCTCAGATCACAGTAGGCATGGAGGAATGCTGCTGACCGACTTCTCAGTAGCTCCGTTCACTTTCTTACGTGCCTCAGGGCTTCTGTCCAGGGATGGCACTGTCCACCGTGGGCTGGGCCCTGACATCAGTCCTCCTCCCAGGGCCTTGCTGCTGGACTAGCCCTCACTGAGGGGGTTCCCTCTTCTCAGGGGACAGCTAAGTGACACAGCCAGCACTACGTACCCTGCCCCTGGTGCTCCCCTCTTTTCGGGACTATAGTTGGACACAGGCTGGGTCATCTGCCATCCTGTGCAGCTCTCTTCAGTAAGCATTGCCTTCCGCGAGTGCATGGATGTGCGTAGTCAGGCAGTTTTTAATATCTCCCTAAATGTCTTAAATATTTAGTTTCCATATCTGAAGTTAATTAATTGAAGTTAGTTTGGTGTGGGGAATGAGCCCCAGCTGCCGTGCCTTGTGTGGATGTATGCTCTGCTTCTGCTTTTGCCTCTAGCTTTCTCTTGGGTCCTAGGTTGACCTGTTTCCTTGTTGCGCCTTTTTATTTGTGCATGTGTGTCCTGCTGACTTGTTTCCTGGTGCACTTTACGTGTGTCGATGGTAAATTTTTACTTAGCTGAATGTGTACATCATATGCATCTTCTGTCCTTGGCCAGCTTGGCTCCCCGACCCCAGAGCCTGCTTAGTGTTAGGATTAAAGGTGTGTGTACCATTTCTAGTGGAAAGACGTTTTCGGGATTCCTTCTCAGCCTGGGGCTTTCCAGATCTGTTGGGATGAACGAACTTTAAAACAAGATGTGTAAGTGAATGCTAGTGGCTTAAAGAAGAACAAGTAAGGGTGGAAGTGTTCTGTTGGATGTTTTCACTGAGATTAGAGCTCTAGTCTTCACCACTGCTGTCAGCGGGCGTGTCCGCACCTGGCTGGTAGGGCAGGTGAGCAGCTCCTGTGGCCAGGACATCCAGTCTTGTCATCTTCAGAGACCAGTGACTAACCCTCTTTCCAGCCAGTTGAAGTGTGTCATTTATTTGGGAGTGGTACGCATAACGTTTGTTCACACTCTCTTGGCCTGGGTTGATTTAGAACCTCATGCCTAGTTCTGAGGGAAGCTGGAAAGGTTGTCTTTGTCCTCAGTTATATGCTTTGCTGAGAGAAAACAAAATCTCTCTTCTTTCACAGTTGGAAACAAGGGCAATAAAAAGCCAGAGGCAGTGCCCTTTTGTTTGCCACCAAACTCCACGGTGAGGGTAGAGGGGGTTCTGCCTTCACTCCTCTTCCCTGAGCCGTGGCTGCAAAGGTCTCCTCATGCCGAGTCTCCGTGAGTTACCATTGCTGTGAAAAGCACCATGACCAAAAAAACCTGGGTAGGGACTGGTTTATTTGGCTTACACTTTTCTATCATGGAAGGAAGTCAGGACAGGAGTTCACACAGGGCAGGAGCTGGGGGCAAGAGCTGAGGCAGAGGCATGGAGGGCCTCACTGGCTTGCTCAGCCTGCTTTCTTACAGAACCCAGGACCCCAGCCGAGGGATGGCACTGCCCACATGGACTGGGCCCTCCGCATCAGTCACAAATTAATAAAATGCCTTAAAGCTGTCTTTAAGGGGGGCATTTTCTCAATTGAAGTTTCTTCCCTTTAGATGACACTAGTTTGTGTCAAATTTATATAAAACTAGTTAGGATTTTTTTTTAAAATATTTATTTATTATATGTAAGTACACTGTAGCTGCCTTCAGACACTCCAAAAGAGGGAGTCAGATCTCATTACGGATGGTTGTGAGCCACCATGTGGTTGCTGGGATTTGAACTCAGGACCTTTGGAAGAGTGGTCAGTGCTCTTGACCACTGAGCTAACTCTCCAGCCCCTAGGATTGATTGATTGATTGATTGATTGATTTTTTGTTTTTTCCGAGACAGGGTTTCTCTGTGTAGTCCTGGCTGTCCTGGAACTCACTTTGTAGACCAGGCTGGCCTCGAACTCAGAAATCTGCCTGCCTCTGCCTCCCAAGTGCTGGGATTACAGGCGTGTGCCACCACGCCTGGCTGATTTATTTTTTAAAAAAACAACAAAATAGGTCTCACCCTGGTCGTTCTGGAACTGGTTATATATAGATAGGCACGTTTGGCCTCATGCACAAGAGAGTTCCCTGCCTCTGCCTCCAGAGTGCTCGGTTTAAAGGTCTGTGGAACCATATCTGGCAGGAAGTAGACTTTGAAGTAATCTCCCTGGTTTTCTGTCAGAGAGTCTTCACTTAGCATCAGTTACATGGAATTTTCTCCAACTGATTATTTGTTTGGAAAAACATGCTTATAATAGTTTATCTAGCCGGGCAGTGGTGGCGCACGCCTGTAATCCCAGCACTTGGGAGGCAGAGGCAGGTGGATCTCTGAGTTCGAGGCCAGCCTGGTCTACAGAGTGAGTTCCAGGACAGCCAGAGCTACACAGAGAAACCCTGTCTCGAAAAACAAAAAAACAAAAAGTTTATCTAATACTTCTGGGGTAGTGGAGCTTTTCTAACATAATTGTCTAAGTCATATCCTGGGCCAGAGCTGACTCAGCAGTTCACGCACATGTTCTTGTAAAGGGCCCAGTGTTGCTTTCCAGCGCCCACAAGGCACGGCAGCTCATATCTATTTGTACCTCCAGTCCCAGGGCATTCCATGTACTCTTCTGGCCCCAAGGTCACCAAAGCACACATGGTACACAAATCTACGGGGAAGTTACTCACATACATAAAATATGAAAATATATAGAACCTAAAAATTTAGTATCTTTTATATTTATTTGTTTTGTAATTCCTTCATCTTTTGATATGCATCCTCTATAAAGGTTTTCTACTCTTTCAGAATTGGTAATTTGATTTCAGACCATCTCTGGTGTATTAATAGTCCATTAGTGACGTGACTAAGGCCCAACCTTACCTTTCTCCGTCTTTTCATCTGACTGTGAGCTCCTCGTTTGTCTGTCTGTCAGCTTTGCTGATCCAGTGGCTTGTTCTAGTGCTGAGGTATGTGGTACTGTTTGAACAAGTGACTAGAGTTCAGATGTCCTGTGTGGGACAGTGCAGACTCCTGAAGGGTGCCCGTGGGATGTGTCTCCTTTAGCCAGGTCATTTCCCCCTCTTTTTGTTTAGCTCCCCTGCCGCTCTTTCTCTGTTTTTGTTTTAAACATTCATTTGCTACATATTTACTTTATGTGTGTGTGCCTCCCTGTATATGTGCAGCATGCAGGTTCAGGGGCCAGAGGAGGTCAGAAAAGACATTGCATCCTTTGGATGGATGCAGTGGGAGGGACCGGATGCAGTGGGCGGGGCCGGATGCAGTGGGCGGGACCGGATGCAGTGGGCGGTTCTGAGCCCCGGGTGATACCTCCATGTGGGTGCTGTGAGTGTAGGAACTGAACTTGGGTCCTCCGCAAGAGCAGTTAGCTGCCAGTGCCTTCTCCAGTCTTGTGGCAACTTTCGGAAGTGCATTCTCATCTGAAAAAGGAGATAAGGATACCCCTCCAGATTTGAGGTTTTGCCTCACCATTTCTTTTTTATATGGTGGGCTGAGGATAGGAGCTTGGCCTGACCCCTGCTTTGCCTCTTCCCTGGAAGAAGCATGTTGTGTAGCACACTTCCCTGAAAGCATTGGGTTCCCCGTACCCCTGGAATTGTTATAAGTCTTGATCCTTATTTCTGGATAATCTTCATTTTATGCTTGAATGACTATTAGAATTCTGTTCTGGGGGCTGGAGAGATGGCTCAGTGGTTAAGAGCACTGACTCCTCTTCCAAAGATCCTGAGTTCAAATCCCAGCAGCCACATGGTGGCTCACGGCCATCTGTAATGAGATCTGACTCTTCTGGAGTCAGCTGTCTGGAGACAGCTACAGTGTACCTACATATAATAGATAAATAAATTTAAAAAAAAGAACAATGTTCTGTTTTGTTATGCAGATCCTGTGTCTTCAAGTGCTGCTGTAAAGCTAACTGTAGAGAGCCTTTACCTGTGAGGATGCTTTCTCTAGCCTTTGTGTTACAGCCGAATGGACAGCTCTGTCAGAACAAACATACCCAAGGCTCATTGCGTTTTGCCCTGCCCCTCACCCTTTTTGTTTGTTTTGTGTTTCAAGACAGGGTTTGTCTGTGTAGACCAGGCTGGCCTGAGCCCAGAGAGCTGCCTGCTTCTGTCTTGGAACGCCAGGATTAAAGACGTGTGTTACTGCGCCTGGCCACTGCTCTTTTTAAACATCTGGAACTTGACTCAGCAGGCGTGCTGAGTGAGTGTGGTTCCAGGAAGCCTTCCTGGTGTCTGCAGTTCCTTTTCTTGGTGGGCGCAGGAAGCAGGGACAGAGCTGGCGGCCTGGCTGCCTGCATGGGAAGGCCACTGTGCAACAGCTCGAGGCTGTTCAAATATTCGTATCTTTTATTAGGCACTTTCCTCTCCGTGACTCTGCTGCTCCGTTTAGGTGCTTATGCCTGCTCATTTAATGGCCGCAATGCTTTCCTTTTATGTAAGAAGTGCCCTGACAAAACGCTTTTATGTTTTTATATTTTTGGCAAAGCTGTGGTACACCTTTCATCTTTAAAAAGATCTATTCAGAATTTTAGCTTTTAATATTTTATATAGCTGGAACATGTTTTATTTTAAATATTTTATTCATTTTCCACTAGCTTTCTGTAATTTGATTTTTTTTTCTTGTGTAATTCACTTTAGGAATGTGAAGATGTGCTCTGATTAAGTGGATAATAATTAGGAGCAATTTGTCTCAACCTTATTTAGTGAATGTGTTTTTGTCATCTTGTTTTAGAGAATTGACTCACTCTCATATTAAGCTTTTATGTATAATTGTCTATTTAATAACTTTTAGTGCCTGGTACAGATAGACTTCTTTTTAAAATGTTCCTTTGTAATTTTATTTGTTTAAATTTTAGTCATTTGCTTTAAAAAAAAAAAAAAAAAGAACAATCACTAGACTTGAAGAGCTATTAATATGTAAGTTTCTGTTTCCATGGTTTGCTCCTTAACTTGAAACCAATTCTATTTAATGTTCAAATAAATTGTCTTTTTAAAGGTCTCTACATTATAAAGACTTGAAAATTCCATGTATGTCTTTGCTTTTAAAAAGGAGATCCATTTTTCATTACATGTTCTTGCTGGTTAATAATACAACTGGTAAATAATAAAAAAGCCAGGCGTTTGCCGCACACCTTTACTCTGGTGGCAGAGGCAAGCCGGTCTCAAGTTCAGGGCCAGTCCCCAGCTAGACCTGTCTCCAAAGCAGTAGCCCAGGAACAGTTTACAGACTGTTGAAGAGTGCCGCGGCTGGATTTGATCCCAGCACTCACTGTACTCTGAAATGTGTCATTAAATTATGAAATTTTGAGCTGGGTGGTGTTGTGCACACCTTTAATTTCAGCACTCGAGAGGCAGAGGCAGGGAGGTCTCTGGGTTTCAGGACAGCCAGGGCTACGCAGACAAACCGTGTCTCAAAAACAAACAAATCATGAAATGTTGATGAGATTTAGGGCTTTGAGACAGGGTCTCGTGTAATCAGAACTGTGCTCCGTCTTTGTATGCAGTCCTGGGTGACCCAGAGCTCCTGTTCTTCCTGCCTCTGCCTCCCAAGCGCTGAGATTACAGGTGTGCCCTGCCCTGCCCAGCTGAACTGTATTTGATAGTGCATGTGTGTGTGGCTGTGGTATATATGCGTGGGCTCTAGGGATCTGTCTGTCCCTCTCTGGTTTTCATGTGGTTACGGGGGATTGGGGCTTAGAAAGTGCGCTTACCTATGAGTTATCCCCCTAGTGCTTCTGCTGAACTTGAGTTTGAAGAAAAAAATTCAAGTCATTTGTTGATTCATTGATTCACTTTTTCATGTTGAGTCATTGTGTCTCTGTGTAACCGTGGCTGGTCTGGAGCTCACTGTGTAGACTAGGCTGTCTCTGAATTCATGCCCTGCCTCCTAAGTGTTGGAATTCTACAGACAGATGCCCGCACACCTGGCAGTCACACAGGTCACGCACGCATGTCCCCTCTCCCCTGTGTATTTGTGGGAGGGTGGTGCAGGTATACCTGTGCATGGCACAGCTGTGGAGACAGCACAGCTCCGGTGGGTCATTTTTCACCCTGTACCTCGTGGGCTCCAGGGATGGCGCTCAGGTCGCCAGGCTTGGCGGTTAGAAGTTCTTTTACCCATGAGTCACCTTGCCTGCACTAGCTAGCTAGAGATTTTTAAGAGTTTTTTTGGAAGAGGCATTGGGAGTGGAGTGCTGTGCTGAATTGGAGCTAGCGAGGTTCTTAAAGTAGATCTTTGGTTTGGGAAAAGCATAATGTAGTGATGGTTTGAATATTGAACATTCTTTAGTAATAGTAAAGGAAAATGCAAATAGGGTAACAGTGGAGACAGCTGTGTCATGAACTTTCGATCTGCTTCCTATGGATCATTCCTGTGTATGTAGGACTCTTAAGCGCATGCTAAGATTTGTTACTATGTGGAAGGTTCTTCGTAGTGTTGGCTGGACGTGCTGGGGACGGTCACCCTGCCCGCAGTAGCTGGCTGTGCAGAGGCGGAGGAAGCACGGCGCCTCGCGAGTCTGTCTTCACCTGTTGTATGATTTACCAGTCCTCGCTGCTTCTGTAGGTAGAAAACCACGAGTTCCTGGTAAAACCTTCGTTTGATCCTAACCTGAGTGAACTAAGGGAAGTCATGGATGGCCTGGAGAAGAAGATGCAGTCCACCTTGATAAGCGCGGCCCGGGGTCTCGGTAAGGGGTCTGGCGGGCCAGGGTCATCCTGGAGGGCAGGGTTGTCCTGGCCAGGTGTCCCCGAGTCCTCTCTCTTCTCACCCTGAGAGCGCATGTGGTTTGCTCAGAGACTAGTCATTGCCGATGGCAGATGTAATTGCTGGATTCCCTGTGAACATTTTGTGATTCTATTATTAAAATCTTATTTTTATTCTGCTGTCCTTTCTCAGCAAATGTGGTCGGTCTATAGTTTTTAATAAAAATTCAGTTGCTGTTTTTCAGCCAACAAATTTGTATCTAGGTTTTGTTTTGTTTTGTTTTGTTTTGTTTTGTTTTGTTTTGTTGTTTTTGTTGTTTTTTGTTTTTGTTTTTTTGTTTTTAGTGTGGTCTAATAATTACTTTGAGTAAGATTGCAAGCAGAGGCCATGATAGTAAGCTTTACAGATCTTAGGTATATAAAGTTTAGCTAGCAATTCATTATTTGCTCTGTGAAATCTTCTGTGCTTAGGAAGAATATATCCTAGGTTTTCTAGTGTCTCCTTGTCAGAGTCAGATTTTTGTTTAGAAATTGTATTTGCCTACTTTTAAATATACCTTAGTTTTCAGACATTCTTGGGTTAAAAAAAGAAGCCTGGCCTGTGGTGACGACTCAGCAGATATGAACACCACCACACAACCTAACTAAGAACATGGCCCGCCTGTGGGAGAGGCCGACGCCCATCGTGTTAGTGCTTTGAGCTCTACACTGCACACGGCACACACTTCCATACACAAGTAGATGAAGTGAGAAAAAATGAATCAAAAACTTTATGCAAAACTCCTTAAGCATGGGTCTTTCTTTTTTTGTTTATTTGTTTGTTTTTGTTTTGTTTTTTGCATTTGTTTTTTTCGAGACAGGGCTTCTCTGTATAGCCCTGGCTGTCCTGGAACTCACTCTGTAGACCAGGCTGGCCTCGAACTCAGAAATCCGCCTGCCTCTGCCTCCCAAGTGCTGGGATTACAGGCGTATGCCACCACCGCCCGACTAGCATGGGTCTTTCTATACCCATTTTCATAAACCTCCAACATCTGAAACAGCATGTGCTCCCTACCCTTGGTGCCCCCTACCCTCTGTGGTGCTACCTACCACTGGTGCTCTGCCAGCTTGGGTAGGTTTACACATATAAAAGCAGCTTCCTCCATGTCCATTCATAAGAGAGGCTGAGGAGTCCATAGATATAATACCATGTACTATATAGTTTCCCAATGAAGTGGGATTTGAACCTTTTTCAACGAGCCAATCATAGTATGTTGCCTTATAATAATTTATGTTGCACTAATTAGATGTAGTTCTGACCATTTACACCAGAAAGTGGCTGTATTTATTATGACTTAAGTTTTCTTTCTCTAATTTAATTGTAAAGGATTGGACCCTGGCAAACAGATTAAGTTGGACTCCAGTGCACAGTTTGGATATTATTTTCGTGTAACCTGCAAGGAAGAGAAAGTCCTCCGTAACAACAAGAACTTCAGCACAGTAGATATCCAGAAGAACGGCGTTAAATTTACCAACAGGTCCGTCCGAGAGCCTGTTATAACAACGCTTAAGTGGTCATGGCTTCTTCTCTGGTAAAAGTAGGGTCTTTGACAAAGAATGATTACAAAACATCAACTAAGAGTCAAGCTTTGCTTTCTTCCAAGAAGCTAGTAGATACCTTAGCACTGTTAGCCAGGAGGGGTCCTCCTAAAAGTCCCACGGGAAGAGCAGTACCTTCCTCCTGCACTGTTCTAGAACCTGTGCCTGCCTTGCTAGTACTGCTCCTCAGTGCTCCCAGCACACGAAACATGTATATGGGGTCCACTCTTGCTTGTTCACTTTTTTTGAGTGTACCAGTGTTTGTCTTCATGTATGTATGTGTGCTCTGAGCATGCCAGTTGAAAGCCAGAAGAGCGTGTCAGACCTGCTGGAGCTGGAGTTAATGGGCAATTGTGGGACACCATATGGGTGACCCTGGATCTTTTTAGAGCAGCTCATAGTCACTGAGCTGTCTCTCCAGCCCCGTATTAACTTAAGTACAGTGTTGTATGCTGATGTTATTCTAGGGGTGTTAGACACCCCAGTTATGAAAAATGGTGTAATGGTTTCTTATAACAATTTTCTGAAAGAAATAGGACAGGTGTATTTATTTCTCCCTTCAGAGATCTGATAAATCTCAGTTCCTTACTTACAGGCTACTAATACTGCTAGGTACTGAAACCTAACTGTTAATGTAACTCATGTTGTTTTTCTAATACATTGTATCACTTCTGTTCAATAAAATACCTCTTAGGTCACATAAGACAGACTCTCTGGGGTATTAGGTAAGAGATTGGAATGGCCGGCCACACGGTGCTGAACGTCGTGCAGAGCCCTCTGCCTTCTCGCTGTGGAGAAGACGGGGTGCTTGCTCATGATCTGACTTTGATCATGCAAGTTTTCTTCGCTTAAAGATTTACTTATTTTATGGAAATGGGTGCTGTATCTGCATGTACACCCCCATGCCAGAAGAGGGCATCAGATCACACTGTAGATTGTTGTGAACCACCATGTGGTTGCTGGGAATTTAACTCAGGACTGCAGCGAACTGCTGAGCCGTCTCTTCAGACCCTTGTTTTTCTTCTTAAAAGGCTCAATGTTTGTCCATTCAGAATAAGACCAGCCCACCTCTCTGTAGCTCAGCTTTTCAGCTGGAGTCTCAGTTTATGACATGTTCACAGCATTTCTTTAGTTCTTTGCATTTGCGGATTCCCTAGTAATCTTTTTGTGCTGCTTTTAGGCCCGTGGCCAGGTTCAAAATTGTCACCCTGGCCTGCTAGTTCCGTCCACTTCCCTGTGTCCCACGTTTTGCTCTTGATAATTTTCTCTCTAACGTGTGTGTGTGTGTGTGTGTGTGTGTGTGTGTGTGTAGGGGCACACATACACTGCATGTGCATCCTTGAAATTGAACCTGCTGTCAGCACTCAGCCTTTGCCGTCTTGAGCACTCACCAGCTAGGGTCATCCCTTTTCTTTGATGTCTGCATTGTTTGCTAAGTCTACTTTTAATTCTCTAAAGCACTTTTTATTTTAACCTGTCATTTTCATTGTTTAGATGCTTCATAAGACAAATTTGGATATAAATCCATATTACTTCTGGCAGGCATTTTGATACTTTTATTAATAATGTTTTGATTTGCAGTGAATTGTCCTCTTTAAATGAAGAATATACTAAAAACAAAGGAGAGTATGAGGAGGCCCAGGACGCCATTGTTAAAGAAATTGTCAATATTTCCTCAGGTAAATGCAATAGAGCGTAAAATGGTGAACCAGTCCTAGCTTATTCTAATGGGATGTGTGAAGATTGTTTTCTTCTGTTTTAACTTTCTTATTATTACGTTTATTTATCTGTGTGTGTCCTGTATTCTTGTGTTTGTGGAGGCCAAAGAACAACTTGAAGGAGTTGATTCTTTTTTTCTACTGCTGTGGGTCCTGGGATGTAGCCAGGCAGCTGGCCTGTTTATCTGCTCCGCCATCTCACTGCTTCTTACGGGGGTTTTCTTTTTTCTTTTCTTTTCTTTTCTTTTCTTTTCTTTTCTTTTCTTTTCTTTTCTTTTCTTTTCTTTTCTTTCCTTTCCTTTCCTTTCCTTTCCTTTCCTTTCCTTTCCTTGTCTTCTCTTTTCTTCTTCTTTCTTTCTTTCTTTCTTTCTTTCTTTCTTTCTTTTTTCTTTCTTTCAAGTAGGGTCTTTGTGTTGTAGCTAGTTTCTAATCTCTTAGTTGAAGTGTTCTCTTGCTTTATTTTCTCAAGTGCTGAGATTGAAGTGTGAGCCACTATACAGTGTTTGATTTAAATCATTATCTGGGTTCACACTGAAGGGTATAGAGATAAATATCACTATAAAGCAAATGCAAAACACACAGACAAGCTGTTGGTGATGCTGTATGCTGTTTTATAGATTTTCAGTCTATTCTCGGCACAGCACTGGAGGTGTTTCTTTTCTTCTCTCTTCTTTCTTCTCTCTTCTCTCTTCTCTCTTCTCCTCCCCTCCCCTCCCCTCCTCTCCCCCCCTCTTGTTTTCGAGACAGCGTTTCTCTGTGTAGCCCTGGCTGTCCTGGAACTCACTCTGTAGACCAGGCTAGCCTCGAACTCAGAAATCCGCCTGCTTCTGCCTCCCAGAGTGCTGGTATTACAGGCGTGTGCCACCACCGCCCAGTGCTTTTCCTTTCTTTAAAGATTTATTTTATGTATATGAGTACACTGTAGCTTCTTCAAACATACCAGAAGAAGGTATCCATTACAGATGGCTGTGAGCCACCATGTGGTTGCTGGGAATCGAACTCAGGACCTCTGGAAGAGTAGTCGGTGCTCTTAACCACTGAGCCATCTCCAGCCCCCTGGAGGTGTTGTGTTTTGTATTTAAAGGGCAGTGTGACTTGGCTGTATGTTACTTGCCTATCAAATGGGTGAATGTATGTGTAGTGCAGGGTAGGTAGTGGTGTGTTAGGCTGAGAGTTTAGACATGAGCTTATATCCAGATGGGAGCTTCGGTAGTAACCGTAGGACAGATGGCATGAGCCAAGGTGGTTTGGGAGAGCCACCGTATCACTGGAGCGTTCTTGCCCCACACATGAACCTGCTTCGACACAGGAAAGCATCGGATAAATATGGATAAATGTGGGGCATTCTTCTTCATGCATGAACTCGTGACAGATATTCCTTTCAGGACGCATAAAAAGGACAGGCTTTGCTCAGGATTAAGGGGACAAAACAACCAAGTAAAAGGCCCAGCCACTGACTGACTCAAAGGCCGGGTGTGGCTGGGACACCACCGTCATGTCCCAGGAATACACACGCAGGAAGATGGCCTTTCCCTAAGGGTTGGGAGCTAAATTATTTAGGTGTGATGAATCTCCTTCCTTCCTTCCTTCCTTCCTTCCTTCCTTCCTTCCTTCCTTCCTTCCTTCCTTTTTTTGGTTTTTCGAGACAGGGTTTCTCTGTCTAGCCCTGGCTGTCCTGGAACTCACTCTGTAGACCAGGCTGGCGTCGAACTCAGAAATCCGTCTGCCTCTGCCTCCCAAGTGCTGGGATTACAGGCGTGAGCCACCACTGCCCGGCCTGTGATGAATCTTTTTAAAAGCTGTATGCATGTTTAATTCTGTGAAGTCAGAAGAAACAGAACTTAGGTTATTTGAATATGCTGTGTGTATTGATGAGGAGAGGGTGGGACGATTTGTGAAGACTGCGCTCTGATTGGGCATGGATGCCAGGTAACTGAAGCCCAATAGTTCAGCTGGTTTGCCTTCTTGAATCTAATTTACATTTTAAAGAGCCCTGTTAATAAAATACTGTTTATTTCAATGACGAATCTTCCTCAGAAAAGCAAAACAAACACTGTCCATCAGCAGGCTGGTTGGGGCTCTGGGTTTCTGTCCATCAGCAGGCTGGCTGGGGCTCTGGGTTTTAACCTTTGGATCAAGAGCTTTATATCTGGAATCAACTTGATTTTTATGCTAACTTCTTTTAAAATTAGATTTTCCTTCTTTTCTCCTCTGTCCCTCTCCATGGGCTCAGATTTTGACCCAGGCTAATCTCAAAGTTGAAAAAAAATGCTTTAAAAATTTATAGGGCTTATGAAATGGCTTAGTGGGTAAAGCAGTTGCTTTTTAAAGATTTATTTATTTTATGTATATGAGTACACTGGAGTTGTACAGATGTTTGTGAGCCATCATGTGGTTGCTGGGAATTGAACTCAAGACCTCTGCTTGCGCCGGCCCAAAGATTTTAGTACACTGTAGCTGTCTTCAGACACCCCAGAAGAGGGCATCAGATCTCATGGATGGTTGTGAGCCACTGGCTTTCTGTGATTTGAACTCAGGACCTTTGGAAGAGCAGTCAGTGCTCTCAATCACTGGGCCATCTCTCCAGCTCAGTGCCTTAATTTTTAATTGTAAAAATTTTATTTTGTCTCATTTCAATTTTGTTTGAGACAGTCTTTTAGACATTGCAAGCTAGCTTTGAGTTTGTAACCTCCATATATGTGCAGGTGTCTGCAGAGGCCAGAAGAGGGCATTGGAGTTACATGCAGTTGTGAGCTACCCAGTGTGGCTGCCGGGAACTGAACTCAGGTCTTCTTCAGGAATAGCCAGCCTTTTTAACCACTAAGCCACCTCTCCAGCCCCGCTGTAGTTAAAATCTTACAAGTTTAAAAGTTATAATAAGGAGTGGGCGCACAGCTGCAAAGAGTGTGTCTGTCTGATGCCAGTCATGGTGACACACCTCTGGACACAGCACTGTGGAGGCAGAGACAGGTGGATCTCTGTTAGGTTAAAAAACAAAGCAAAACATACAAAATGTAGTTTTATAAAGTGACGATATTTTTTTATGTGGGCTTTTAAAAGTTAATTATCATCCATAGAACATTACTTGTATGTGGAACAAGAGAATGAGCGGTAAGTGGTGTGGGCGTGTGAAGTCAATTCCAGCCATTAAAACACAGTCCTACGGAATCACAAAGTTTAACGCTGGGGCGGCTAGAAATTAGGAGATACTCGGCAGCACTGCACCCCAGTAGCACGCAGACTCTGCTCCGAGACGCCGACTCTTGCTGCTGTCACGCGCTTTTGTTCAGCCTTACAATGGGAGGGTTGTGTGGTAGCTAATGCTGTGGCACAGTGGAGTCTTGAATGTGTGTTAGGAGGGCACCAGGGATCCACGCACGCCCAAGTCCTGTCCTGCATGGGGTGTGCTGATCCCACAAAACCAGACTGCCAGTATTCCTGGAATCTGTGCTTACAGTGCTTATGGTGATTTTTTTAAAAGTGGTTTTGTGTTGTTTCTCTATATACCTTTGGCTCCTTGGCTGTCCTGGAACTCACTCTGTAGACCAGGCTGGCCTTGAACTCGGAGATCTGCCTGCCTCTGCCTCCTGAGTGCTGGGATTAAGGTGTGCATGTGCAGCCACAGCTCTCTTGTGGTGATCTTAACAGTGTTGTCATGCTTTCTTAGATTTTCCAAGTAGGGGAAAGTACTTTGTGCTAGTTAATTGGGGTTTTGTAAGGAAAGACTGTGTTTTCTGTTATTGAAGCATGGAAGGAGACAGTAAAACATTTAACACCAAGCTGAGTTCAGGGCTTTTCAGAGTTTGTTGTAGCAAACTGGTTAGTTAATGTTGTAAATGTCCTTGAGCGGCGTCTGCTGTAAGGTGTGACTTGCTGTGCTGTGCTCTTCCAGGCTACGTGGAGCCGATGCAGACGCTCAATGATGTGCTGGCTCAATTGGATGCTGTCGTCAGCTTCGCGCACGTGTCCAACGCAGCCCCTGTCCCCTACGTACGGCCAGTCATCTTGGAGAGGGGAAAGGGACGGATTATACTGAAAGCCTCCAGGCACGCCTGTGTTGAAGTTCAGGACGAAGTTGCATTTATTCCAAATGACGTGCACTTTGAAAAGGATAAACAGATGTTCCACATCATTACTGGTAAAAAAACAAAAAAAACAAAAAAAAAAACCAAATTTTTCTCTTCCTAATGAGGATGGAATGGAAATCTGTTAAAGTGATTAGGAAAGTCTCTCTTTCTGACATTAAAGGGTGCCCTGCTCTGGTCAGCCATACATTCAGACCTTGATTAGAAAGAAGGCTTTTGGGGTGGATAAAGTTTAGGAGATAATATTGTATCGATATAAAACTCACGCACTGACTCACCAGAGCCAGTCCTTGGAAGAATGGGTAGGAATTGTCTTCTGGAAAATCTTGAGCCTAGGCCAGCACTCCTCGTAAAACAGGCCTGTGTTCGTGCTCGTGTACAGGGGGCCGAGCTGCTCTGAGCTAGTAACTAGAGACTCAAGCAGTAAGAGAAAATACGGCTGCATCCTATTATTTCCCTAAGTGGGTATTTAAATCAGTTAACCCAATCCAGACGAGTAAGGTGTATATTTGCCAAAAGAAGGGTTGTGTAGCATGAGGGTTAAGTGGTTTGAGGAGTTTCCCCTCGAAGACTGGTTACTTATAACTAGCCCATTTATCAATGAATACTGTTCTTGAGTAGTCAGTCAGGTTGAATTAGCCTCAGGTTGAGTAGTCAGTCATCATTGAATTAGCCTGCAGGCCCCTGTGAGCCGGGAAGTGCGTGTACGTGGTAGCCCACAACACTGAAGCTGCTCTTGGCTGTGTGTTTTACGATTCTGCTCTCTGGTGAGAGGGCTCTGTGTGGGTTTGTCTGACGAAATGGTAAGAAAGTTTCGCTAGGGGCCGTGTACAGGACAGTGACTGTTCATGCATGTTCTGTGATGGCTTGTTGGTGGGTGTCTGATTTGCATATTATTGTGACTTAAGTAATTGTCAATTACAGTTTTGGACTGCTAGTAAGTAGCTTAATTGTTAGCAGCAAAAGAAATTAGTGACCTTGCGTATAATTCATTTATAGGTCCCAATATGGGAGGCAAATCAACATACATTCGTCAGACTGGGGTGATTGTACTCATGGCCCAGATCGGGTGTTTTGTGCCCTGTGAGTCAGCAGAAGTGTCCATTGTGGATTGCATCTTGGCTCGAGTCGGGGCTGGTGACAGTCAACTGAAAGGTGTCTCCACATTCATGGCTGAAATGCTGGAGACTGCTTCTATCCTCAGGTATTGTGCCCTGGTGCCCTGAAAGTGGAGACACGTGGCCCCATTTGTGTGAATGAATTTGCAGATTCATCTGTTTAGTGTGTATTCGCCTGTGCACTGTATGTACTTTATCTTAAAAGGCTGATTGGAAGCCAGGTGTGATGATTGCTCGCCCTCATCTCGGCACCTGGGCGGCAGAGGCAGGTGGGTATCTGTGTAGTGAACTCAAGGATAGCTGGGATCACAAAGGCAGACCCTATCTCAAAAGGCCAGAGAGAGAAGAGAGAGAGATAGCTCACATGAAAGGCTACCAAAATCACTAATGTGAATTTGTGCTCTCTTCCTTGTGTGTGACAAGTGCTACTGCGCTACATATGCCCACTTCCTCTGGCTCTTTCTGTCTTTCTGTCCTGTCTGCCTTGATGGTCCCTGGACTACATTTTCTGTCATGTAATTATGTGTTTCATGTTTCAGGTCAGCAACTAAAGATTCCTTAATAATCATTGATGAACTGGGAAGAGGAACATCTACCTACGACGGATTCGGGTTAGCCTGGGCTATATCAGATTACATTGCAACGAAGATCGGCGCCTTTTGCATGTTTGCCACCCATTTTCATGAACTTACTGCTTTGGCCAGTCAGATACCAACTGTTAACAACCTACACGTCACAGCGCTGACCACCGAGGAGACCCTGACGATGCTTTACCAAGTGAGAAAAGGTGGGCCGGGAGTACCACCGTGCAGTCTCTAGTCTCCATCGTGATGGATTGTTTTAGGAACACACTGACCTCTGCTTTCTAGTCTAGAGACGAGCATCAGAATGATAAAGGGGGAGAGAAGGAGGTGGGTTTATTACAGCTATCTTGACTGTAGGTTGTTTTTTGTTTTGTTTTGTTTTTAAAGCATGGAGGTTACACTGCCATAATTTTTTTAAAGGATCTATTTTATTTTTAATTAGTGTATTGTGCCTTGTGTGGAGGTTGTACATGACACAGAGTCTAGTAGAGGGTATTGACTCTACTCAGGCTGGAGTTAGAGAGGCTTGTGACCTACCTGACCCAAGTGCTGAGAACCGAGCCCGTGTCCTGGAAGGCCGCCAAGATTTTAACCCGAGCCAGCCATCTTTCTGGCTTTTTGTGGTCCAGATACTCTGGCACTGTTAGCAGTGGCTCTGAAGTTGGTTATCTGTGGGTGTGGCATCCTTTAGAGAGACTGGTGGCTGTGGGACCAGCACCCCCTCATATTACTGAATCCGTGATGCTGACCCCATGAGGAGATTACTGTACCGTGGATGACTATTTCAGAATGCGTTTTCACATGTCTGTCTTCATTTCCCACGAAAAGGTTTTGTTTTTGTTTTTAATTATTGTACATATCTTGATACTTTCCTCTTTGTTGTCTTTGCCTCCCTGGGAATTATTTTGAGTTACTGTGTTTGATTATTGTTATCTCTTAGAGAAGGCAGTATTTGCAGCAGATCTGGTATTCAGCATGAAACTGGTTCTGCTTTTAAGTTATTTGTGTTGTAAACTGCAGAAGTGGTTTCTGAACACTTAGGGGCTAGATGTACAAGGCACGGATAAAAATAGAGCAAGTTCACGGCCACTGGCGTGCTGCGCGCACTTGACGGTGTTTACTTTGGTGTGCTCAGAGTTGCGCACTGTCCAGCTCTAGGTGGAGTGTGGAGTGAACGGTGAACTGGTTGGCTGTAAACAGCTGGAGCATAACTGAGACGCAGCAGCCCTGAGCGTCCCTCCTGCTCACACGGCTGCACGCTCGGCTCATGTGTCGCTCGCGTCGAGCACCTGCACTGCCACTGGTGTGCAGGAAGGCGGGGCAAGCGAGGGCGCAGGCACATCGCTGGCGATTGGTAAAAAGGTTTGTCTGAGGTGCCCCAACCGTTTGACTAATGTATTTGAAATATAAAATTGCATTTTCTAAGGAGGCAATCAGCAGGACATCCCGTTCACATAAGTGCTCTTCTCCCCACACCGCCCGTGTCTGTAGGTGTCTGTGATCAGAGCTTCGGGATTCACGTGGCTGAGCTCGCCAATTTCCCTAGGCATGTGATAGAGTGTGCCAAGCAGAAAGCTCTGGAGCTTGAGGAGTTTCAGAGCATCGGAACCTCACTGGGGCGTGATGACTCCGACCCGGCTGCAAAGAGGCGCTGCCTGGAGAGAGAGGTCAGTCAGGGGGCAGGGGGGCAGGGCTACCAAGTCATGGCCGCAGGTCTCGTAACCAAGATGAGTTGTGCTTCCCCTGTAGGGTTCCAGTACTTACTTCTCGGTCATTCTTACTGGCTCATTATTTCTTAGCATAACCAAAAGTCCATCTGTGCATTGTTTGTTATTGTTATTTGAGGTAAGGTCTCATCATACAGCGCTGACTGATCTACAACTCCAGGTCTAACCCTCACCCTCCTAACCTAGGCTGATCCACAACTCAAACCCTAGGGTTAGAGTTAGACCTAATCTTGCAGAAATCTGCCTGCCTTTGCCTCCAGAATGGTGGGATTAAACTTGGGAGTCACCAAAACCTGGTGCGTTCGCATTTTCGTTCTCGTTCTCTCTCTCTCTCTCTCTCTCTCTCTCTCTCTCTCTCTCTCTCTCTCTCTCTCCCCCCTTCCTCCCTCCCCCTCCCTCTCCCCCTCCCTCTCTCTCCCTCTTCCCTCTCCCTCTGTCCCTGCTTCCCTCCTCCCCCCCTCTAATTCTGTACGATCCTTTCTATGAGTATAGTCCTGGCATGCAGGAATCCGAGGGTCTTGCTTCTGTCACAGGCACACTGCCCTCCTGAAAAACCATTGAGAGTTCTAGATTTGGTAGTAGGAGTAAAGAATGAATAATGTAAACAAGTGTTAATTGACATTTAATTCTTAAAGCTATAGACGTCAGTTAATAAGTGTAACGGTGGCAGCTAACACAATTCCTGCTCCATGCTGTTTAAACTGTGTGCGAACAGTAAGAGACACAGGGTCTTAGGCTTTCTGAGGAGAGCTGATTGTGGGAGTGTTTATTACCAGAACTGGGTCTTCTGGTGAGCCTTCTCACACAATACTGAAGCATGTGTCTAACGTGTTGCTCAGTGATAAAAGACCTTCACTACTGCCTGGTCCTGGAAGCTTCACAGTCCATACACGGTGACAGGCCTTACAGTGACATACGTGGTGACAGGCCTTACAGTGACATACGTGGTGACAGGTCTTACAGCGACATACGTGGTGACAGGCCTTATAGCGACATGCATGGTGACAGGCCTTACAGCGACATACGTGGTGACAGGCCTTACAGTGACATACGTGGTAACAGGCCTTACAGTGACATATGTGGTGACAGGCCTTACAACGACATGCATGGTGACAGACCTTACAACGACATGTGACAGACCTTACAACGACATGCATGGTGACAGGCCTTACAGTGACATACATGGTGACAGGCCTTACAGTGACATACATGGTAACAGGCCTTACAGTGACATACATGGTGACAGGCCTTACAGTGACATACATGGTGACAGACCTTACAGTGACATACATGGTGACAGGCCTTACAGTGACGTACATGGTAACAGGCCTTACAGTGACATACATGGTGACAGACCTTACAGTGACATATATGGTAACAGGCCTTACAGTGACATACATGGTGACAGGCCTTACAGTGACATACATGGTGACAGACCTTACAGTGACATATATGGTAACAGGCCTTACAGTGACATACATGGTAACAGGCCTTACAGTGACATACGTGGTAACAGGCCTTTCAGTGACATACGTGGTGACAGGCCTTACAGTGACATACATGGTGACAGATAATGACATATTTGTAGCTTTTACCCAGTGGGCTATTTTTCCCCTGTATGGATAGATAGTTGCTATACAAAAAGGAAAACTATACCATAACTTGCCCCTAATTTTAGAAATGGAAAGCTACGGTCCTGAGTGGAGTGGTTTTATATCCAGACTTTCCTTAATAGATCAAACTCACAGATCCTAATGATTGGATTAGGCGGGGCTGTGCTACGTGGTTCCTGGTTTCCAAGAAAACAGAAATTGTGTACTTTTATTATAAGACATTTTGACAAGTTAGCTAAAGGAGACAATACATTCTCACTGCTGTTAGGATAGGCTTTTGGTCTTTGGTCTTAGAGTGTCCCTGAATGAGGGGGTTGGGAGAGAGGGGGTTTGCATTTCAGTGACGTGCGTGTGTGTGTGTGTGTGTGTGTGTGTGTGTGTGCGTGCGCGCGCCTCACAGCACACGGGAAGTCAGAGGACACTTTGCAGGGTCGGCTCTCTGCTGCTGCCTGCTGTGTGGGTCTCAGATGAAGTTCAGGGGCCCGGCCTGCCCTGCTCTAGCCATGCTCTAAGTTCTTCGAATCCTCAAACAGATGTGTGATGTTGACAATAGTAATATCCCTATTTTGTAGATGAAGAATGTGAGTTAAGAAATTTGCCTAGAGAGTAATAACCATGTTCTGTGGTTCATCGCTGAGCATTAAGTAATGACGGGAACATTCCATGAGCACATCCAGTGTGCGTGCATCGCTGCAGTGTCAGAGGAGTGCAGTGTTTGTGCCCTACACTGTGCCTTGTAACCTGAGATCAGATCCCATGTCGGGTGGAGCAGAGGCGCGGAAGAGCTACTCAGTCAGTCCCTTGTCATCTGAGATTACAGTGCAAATGTCTTATTGATAGATTGCTCTGGAGAAGTTCTTAGCAACCAAGGACCTTGGGATTCTCAGAATTGTTTGCCCATTTATGATAAAAATGTTTGCTAAACGTCTAATAGCATATTTAGATGAAAATTAGAGAAAGTTCATTGATTATGCCGGAGAGCTGACCCAGCAGGGAAAGCACCTGCTGTTCTCCCAGGGGCCCCAGGTGTGGTTCCCAGCTGCCCGGTTGGGTGGATTTTGACCATCTGTAAATCCAGCTCCAGGAGAGCTAGCCCTGTCTCCCGGCGTGTAAGGGTATCCACGGACATATGCCATACACACATGAACACACTGTAATGACTTTGACACACGTGTGTTTTTCAGCAAGGTGAGAAGATTATTCTGGAGTTCCTGTCCAAGGTCAAGCAGGTGCCCTTCCCTGACATGTCTGAGGAGAGCATCTGGGTGAAGCTGAAGCAGCTGAAAGCCGAGGTGGTCGCAAAGAATAACAGTTTCGTAAATGAAATCATTTCACGGATAAAGGCTCCGTGAGAGGACAGAGGGTGGAGCTGGTGCGGCTGAGCTCACCCGGACTTTGTGCTGTCTCTGGTAGTGCTCACCACCGGAACCTGGACAGCAGTGTACTGGAGTATTTAACGATACTTGAAAACGCTGTGGGCTCTAGCTGGGTACTGTTTAAATGGGCATGGGCAGCTTGGAGCACTATGTTGAATTTTATAAATAAAGCCATGTAGTTTCTATATTTGGGGTACCCTCTTTCTTTGCAGTATGACTTTTGTATGCATTACTCCACTAATATTTACCTGTAGACCTTGTACAAATAAAGAACCTCAAGACAGAGGCCTAAAGATCTGCACACAAACATAGTACATTAAACAAAATAAAGCTAGTGGGAAGGCACATGCCTTTGATCCCAGTATGTGCGAGGCTAGCCTGGTCTGTAATGAGACCCTGTGTCAAATGACCTGAATGAGTATCTTGAACCAGTGAGAAGGGCCAGAGCTGAGGAAGGAAGTGAGAACTACAGGAACAACCTCCCTGTCACCGTCCCTGCTGGGATGGGCTGCAAACCGGCGAGGGAGTGCAGAGGGCACTCGCACACCAGTGGGGGTGTAAACATTTAGCCCTCAAACAGTAAAAGCTTGTGTGCTTCCTGTCCTGGGTATATCTAAGAGAAAACATCCCAACAAAAGGGACACACAAACAGCAAAAGTTTCGTGTTTCACGGTAGCCAAAAGGTGGAAGCAGTCCCAGCATCCTGATTGGGCCAGAGTGTGTTGAAGTGTGGTCTGGATGTATGATGTCGTCTATTCGTGTTAGATCAAGTAACCTGGGAAAGATTGAGCGAGTCTTGAAAACGTCCTGAAAGAGACCAGTCCCCGGAGTCCACACGGGTAGCTGTGAGGTGAGTCTCCTGCCAGAGGTCAGGGAGGTAAGCTGGGGCTGGGGCTGGGGCTGAGTTCAGTGTTGGTGACAGGAAAGCTTGGCCCTGGCATACATGCCTGTGAGCGGCCGAACACACTGGGTTGTGCACGTGGGTGGTCACCGTATGACCTGTACCAGTAACGGTCACTTCGCCTCAGAGGAAAGGTGAGTGGTCGGCTGTAAGCTCTACAGGGTTTCATCTGAGCATGGGGACACACGCCTTCGCCTTCGCACTTGAGGGGTAGAGGGAAGCAGACCTCTGAACATAGTGAGTGCCAGGGATACAGTCAGACTTGCCCAGGTTTTAGTTAGACAGAAAAGCATGCCAAGCTACTCCGCCCTCCTCCAGACGTGACCACAGTTTTAAGCGGCAGTGCCTGCTGTGGGTCAGACCATGAGGGAGCATTGCGGGCGGCTAAACGCTTAGTAACGTTGAGAGCTTGGCACTGACATCCTGAAACTGTATTATCCCAGGGCATATCAGCATGTCTGTGACATCTGAAAGACAGAAATGGACTACAGCTCCACCAAGTAACATCAGCAGACCTTCAAACAGGAAGCAGAACCGGAAAACCCTTGCTCCGCTTTCCCCACTTAGATGAAATCTGATCTTTATTTGGTTCCTGCGCGCAGTGTGTGACCTGCATGAGCGTGTACGTCACATCACGCCTGGTGCCTGTGCAGTCCCAGACACAGGCCTAGGATCCCCGACTACGGTGTAACTGTGGGTGCTGGAAATCGAACCCCAGCCCTCTGGTTAATTTAGGCACTGAACTATCCAGACCAGTGTAGGATTTAAGTGGAGTGTCAAACTGTTCCCAGCAGGGTGTAACTAAAAAGTGACTAACCCAGGAGAGCCATCCTGGCAGAGCGGGCTTTCCCAGGGCCTCAGTTCCCCAGTGGCTTTGCAGGCCTCTTTTTTTTTTTTTTTTAATTACTGTTAGAATGGGCAGTTTTGTTTCATACATACAAATTTTGGTGTGAAGATAATTGAAAATTCAACCTAACCTTTAAAATACTGTTTACTGTGTTTTTTCTTTTAGGAGTACCAAAGACTTGTGAAGAAGGCCAACTTGAGTTAAGTGTATATTATATGTATTTTGATATAGGATCTTTCTATGATAAGCCGGTCTGGTCTGGAACTATAGATCCTCCTGCCTCGACCTTCACTACCAACTGCTTATTTGCTTATATACACATTTATTTCTTGAGACTCACTGTGTAACCCTGACTTGTGCCTTGAACTCATAGAGATCCGTCTGCCTCTGCCTCTCAAATGCTGGGATTAAAAGCATTCACCCCCCACTCCTGGCTCAGGCAGGGATCTTTATATAATTCAAGTGCAGTTTTTAAAGTGAGCTGAAATATTTTCATCTCATGGATGGCTGTGGAGGGATGTTTTTAGACTGTTCTACAGAAGCATGTTGAAAATGGAAATCAGCTATGGTAGATTTAGTTGTTAGGGCTACAAGAATCCAAGACAACACACAATCTTGGAAGCTCTAAAAGCAAGACTATTTCCATACTGACGGAAGCTTGGGGTTTAGTTCTTGTTTGAGAGCTGATTCGGACCCTGGGGACTGGAGTTGTCCCCACATACGCATCAGGCCAGGCAGGCCCGCCCTTTTGGAACCTAAAGCAACCGAGATTCTGGCCTGTCAGAGGTGGGCGGGAGAGATGGCTCAGTGGTTAAGAGCATTTACTGTTCATCCAGAGAACCTAAATTCAGTTGTTCATACCCGCCACCAGGGCGTGGAGGGTGGGGTGTCAATACTGCCTGTAATTCCAGGTCCAGGGGCCCTAGGCCTCTGGCCTCTGGCTTCCTAGAGTACTGCACTTAGATGTATACATATTCCCACATAAATAACACAAACACACATAATTAAAAAGTAGTAAGTCATTAAGACAGTTCATAGAGATTTTTAGCTTTTAATTTTGTGGGGTTTTGGTCACAATTGAAATATTAGCCAGTATCACTAGAATAAAAGGGGAGTATGTTAGTAACGTTACAAACTCAACCCAGTGTTAACATGAAATCTGTTAGAAATGTAAAATGGTTTACATTTTGACAGTAAAATATCCACCTAAAGCACAGCAGTGGTGGCACACGCCTTTAATCCCAGCAGAGGCAGGCAGGTCTACGAAGTGAGTTCCAGGACAGCCAGGGGTGTAGAGAGAAGCTGCCTTGAAACACCTGCCACCTCCCCACAATGTATCGAAGATGCAGTTTTGTAATTGATTGCAGTTTTCTTTAAAAATTTTGTTGATGGGGTTTAAAGGTACTAAAGAAACAGTGGGAAAAGGGTGTGTGTGTGCGTGTGCGTGTGCGTGTGCGTGTGCGTGTGCGTGTGCGTGTGCGTGTGTGTGTGTGTGTGTGTGTGTGTGTGTGTGTGTAGATATTTTAAGTTACCCGCTGTACTGGCTTAGCTGGCCAGTGACTAGGGTAGGTATATTTAAAGAATAACTTGTTCCCCTCAAAGTCTCAATGTTCCACATACCAAGCACATCCTGTGAGACTTCTTGAGTATTAAATACATCTTCTATCCTTGGTCTTTCTGCATTTAGCTGTTTTGGGAAGTGTGTTTTTACCCTCAACATATGGTCTGAGCTGCTGATTCAGTATTGAACGGCTCTTTCCGCTTGTTAGTTACATTCTGTTGATGAAAATGGCGTGCAGAATAGTCAGGAAAAGCCAGTCCCTCGTCTGAAATAAACATTGTTAATTAGCTTGTGCAGAAGAAACAACGAGGAAAGAGACTTTTACACAGATTTCTGTATGTTTGGGTTAAGGAGGGAGGGTGTGGTCAGGCAAGAGGGTGAAGATGCCCAGAATGGCAGATTGTTAGTGTGAAGCTGGCGGCGCGGCCCAGTATGAAAGAATAGCTCCTGCCACATGTCCCCTCTGTGCCCACACCGCCTTTTTTTTTTTTTTTTTTTTTTTTTTTTTTTTTTTTTTTTGACAGAGCTTTTATTGCTCTGCTTCAGAATTTACACTTTCGCTGTTGCCCACCTGTGATCATAGCCTAGGAGGATCCTGACTTTGAGGCCAGCCTGGATTTACATAGGCAATTTGAGGCCACCCAGAGCTACACGGACTTAAAACCAAACCCTCCCATAGCCTCTCTGATCTGCACAGCCTGGTACAGCCTGAGGGGTGGTAACTTTGTACACAGCACGCCACTGTAGCGATGCCTTCCGGCTTCCTCTTCTCCCAGGAGGGAAACAATCTTGCCTTGCACTGGCCACAGTGTTTTTCCTCCCTTGGTTTCAGGCACCGTTCAGAGTATACCCAAATTCCAGTCAGCACAGTTTGACTGCAGGGTGTGGTTTCTCCTCTCTGCACACAAGCAGCCATGTTGGGAAGCCAGGAGCCAAAGAGCCATATGACGGTGGTGCTGTTAGGTGGTTCTGTGTGGGCTGTCCTTATTGTCTAGTGAGTGTCTCAAGCCCAGGCTGGCCTTGTATCTTGAGACCCTCTTGCCTCAGTTTCCCTAGTCCTAGGATGGTAGGTGGGAACCCCCTCCAACTCACTCATAATCTAGACCAGGTGATCAGGAGACTTTGTAGTCCTTGTTCATCTCGGTGAGGCAAACAAAGTAGAAATTCCCTTAAATGGTTGAACTTAGAAGAAAGGAAGGAATTCTGTCTATAAATACTTCTTATTTTAGAAGATTACCACAACAGTCTGTTCAGAACCCACTAGTCACTGCAGCCCTGGTAAGCGTTGTAAGTTGTCTTAGATGGAGATGGCTAGAGGCGAGTGGAGAACAATGAACCCTAAAGCAGTTAAGGTTCTCACCAGGACTCTGTGCAGCTCAGACTACTAACCTTGCTGTGTGCCTGGGGGTGACCTTGAACTTGTAACTTTTCTGCCCTCCCCGTTCGAGTGCTGGAGTTACAGGGTTTTCCCACCTTGCCGTTTGTGTGGTGCTGGGGGTTAAACTGTGTGTGTGTGTGTGTGTGTGTGTGTGTGTGTATATGTTCACGCGTGCGCATGCGCGCACGCTAGGCAGGAACTCTACGACTGAGCACTATTCCGAGCCTCCGTTTTTCACGTAGTGATTAGGCTTAGGTTTTAATGTTTGTTATCAAGCATACTGTGATGTTCTATTGTAGAAGACTGGCTAGCACACTTGTATCAATCAAGAAAATGACTCTCCATGCTGAGTCCTTAATGTCAAAACATGGATTCATAATTTGCTAAAATCAGCCTTAGTATTTACTTCATGAAGTAATTCATCTCCGACTTCATGAAGGTCTGAGGGAGGCTTTAGCTGTTTGGGGGTTGGGGAGTCTCTTCCAAAGCCGCCTAAGCAATTGTCTTAGTTACTCTGGCCAGGAGTAACTGTGGCCACGGCAACCTAGAAAAGAAGTTTCATTTGGGGCTCACAGTTCCGGAAGGCTAGAGTCCATGGCTCTCACGGCAGGAAGCATGGTGGGAGCAGGTAGGCCTGCTGGAGCAGGGCCTGAGAGCACACGGATTTTGTTTGTTTTTTTCTTTTGAAACAGTCTTTTTTGTTTGTTTTGTTTTAAGGTTTTGAGACAGGGTTTCTCTGTGTAGCCCTGACTGTCCTGGAACTCACTCTGTAGACCAGGCTGGCCTCGAACTCAGAAATCCGCCTGCCTCTGCCTCCCAAGTGCTGGGAGTACTGCCCAGCTTCAAACAGGGTCTTACTACTATGTCGCTCTCATTGTTCTGGAAGTCGCTGTAGCCCAGACTGACCTCCAACTCACAGAGATCCACCTGCCTCCGCCTCCGCCTCCTGAGTGGGATTAAAGGTGTGCATCACCATGCTCCGCTGTGAACTCACATCATAATTCACAAACATGAGACAGAAAGATGTAGCTGAGAATGGTGGTAGCTTTTGAAACCTCAGAGTCTGCCTCTAGTGACATAATGACTCCATCAAGGAAATACCTCCTGATTCTTCCAAACGCGGACCAAGTATTTAGATACAGAAGCCTAGGAGGTCCGTTCTCATACATATGTCTACATTCTCTCTCTGGCCCAAGGCTTGCTGCCTTACTATAATACAAAAGCATCTAGTTCAGTTTCAAAAGCTCCCTGTCTGTTCTGTCTCAACACTGTTTAAAAATTGCAGTCTCTGCTGAGACCCAAGGCAGTCTCTTACTTGTAACCCTCTGAAAAACCCAAAGAGCAAATTCTACACTTCCCATATACAGTGGCACAGAATGTGCATTACCATTCCAAAAGGGAAGAAGTATGGGGCATGGTGAAGAAATACTGGACCAAAGCCCGATCATAACCCAGCAGGGCAAACCCCATACCCTGCAGCTCCGTATCTGATGCCAAAGGCTGAGATGGTCCTGCCCTTGCAGCTTTGTTGATTACAGCACACTTCTCCCTTGAGTTGGCCCCACTCCCCACAGGCAGCCCTCCCTGGCTGACATCCCATGGCCCTGGCACCTCCAACCCCCTGGGGTGCCCAACACAATCCTTGACAGTCATAGAACCATGAAATGGCCTCTCAGAGCCTCCATGTGAGGATTCCCTTGTCACGTGTCTGGCCTCGGTGGCTCCAGTTAACCATGGAGTAAGGTCCTATAACTCCCTTTACCTGTGAATCACTTATGACTTTAAAGCCAGAACCACACGGGCATTACTGCCACGTTTTGGCCGCCTACTGGGGGTGGAGCCTGACCCCTTCCTCAGTTACACCTGGCATAAGCGTCCCATGAATTCCTTAGTCTTTTTGTTTTACAAGTAGGATGCTTAGCTGTGTGGGGTCTTGCCTGAGGGCTCCACTCCCTTAAACCTATCCCGCTGCAGGCCCCTTGTCTATTTCAGCACAGGTCTTGGCTGCAACATTCTCCTCCAACTGTACATTTTGTTTATCTCTTTGCCCTGCTCACCTTTCCACCGTAGACCTGCATAGCAGTAATCACAAATACACAAGTGACAAAGTCAATATTAGGCTGTCTTGAAATCTCCTCTGCCAATGAAATTAGTCCAAAACTTCAATTTAGGTTCAGGAAGAGTCTTAGGACAAGGTAAAACACAGCTACAATCTTTGCCAAAATATCATAGGACACTTCCCCTCTGAAACCTCTTAATCCAGGCCTCCATAGTCCACACTGGTCTCAACACTTCTGTCTTCCAAACTTCTATTACAATGGCCTGTAAAACTCCACTTCCAGCATTCAATTGCTTTCCTGGTTCAAGGTCCCAAAGTCATCCTTTAATCCAAGCACTTGAGAGACAGAGGCAGGTGGATCTCTATAAGTTCAAGGTAGTTGGTCTTCAGAGTGAGTTTCAGGACAACTATGGTTACATAGAGAAATTCTGTCTCGTAAAACAAAAAATTGTGTGTGGGGGGTGGGGAGAGGAAACAGCAATAGCCCACCTCTTGGTACCAACTCCTGTCTAAGTTACTTTTCCATAGCTATGACAGAACATCACACCAAGGCAAGTTGTACATGGCAATGTTTAATTTGGGGCTCTCAGTTAGAGAGGTTAGAATCCATGACAGTCTTGGAGCATGACAGCAGACAGACACAGCATTGAAGCAATAGCTAAGAGCTCACATCTCAATTCACATGACATCAGGAGGCAGAGAGCTAACTGGGAATGGCTTGGGCCTTTAAAATCTGTCAGAAGTGTCGACATTGATAGTGAGAATATAATGTTAGCAGTGTTTGGAGCAAGACACTGTGTGTGTGTGTGTGTGTGTGTGTGTGTGTGTGTGAGACAGAGAGAGAGAGAGAGAGAGAGAGAGAGAGAGAGAGAGAGAGAGAGAGAGAGAAGTGGGGGGGAGAGAGAGAAGTGGGGTGCCTCAAGTCTTAGTGTCTCTTGGAAGCCCTGCATGTTCTTCCACAAGCTAAGGATGCTTTTTACCAGGCTGGGGGAGTAGCCCTGGGCTTCTCCTTAGTCCTCTGTTGAGTATGTGCAACATGACTGAGCCTCATGGGCCTGGACACAGTAGGAGCAGAGAGCAGCCGTGTAGCCTGCTCCGAAGACTGAGTTGGAGCGCAGTCCTGTCACTTTAAACTGGTCCCTCCCCTCCTCAGTTTCCTCCCCTCTTCTGAGATATTAGAGTGGATCTTAGAGTTCTCAGACGCCATTCCATCAGGGCCGAGTGAGTACACAGGCGGAAAGCAGGGGTACAGAGAGTGCCCGACCTAAGAGCGTTCAGACGTACAAACCCTACTAGTTAGGGCTGAGGGTGTAGGTTCAGGGATACAGTCTTGAATAAGATGTTCAGCTCATTCCCCAGCTCTGCAAGGCAAAACAAAATAAAAGCCCACTAACCAAGAAAACGTGTCTTTGTCCTCAGTTTGATACCTGGGGACCACATGGTAGAAGAGAACAGACCCCAGCAAGCCATCATCTCACTTTCATGTGTATGTATACACACACACACACACACACACACACACACACGCACGCACGCACGCATACACACACGTACACGTGTACACACACATGTACACACAACTAGAAAATCTCAAATCCTAAATAGTAACAAAATATAAAAGTCATGTTAATGTGAAGGTGATTTTTTTCATATATGTATATGTTGTTTAAATGAATAAACATAGGTGCCCACAAACATTTTTTCTGGGCATCAGATCCAGGGACCCACACATGCTAAGAAAACATTTTACCATTGAACTTCATTTCAAACACATTTCTCTATGGCAAAACAAAAACAAAAACAAAAAATAAAACCAAATCATTCCGTATAGCTTTTTGAGGTGTAATTGCTTCTGAGATGCACAGTGCGTACTTGCTGCGTTTAGTCCCTGTGCCGTTTGGGAGCACAGGGCGCTCCCACCTCACACAGTCAGCTCTTTCCTCCCTCTCCTCCAAGCCTCTGCTCTGCACACCCACTGCCATGAACCAACCCGATTATTGCCACGTGGGTGAAGTCACCTGGGACTTTCTCTTTCTGGGTCTGCATTGTCTCAGTCAAAGCAATGACCTCTGTTTTTCTGATGAGCCGAGCCACAGAAGTGTCCTGCACACCTCTACCATGAATTCTAGCCATTTACCTGCAGAAATGTAAATGCCGATGAGTGTTAGGATAACAACTACGCTGGGCAGGGGGAAGGGCGTGAGCATGTGAATCTGCTACCCTTTGTAAGATAATCTCTAAACCTGGAAAACAGCCACATAACCGTGCTACTGAAAACCAGAGAAAAAGCTAGACAACTGTGCTTAGAGGGTTGGACACGGCCCTCTGGGGCCGTGAAGAAGGTAGCATTGGGGAGGGGGCTATGTTTTCCCTTATGTGCTTCTTCTGATCTACATAGTGAGTTCCAGGTCAACTAGGGATGCAGAGTGAGACTTTGTCTCAAAAACAAAACAAAAGCCCCACAAAACCAAAACCAAACCAACCAACCAACCAACCAACCAACCAGAAAGCAAAGCAATAAAGTCATAGAGAAAGAAGTCAGGAAAATATCCTGTTCAAAATGCTCCCCAACCCCACATTAAGTGCTCTGGGACATGATTAACTGAGGGAGAGAAAGCTTCTACAATGAAAATTTCAAGACACTGTAAGAGGAAACCAGGTTAACTGGGTGTCCCGGTGCACGCCTTTAATCCCAGCACTTAGAAGACTGAGGCACATGGATCTCTGTGAGTTCCAGGCTAGCCTGTTCTACAAAGCAAGTCCAGGACAGTCAGGGTTACACAGGGAAATCCTGTCTCAAGAAACAACAAATCAGCCGGGTGGTGGTGGCGCACGCCTGTAATCCCAGCACTTGGGAGGCAGAGGCAGGTGGATTTCTGAGTTTGAGGCCAGCCTGGTCTACAGAGTGAGTTCCAGGACAGCCAGGGCTACACGGAGAAACCTTGTCTCGGAAAAAAACCAAATCCAAAAAAAAAAAAAAAAAGAAAGAAAGAAAGAAAAGAAACAACAAAACAAAAAGGAAACCAAAGAATATACCAGAGGACAGAAAGAACTCGCAATCTCCTGAATTAACAGAATTAACATTGTGAAGGTGGTTGTACTACTAAAATTAACTTACAGATTTAGTGCAATACCTATCAAAATTGCAAAGTCATTTTTCATAGATCTAGGGAAAAAATCAAGAGGGGCTGGAGAGATGGCTCAGTGGTTAAGAGCACTGATTGCTCTTCCAAAAGTCCTGAGTTCAAATCCCAGCAACCACATGGTGGCTCACAACCATCTATAATGGGATCCGATGCCCTCTTCTGGTGTGTCTGAGGACAGCTACAGTGCACTCACATATATAAAATAACTAAATCTAAAACAAAACAAAACAAAACAAAACAAAAAGAAAAAAATCAAGAATTCATATGGAGCCACAAAAGTTCTGAAATAGCCAAAGCAACACTATGGAGGAAGACCATCTTTGCTGAGGGCTTATCACGCTAGACTTCAAACCACACTGTAAAGTTCTAGTGGTAAAGACAGCTTGGTCCTGGCATTAAAAAAAAAGAGGTGGACCAGTGGGACAGAACAGAGGACTTGGAAATAGACCAGTGAAGCTATGGCTGCTTAATTCTTGACAATGGATGCAATAAATAAATAAACGAAACACTGGGAAAAGCCTATTCTATAAATAGTGCTAGCAAAACCGAATATCCACCTGCAGAGAATGAGATTACATTTGTCTCTTTCATCCTATACAAAAATCAATTCTCAGTGGACCAAAGACCTCAATTAAAAACCCAAAAACAGTAAAAATAAACAAACCCTTTAAAAAGAAAAAGTGCCAGTGCTAGCTAAGGCAGGTGATTTCTCCAGGGACAGCTAAATGCAAAGTGAGAGCTCAGGGCCAGCTCACCCGGCTGCAGGGCTGCACGGCTGCACGGCTGCAGGGCTGCAGGGCTGCACCGCTGCAGGGCCAGCTCACCCGGCTGCAGGGCTGCACGGCTGCACGGCTGCACAGCTGCTCCTGTCCCTCTTAGGTCATGCATCAGGTGGCTGACCAGTGCTTCCCAGCATGTTGATGGGCTCTCCTCACTGTGGCAACAAAGTGTGACATTTTTCTCTTGTATCAGCTACAAACCAGCTAGTAATGGGTTCCTG
>OZ030011.1:134439747-134507247 GCA_964023405.1 Apodemus agrarius
CTCCTGAGGCTGAGAACCTTCAGACGTTTCTCCTTGCTTAACCACAAGGCCAGCTGTCACTAAGGGGAAGCCTCTTTCTGGGACACTTCCAGACTCCTTAAGCCTAGCTTCTTGCCACATGTGGTGGCATTTGCCTTTACTTTCAGTGGTTGGAGCCAGAGGCAGCCAGATGATCTCTGTGAGTTCGAGGCCGGCTTGGTCTATATAGTGAATTCCAAGACAGCCAGGACTACAAATAAAGACCTTGTCTCAAAATAGAAGAAGAAAAAGAAGAAGGAGGAGGAGGAGGAGGAGGAGGAGGAGGAGGAGGAGGGGGAAGGGGAAGGAGAAGGGGAAGAGAAGGGAAAGAAGGAAGGAAGGGAGGAAAGAAGGAAGAAAGCAAACAAACCCCCAGTGCCTCCCTAATGAAACGCATTTCTTTCCTGTCTAAGCCTATTTGTCCCCCAGAGTGCTCAGTATCAATGTGACCCCACTTTCAGCTGCCTACTTAGCCTGAAACCTGGGGCGTCTTGGACTTACAATTTTTGTTAGGATTGGGTTTATTTGGTGTGTGTGTGTGTGTGTGTGTGTGTGTGCACATGAGAGCACATGTATTCCATGACACACTTGTGGAGGTCAGAGGGCGGCTTGCAGGACCCGATTCCTTCTGTCTGCCATGTGGGACTGAACTTGGACCTTCAGGCTTGTCAGCTGATGTGTCGACTCCCTGAGCTGCCTCACTGGTCTTCCTCTCAAACTTCTTCCCCCAAGCAGGCACAACCATGGCTTCTCCTTTAGGAGCCCTCCCTGGCGTTCACAGACCTTTCTTCCCCCCATTCTGCAGTTCACAAATCCTTCGACTCCCTCCGGCTCCCCAGTGTCCTCCGGATGAGCTGAAACTGCTTTAGTTTACAAGGCTTTTCATGATCTGGCCCTCTGTCACATCTTGGTTCTGTCAACCCAGACCTGAGGAACCCTCCTTTCTGGAAGGAGCCTGCCTCTGTTCTTCTCCCAGGCCTGTGTCCTCTTCCTGTGAGTCACCAGCAGGCTCCCTGCAGCCCCCTCTCCCTGTGGGCTCAGTGTGGAAGCTTTCGGCAGCATCGGAGTGATCACATGTTTTCAGAGGTCCCGGCATCCGAGGGTGGCTGTGGCTCCCCACCCTCCGCGGCCGTGCGGAAGGGTCAGTCAGTTATTAGTCCCCATGAGCCTGGAGTCCAGGGTCTGCAGCGCTAACCGTTTTCTTATTCTTTTTCTTCAGCCTCTGACTCCATAGCCCCAAACTAGAGACGCTCCTTAAGCTCTGTGGTCCAGGACAAACTCGAGGGGGAAGCACCATTTTTTTTTTTTTGTACTTATAATAAATATACAAGTCTCTCGTCCAGAAGCCTGGCCTGCTGCAGGTCAAGTTGCCTTTTCCTTTGTACTTATTAGGAGCACAGATATTTTCATAGAAAGGTGACTGACCGTAGAGGAGACAGGGTGAGCGATTCCACCCAGGCATTGTCCGTTGGACTCCTGAAATGTCATTCAGGAATCACAGGTCTTGGGACCAGAAAATCAGCGAAGAGTCACCGGGATCATGTCAATGAAGAGATGTATGTTCCGCACAGCTGGGCCACAGCTGGAGACCCTCAGCAAAGGCAGAGCTGGTGAGTGACTGAAGCCCAGGTACACCCAGCATTTTAGCCTAGCTGATGGTCTCAACTGGACACAATGGTCAGGGTGCTTTAAACGGGAGGGTGACCCCACAGATCGCCAACCAGTTGAGCAGCTCTCTCTAGTGTTAAAACAAAAGGCAAAAACTGCTATAGAATCAGTGGTTTGATGAAACTTCTTTTACTTTATTTTATGTGTATGTTTTGCCTGTATGTATGCAGTGCTCAAGAAGACCAGAAGAGGGCGCTGGTGCCTGGAACTGGAGTTACAGCCAATTGTAAGCAACTGGGAATCCAAGGAGCTGGGGTCCAATCTTGGTCCTCTGCAACTGCTCTTAACCTCTAGCCATGTCTCTATCCCTGATGAGACTTTTTGTTCCATTTTGTCACGGGATGTCATGAAAGTCCCTGCTGTAGACAGGAGAGGGGATTGGCTGGTACATTTGGTTGGTTGTGGTCAGCAGGGGAGAGTTTAGTATGCTGGAGAGTGTTTGTAGACGTTAGTGGGTGGGGCCAGGAAGGAGGGTGGAGCCAGGGTGGCTGCGGCCTTGGATTAGGACCTATGGAAGAGCTGTGTTGATGCTGATGATAAAGGCGCTAGAAACTGGTTAGGAAGTTTCGGGTAAAAAGACTCCAGAGGAAAGTGACCCGTTTCTTTCATGGCTAAAAGCACCCTGGCTAGAGTTCAGAGATGCCCAAGTGTTTAAGCTCAAATGTCTCTGGTTCTGGTTAGAGCTGGGCGATGGGAGGGTAGTGTGTGTGTGTGTGTGTGTGTGTGTGTGTGTGTTCCTTCTCTCCATTTCTCTGGAAAAAAAATACCCATCTCCTGGAAGTAATAATGACAATGTAACTGAAAGTTCTAGATACTTGCCGTGAGAACTGGGCTGACCGGCTTGCCTCTCCCTCTCCCTTTCTCCAACATTATTAACTCCAAGGCAGCCAGGCTCAGTGGTATCCTATTTCCTGGGACCCTACCTGCTACAGAGGATCTCTGTTCTCTTTCGTTTCCCCTCGTAAATGTTCACCTAATAATATAATAAACATCTTTCTTTTTTCATTTTTCTTTTTTTGGTTTTTTTGAGACAGGGTTTCTCTGTGTAGCCCTGGCTGCCCTGGAACTCACTCTGTAGACCAGGCTGGCCTCGAACTCAGAAATCCACCTGCCTCTGCCTCCCAAGTGCTGGGATTAAAGGCGTGTGCCACCACCGCCCGGCAATAAACATCTAACACCTTCTGTGGTCTGTGAATTCATCTCGGGGGTGGCTTTGGTGGCGATTGAATTTCTGGGGCCCTAGATCCTGAGAAAGACTGTTGTCCCCAAAGAGGCCTCCGTCGTCCTGCACCGCTAGGAGGGGCGGGGCGTGTGGAGGAGGAAAGAAGTCTCAGTGGCTCTGCAATGCTAGAGCCTTAGAGGAGGGCTCCCCGGGGACAAGGGAGGGGCTCCCAGCGTGGGGACCCTCTGAGAACTTTGTGCCTCTCACTTCTGCTCACTCCCAATAGGGATGAGGAATCATGATCCCATTTGAAAGATGAGAGAGCAAGGGGCAGAGTCAGTTCTGTGACTGCAGATCTGGATCCAGCATCCAGGACTCTGCGGAGTGGACCATCTCCACAAAGGATTGCTGCCTGCAGTGCGGGTTCAACAGTCACCTGTGCAGCTCACAACAGCACTAACCCAAGCGCCCGCTCAGGGTGCCTCCTGGGTAGGCCCCGCCCCAGCACCCTTTCAAGATCACTTTGGAGCATCATGTGGACAACTCTGGAGTTCTCAAGTGGTCTGAGAACATGGTCACGGTTCAGTGCCTGCCCTGACTCTACCAACTTCAGCCCAGCCTGGCTCAGGGGTAGCTCTGTGGATTTGTAGGCCTTTGGCAGTCACAAGTCTGAAAGGGCCTGGAGAGGCAGAATGAGCAGGAAGAACATCAGGAGGAGGAGCTCTGGCCAGACAGAAAGCAAACAGCTCAAAGGGTGGCAGGCTGCTTTTTATTCATCGTTAATTTAAATGTCCTTCAGTCCTCTCTCAGAGCAAAGTGCTGCTCAGAGGGAGAAAGGTGTTTTCACGAGCCGCAGGCTCGCCTGCTCAACCGCTCCCCAGAGAACACAGCATCAACAATGAGTAGTAAAGCCAGGGCCAGCTTCCTGGGGAGGAGGGGATTGGGGAGGGGCGGTGGGGAGAGCAGGGTCTTGGGAGGGGTTGGTGCAGAAAGGTCATCGCTTCTCCTCAGAACATAGTGAGGCTGGCTTCGCTCTGTCACAGGTCAGATGCCTATAGGTGCTGGGCTTCTCCGGGGTCGTGAGAGTCCAGGGCCCACATCTGTGCTGCTGAGACCCGGTGTGGCCAGGAATGGCTTCAGTAGGTCCTCTTCCTACTCTACAGGTGGAGCCTTCAGAGTCACCGATGTTATTCAGCAATCCTAGAGACAGACAAAGCCCAGCATCTCTTCTGGACACTGAAATGCCCTGAGCTGCTGGCCGGCAGGGCCTCCCCGTCACTGATAAGAGTATTGTGCTTATTTCGCTCCCTATGAGTGTAAAAAGTTACATTAAGATAGACCCAGGTGGCCCACAGGCCTGGTGGGGTGCTACTGGCTTCAGTCCCCTCCCCCAGAAGTGTTTCTTCTATTGATAAGGACTCAGGTACCCTCACTCCAAAACCTGCAGGAAGAGGTGCCCGCTGAGGGCCTTACTGACCATCTATTTCTTAGGGGTGGGCTTGAGGCTGGATGCTGGCTTCTGTGTAACACATAAACACATGCACACAAAACTCCCCAACACAGCGGGGAACAAAGCCCTAGGGGATCTCGAGAGAATCAAACAGGAAAGAAAAATCATTCTTCTCAAAGCGGCCGCACCCGGGTGGGTCCCTTGAGGAAAGGGCTAGTAGCGGATCGTAAGGCTGCTGTGCGTGTGTACATTTACGCGTGACATGCAAAGGCGAAGGTTCCCGTCACTGCTCTAGGGTTGAAGGCCTGAGACTGACCTCTTAGACCATCCCACCAGGACCTCGGGCTTTATTGGGCAGACACGGGCTGACTGCATGGCTTTGGTGCGCAGTGCCAGCGACTCTGGCTTCCTTACTGACCTGATTAACTCTAAGAAGGCTTGAAGCCCAGCGCCTGGCTTCTGTGTTCTGTGTGGTCACAACCGGAAGACAAAGGATCATGGGAGTCACACTGTCACTGTAGGAGCCCACAGTGCACTAGGACACTGTGTATGTGTGTGTGGCCCTGAGGTCAGGCGGGTGAGCCGTAGCCCACGGGAGTTGAGAACATTGGTGAGCAGCCAGCCGCGGGTCAGACTGGAGACGGCCATGATCATGGAAGAGGAGCTGCATCTAAGGACGTGGAGCCCTTCTTAGCAAAGGGGCCCTGATCGACATCGCGGCTCCCACGGTCATAGGAGAGCCTTTTCTCCTTAGCTTCCCTTAAACAGGAAGCCGTACCACTTAACTCTATTGGTCCATAAAGTCCCCGACCCTGCGGGCAGCCCCAGCTTTTCAAGAGCTCAGTAGCCTCCAGGCGTCTGGGGCGCTGAATCCTTTGGTCTGGGCAGGGAGAATGATGATCCGACGGGCCACATAGTAGGACTGAGACTGGTGTTACGTGGTGGGGACCAGAGGGACAGGGACAACGATGCACAGGTGTCACTGGATCCTGAGATACTAGGTATTGTACTTGGAGGACAGAGGTTTCTCTGGGAAGTCGTGAGGAGGAAGGAAGAACGGGGCTTCCTCTCCCCGGCCTTCCAGTCAGGGGTTGCTCTAACTGCAGCCAATTGCTTCTTCCAAAACACAGGGAGGGAACTAGAAACAGCTAAGGCTGTGCAACGAACGCAACTTAGGAGAGCCCAAGGAGCGCGGTGGCAGAGGAGGCTGCCAGGGACGCTTGGCATTCCTCTCCCCTGGAGGAGGACCCTGGAGGAGCATCCTGGAGGCTGCTCCCCCTCCTCCCGAGGAGGCAGGAGTCCATGCAGAGCAATGCATCCGTATGGTGGCCTGGATGTCTTACTAGGTCCATCTAGCTGTGGTGACTTGGTGGCCAAGTCTTAACCCTACTGTGCTGACGCCAGAACTCCCTCCCTGTGGGCAAACTGCTATTTTGCCTGGTCCAGATGCCTCTGCCATGGGGATCTCGACTTCCCCCTCTGGATGGCTCAGCTCCCCAAGTTATTTCGTTGCCTAGGTAACATCTCTAATTGGATGTTTTTTAATCTGTTCCTCTTTTAAAGGGATAAGCCCGGTGCTTTACTTCCAGGTCCTGTCGGAAGGCTTGTACTGGATAAAGGCTATCCAATGTATCCAGGGACCAAAGCCATCATTCAGATGCAAGTTCATGAGTTGGCCCTGATGGATGTCACAGTGGATCCTGGAAGTGTGGCTTCTGGAAGGGTCTCTCCTGCCAGCCTTACGTCTTTGGTGTCACAGCAGATTAGAGCCTGTGTTTAAAGACCAACTGCAGAGCAGGTTAGAAATGACTCAAACCGAGTCCCGGAGGCCTGGGTTGGTTTCCCCTTCCTCTCTGAACTAGAAGTGGGAAGAGGAGTTTGACATTCAAGCACAGCTCTTAATGGTGTGTGTGTGTGTGTGTGTGTGTGTGTGTGTGTGCACCCCAGGCACATGGCCAGGGAGAAGGATGGTATTGAGGTGACACTTCTGCTGGAATTCCTATCAGAAGTGGTGCACCGTGGGCCACACTGTGTGCTTATAAACGGACACTTCTTTTCGTACATGTTCACATTTCTTTAGATGAGGTGAAGGGCAGAGGTGTGCTCCTTCACAGCGCCAAACCCTGCCATTGCAAGGAAGCCTTGGGCACCTGGGCGTCCCCTGCAGAGGATGAGTCTGGGAGGTTCTGCCCCTTAGCCTGAGGACCATTCGGAGCATCACTTTAATTCCACGACTCCCCTGGGTTCTGGAAGCTCCCTCCCTCCCTCCTGCCACCTCCACCCCCACACTGTAGAATACAGAGCAGAGAAAACAAACCACACAGGTCTTAGAACATATCTCATTGTGCCTGTCTCCAAACACTGTGGTGGCCTGGGAGCTTAATGGCCTGACATCAGTAACATGGCTGCTTCGGGTTTCTGGGGCTGCAGGCCCCTGGGAGGAGAGGGTAGAGACCCCAATCAGAGAAGAGGTGGGTGGCCCAGGGGCTATGTTCTGCTCCTCTGGGCTCTTTAAAAAGGGGAATTGAGCTGGCCAGTGGTTGTTAAGAGTAACACAATCATCTGTGAGTGAGGCTGCCAGGCCTGTTAGTTAGAAAGCCGCCCTGCGTGTGCGTGAAGCATGTGAATGAAAGGGTTGGGGGCTCACATCAGAGACCACGCTGAAGCACAGCAAGACTCTCAGCCGGAGAGGTCCCCCCATCCCACCCCCACCCCCACCCCCGAGCTTCTGCAAGTAGAACTAAGTGGACTCGCTGCGGGCTGAGAAAGGCCAGCTAAGCCCCTCACCATTTGCAATTTCCAAGTGTGTGTGGGGTATGCTGCCGCCCGCGGGTGGGTGCCGTGTTTCCTCTAATTGCATAATACTACACCGTTCCCTGTGTGTAGTGGCTGTTCTATATATATACACAGGGAGGCAACATATGGCTCGCCCTACCCCCACCTGTCAAAACTGTGACTATATCACTTCTGACGACCAGAAGGAAGCTGCTAGGCCGAGCCAGGATTCTAAAGGCTGAGGAGGTAATTCAGAGCCGTGAAAGGCGGCACCATATGCTTTGGGGCTGCCAGCTGCTTATGCGCCTGGGGAAGGGTTAGTGCCTGTCTGCGAAGGCCAGGGATGCACTCACTCTTTGCTGCAGTGTGCACTGGCGCGGAGCGGGGGGATTTGGGGTGCACTTTTTCTCTTCCTGGAGGGGAAACTTGTTGGGGACCACGATTCTCCACGGGGGGGGGGACTAAAAAAAAAAAAAAAAAGAATCACAGTCTCATCTAAAACTTGCCCTTGAAAACGGTCAGGCCTGGCCCAATAGCATTTCTTTAGAAAACATGTTTGTTTTGGTGCTTGTTTTTTTGGTTTCGTTTTTATTGGATAAAGATTAAGAAAGCGCCATCTCGGAGAGAAGTGAAGCAAACCCGCCCGGCGGCGCGCAGCCCGGGCCGGGTCCCTGGCGCTGGGGGCGGGCGGCCGCTCTACCTGGAGGCGCTGGTTTCTGCCAGCCGGTTGTTCATGATGCCCAGCGCGCCCACGCCGCCCGAGAAGCCGTTCTGGCGCGTGTTGACGCACACGCTGCGCGGGTAGCCGTTGGCCGTCTCGGACAGCTGCTTCTGCAGCAGCGCCAGCGACACCTTGTTGGACGCCGTGAGGTCGCGCATCGAGATGAGCTCGCCCGACAGGCGGCGGCCCTCGGCGTCGCTGTCGCGGGTCGCGGGGTCGGCCCCGAGCGCGGCCAGGCGACGGCGCAGCCGGGAGCCCGGGGTGATGGCGTTGCGCCGGGCCAGGGGCGCGCCGGGAGCCGGGCAGCAGCGCGTGCAGCAGCGGCAGCTCAGCTTGCGCAGCATCCAGTTGAGCACCTGCTTGATGAGGATGGAGATGACGTTGAAGAGCGAGTAGATGCAGCACACTCCGAGCAGGATGAAGAGGAAGTTGCCCAGGCGGTAGAGCCCCTGGTTCCGGTAGGCGGCGTGCTGGCTGCTCACCAGGTCCCCGAAGCCGATGGTGCTGAAGGTGACGAAGCAGAAGTAGAGCGAGTCCATGTAGTCCCAGCCTTCCACGCTGGTGTACATGGCCGAGGCGCAGCAGGCCAGCAGCACGGCGAACAGCCCCAGGATGAGCAGCACGTGGTACACCGAGGGCTTCCAGCCCGCCAGGCTGTCGGCCTCCGACAGCGCCGAGCCGCGGCGGAAGGTGGCGGGCAGCAGGCCACTGCGGCGCAGCTGGCGCTCCCGGCAGGCGCGCATGATGAAGGCCAGCAGCGAGATGATGCGCTCCAGGAAGAGGTTGAAGAACAGGATGGTGCCCGCGCAGCCGAACAGTCCGTAGGCGATGAGAAAGGCCTTCCCGCCCACTGTGGCTGGGGTGGTCATGCCGAAACCTGCGGAGATAACAGCCAGGGTCAGCGAGGGCTGGCGGTCGCGTGTGGTGGTGGCAGGCGAATGCAGATGTGGAATGAACTCATCTGCTGACCGACTTAAGTCAGGTGGGGGCGGGACAGTACTTAGACGGTTCCCTCTTTTGCTGGCTCTCGATCTTGGCGAATCGCAACAAGATGGAGTTCTGCCCTTTGCCTTGGGGGTATTTAAACAACGCGGGTAGGGCGGACATGCACTAGGAGGGACCACTGGGTCGCACTGAGCAGCACCAGGTGCGCAGTGCAAACCACTGAGCTGCCCACAAACCAACTGAATTTCCTATGGACTCTGTCGGGCGGACAGGCTTGCTGGGCTGGGCTTCCAGAAGGACATCTTGGAATCAGGATTGCTTACTCTGGGCCTAGTGAGAGGAAACTGCCTGTTAGCCCCGGTCCACTTACAAAGCCCACACAAGGATCATTTGGGGACCAGTTCCCCTCCCCGCCGTTAGAGTGCAAATCTGGACCTCTGCCACTGGGAGTTTTGTCCTGGAAGGGCTGCCCTGTGCTCAGGCAGCGGCTTAGCGGCTTAGAGCTTTGAACCCTTGCAATTAAGAGATAACCTGTCAGCCAGGCGGTTGTGGCCCTCGCCTTTAATCCCAGGACTTGGGAGGCAGAGGTAGGCAGATTTCTGAGTTCCAGGCCAGCCTGGTCTACAGAGTGAGTTCCAGGACAGCCAGGGCTACACAGAGAAACCCTGTCTCGAAGAAACAAAACAAAATGTTAAAGAGGTCCACTTGTTGGAAGCCTGGCCTTAAAGGCTTGGTTAGTGCATTCCCACAGAAAGTCCGGCTGCCACGGGGTGCAGGTGGAGAGAAAGCTCTCTCGGCTTTCTCGGAGCTTAGATCTGAGCATCATCAGCATCTCCACTCATGGGAGCAGACCTTCAGAGGCAAACCACGCCCTTCACACCCCACAGGGAGGGGCAGCCTGTGTGCTGCTGTGCAGTAGGCCTGGCGCTAGGAAGAAGTCTGTCCCATTTGACTCATTATCTCCTTAAATATGCCAGGGATCTCACGCCCACCACTGGAAGGGCAAATTCCTTAAGCTGAGATGCTAATCACGCTCTTGATTCCCGGGGGAAGCGCCCCAGGTGCCTGTTCAGCTTCCGCTTCCTGACCGGAGTTCAGGGAGAATCGTAAGATAGCGTATGCTCATCGGGAAAGTGGGCTGCAAGTAACAGTGATATAACAAAGAAAATGCCAGTGGTTTGCCCAGGAATTTGTAAGAAGGATTTTACAATATTCTAAAGTCAATCTCAAGTTCCTGGGGCCACGAAGAAATCAACGCTGTATGTGGATTGGTCTGTGTGTATGTGTGTGGGGTGATGGACTCTTGTAATCCCAGCATTTAGGAGGCAGAGGCAGGAGGATTCGGAGTTCAAACACATCCTTGGCTACACAGTAAGATGGAAGCCAGCCTAGGATGTAGGAGACCCTCTCTCAAACAACAAAGTAAATTCAGAAGGTCCCAGATTGGAGGCTGAAGGAGCACATGTGCTTTTGCAGCAGTTCATATCTGAGTAACGAGTCCCTAAGTGTAACGGCCCTCCTTCCAGCTGCGGGCTGTGGCCACTCTAGGATGCCCCGGTGGAGCTGCTACCGTGGTGGCACCTGTTAAAGCGGAGGCTCTGGTAAAAACGCCGTCATTCTCCTCAGTCATCAGACACCACAGGAGCTGCCCGTGCTCCTTCCCTGACACAGCTTAGGACCGTGGTGAACTACCACTGCAGGAGCTGTCCCACAGGGGCGGTCCACAGGCCACAGCCTTCTCTCCAGCCCCCTCAGCAGCGCCACAGAGACAGTGCCTCAGCCAAAGCAGGCTGTGTAGTCCAGGAAGGACTTCCCACCCTAATCCTTGCACCCACCGAGGGAAAAAGAAGGTGAGAAAAAAAAAAAAGCCATCAATCCCTGAGCAGGAGAATCCCTGATAGAACCCATTAGCCCTTGAACCCACCAATCCCTGAGCTCCCCAAGCTCAGGACTTGAATCCCACTAATTCTCCATCTGGAAATCTCTGTCCTGAAAGGCCCCAACCCCTAAGAAAGCCTATCTAAGCCCCGCCCTTTGTCTACTCCAGGGAGCAGAGGTGGCCGTCCCTGGATTTGTCCCTCTACATCCTGGACCCCTCAATAAACCTCTTTTATGAACTTTGCTGCCTCGTGTGACTTGCACATCGGAAGAAGCCAGGAAGCACTGGAGGGAAGGGAAGAAGCAGGACGGGGCGGGGGCTCCTGGGAGCGGCGAGGCCTCTGCTGAGGCGGCGCTCCTGTCTCACGATGCCCCTCCACTGGGACACTGTCCCACCTCAGCGCCGTCTGGGTCCCGGACTTCAGAGTCCCAGGATACTCTCCCATCCAAGCAGGACTGCTTACATCACCCACTTACAGCCAGAGTAACTCTGGCTCCAGGAGCATTTAAGACCTCTAGCATTCAAGGCCTCAGGTGCCTGCCCTCAAATACACCAGATCTGCGTAGTTTAAAGCCCTAAGTTGAGAGGCCAGTGTTCAGCAGCATGCCCGGACCGTGGTCTGCTCATCACAAGGCAGCCTCCCAGGTGAAGGGGGAAGCATGAGCCATTGGTATTCACAGGATCACGAAGCAGAGGCTGTATGCAGAAGGAAAGGGCCCGCTGCAGAAATCGAACGCAATAGTTTAAAAGGCATGCCTGCTTTGCTGATCCAGTTATAAGAGTTGGGGCTTTCTTGGGGAGAGGGTGCAAAAGATAGGGGGTCCTCAAAATGGCACCCAAATGCTAGCTGTGTCAGATGTGTTAAATTGTACTTTCTGTGTTTTCTCACTCTCCTGTGTTAAAAAAATATCTTGAGTTTTAGAGTGTTGCAAATGGAAGGCTTGACTCTCCTTGTGTTGTTACTATTTAAGCTCGAGGACTGTTTTACTGCAGTTTGGAAGAAAACCAACGGGATCTTTTATTTTGTGACAGCTGGTGATTCTAGCCAATGGGACAAGGCTCTACCACTGAGCTCCATGCCCGGCTAAGAGACCCGCATTCTGAGCTTAGCCTTGTTAAGAGAATGCTGAATTGGATTTTCCTGTTCTTTCTGTCTTTCAGCTAAAGTCTCAAAACTGAGAAGTAATTCCTCATTCTTCCTCTGGGGTGGGGGTGGGGGCGGGGGTGGGGTGCTCCTGCTGCTGCTGCAGGGGTAAGGGGAGGCATGAGACCCACATCAGCCCCGAGTGCTGCTTGGAGGCTTTGTGGCCCTCCCGCACCGCACCGCACCGCACCGCACCGCACGTGGCTGCCGCCACCACTGCCTCTTCCTCTGTTGCACAGATGACGAAGTTGGTCATGTAGGTAAGAGATGACCCAGGGCTTGGGCACAGCGGATGAAATGCCTGTTGCTTCTGGATAAGCACAGGCAGGGTACTCATCTCTCCCTTGGGGTCCCCCCAGGCCATCCTTGCTCCCTGTGACCAAGACTGTCTCTTCCATCCTCCAGTGGAGGGGGGCAGATACCTGACTCCCCACCCCCAACCCCTACCCCATGTCTGGCTTCCTGGCTTCCACTGAGACCTTCCGTTAGCACTTGGCTTTAGGGTGTGGCTCTGGCTTCTTTTCACACAGCCAGACCTCCCCAGGGCCCCAGCAAGATGACCAATCCCAGATCAGTGGCTTTTAACAGCAGCGTTTGTGCACAGCCTGCCCGCATTTTCTGCTACATAGGGCGTGGCCAGAACCTGTGCTGGACTCTTCTGTGGCCCACGCTCAGTTTGTTCTCAGCACAACTACTTGGGAGGGCAATGACACTGGGGGCTGTGGACCTCTCTGGGCATAGGTGACAACAGGTCCGGAGGTCACCGGCTAACCAGTGACAGCCACTGAGCAGCGCTGTGTTTTTTTGGTTTTTGGTCTTGCTCACTGGCCCCCCTTCTCTCCCTTGCTTCCTTATAAGCCATAGTTGGTTCAGCTCAGGAGACAAGGCAGGGCGCAGTCCACTCTCCTTCCCATGAACACTCAGATCTCGGGGTCCTGGGAAGGGCCAGGGAGCTAGCCCAGACATGGCCTCCTCAGGAGACCAGCAGTGTCCTCGAACCCAGGCTGCTCACGCGCTTCCAGACAGTCTGGAGAAGGACCTCGAAGCCCCAGGCACAGAGAAAGCAACCGGGCCACACAGACTCTCCCCGACTGTCACAGCCTGCAGAGGTCAGTCGGTGCCCAGCTCCCCACCGGGCCTGCCCTGTTGTTTATGTCACATGATTTGCCATCCCAGTCTGCAAAAGGAGGCACCCAGGGCTTCAGTATGCCACTCTGACGGAAATGTGAGCCTGCCTCCCTCACAATGCCGCCCTGCTGCCAGGGTCCCCAAGTTTAGCTTGAGAAGCCTGGGACCGAGACAGGCAGACACTGCTGATGGGCACCATGTACCCCTGGGTGACAGTTTCTGTGGGACACACCAGACACTCTCTTCCTACCCAGCCACTCTGTGAAGAGGTGTAACCACCGCCCTCCCCCCACCCCACCTGAAACACAAGGAGGTTACTATGGAAGTGTAGGGCTCGCTGGCCCCGCTTGTCAGAGGCTGCACTGCCCTGGCCCGCCCTTGCCCTGGGCTGGGCGATAGGAGACTTGGCCCTTTCCCTCTGGGACCTTCCGTCAGGAGGTGCTGCCCCGTCGACTCTGGGGCAAGGGGTCTAATTTATAGTTTAATCTGGCATTCTTTAGAGACTAAAAATGCCACTAAGAATTTCTCCGGGATGATTTCTCCATCAGGGTGTTACAAGCAGCTGGTTGTATGATTATAGTGCAGATTCCAGGACATGGCCCACTCCAGGGGGTTATTAGTGCATTTTAACAAATATGTATCTCCACATGAATCTGCTATACAACAACTGAAGTCATTATGATGCTAAATTTACGTTAAACATGTCAGTAGATGTCTTGGAGGATTTAACTGGACTCTGTCCAGCTGTAGATAGTTTATTAGAGTCTCCACTGTAGTGTGTGAATTAAAACTGGGACATACAGCCTGCATCTTGATTTGCCAGTCCACCTGTTTGGGTGACACTTCCCTAGGAGGCATCTCCTACCAGCGCCATCTCATGTCACACAGTCTTGACACAGTCTTGCTCTGTGACCCAGGCTTGCCTCAATCCTGCAGTTCCCCTGTTTCAGGACTGGGATTACAAGTGCTGGAATTACAGGCACGCACCACCATACCTTGATAAATTCGAATTGGTTAAATTCAAATTTAACTCAGTATTCAAGAATTCCAGGGCTCAGCCGGGTGGTGGTAGTGCACGCCTGTAATCCCAGCACTCTGGGAGGCAGAGGCAGGTGGATTTCTGAGTTCAGGGGCCAGCCTGGTCTACAGAGTGAGTTCCAGGACAGCCAGGACTACACAGAGAAACCCTGTCTCGAAAAAAAAAACAAAAAAACAAAAAAACAAAAAAAAATTCCAGGGCTCATGCAGGGGTGGGCTCAGCTGGGTCTCTTTGTCTGGAAGTGGAAGAGGAGGAGATTGGGGTGAGCTGTGAAGTGAGGGGCTGCCTTGTGGGCGGGACGCAGCCTGACTCTGCAAGAGAGGAAAGGAGGGGGCCTGGAGGGAGAGCTCAGTGGTCAGGGGCACCGGCTGCTCCTCCAGAGGCCCCAGGTCATATTCACAGGAACCAACCCCACGGCAGCTCACAGCTGTCGGCAACTCCAGTTCCAGGGTATCTGGAGTTAGAAACATGATGCACACAGATACAGAACACCAACATGCGTGAAATAAAAATAAATAAACGTAAGAGAAAGGAGAGAGGAAAGAGGTTCTCAGCCACGCTCCGTGGATGAAGTCTTGTCAGTTGAAGAAGACAGGTTCAGAGTCTTCCCAGGCCACAAGTCATAGACCTGGCATTTCAGGAGCAAGATGTCGGCCTGCTCTATGTCACTCTCCTGGGTAGAAAGCCGGCTGTCTTGGTAAGCCTGAGCCAGCCGAGAGAGTCAGGGCTAAGGAGGGCTGGACCCGAGGAAGGCAGGGCACCCCAGACATCGGCCGAGCCTTCACAACCCCAGGCACTGTGCCAAGTGCTACACGCTTAGCCATCGATTTAATCCGTGGGTGCCGTAACTCTAGGGTTCCCACCAGGTTTCCTTGATTTTAACTCACAGCCTTTCCCACTGTCTACATTTTAACATGTCTCAAATTGTCATGCACCTTACAAGCAATGACAGGATTATTTAGCAGTATTTTAAACTCCGTGCGCGATACATACATGGTTGAGAGTATCTACACTGAATAGTGCCTTTGATCGATGGGCTGTGGTGGGAACTGCTCTCATACCCATGCGTGAGACTCATAAATGGGATCCACCCGACAGATAACGATGCTGAAGTTAGTACTTGCCCGAGATCCCTGCATAAGCGATAATGTCCGTGGCTGGAGAACTTGGGACAAGACGAGGGAAGAGAGAGGCGCGTGAGAGCGTTCGGAAGGTAAGGAAGGCTGTGCCCAGTGTGGCAGTGCTTAGATCTAAGGTCACAGCAGCAGCAGCTGGGCAACCTACAGACTATCCCAGTCTCCAGGTGTGCCCACAGTAGCACCTGAAGGAAGTGCCCCTGCTGGAGTGACTGAGAACGCCCAGTGGGTGGGGGGGGGTGTTTGTGCTCAGTTTTTTTTTTTCCAAGACAGGGCTTTTTGAGACAGGGTTTCTCTGTATAGCCCTGGCTGTCCTGGAACTCACTCTGTAGACCAGGCTGGCCTCAAATTCAGAAATCCACCTGCCTCTGCCTCCCAAGTGCTGGGATTAAAGGCGTGCACCACCACCACCCGGCTGTGCTCAGTTTTGAAGACTGGAATTTCAAGAGTGTAGTAGCCAAACTCCAGGATTGAGAGAGGCATGCCTGTACACAGGGTCTGGGGCACATGTTGGGGTCAGCCTTCTGGTGCCTGCTGGAGGCTGCTTGAGGTTGTTGGAGGATACAAGTCTGTGGGAAATGAAAGGGAGAATGCTGGGAGAGGCTTCTATCTACCTTGTAGCTTTGCATGAACAATTGCTACCCAGCTCTGCTTTCTAGGAATGAGAAAGTCTGGAAGCCACCATTCCCAAGGCTTGGGCACCTTTCACAGACTTCCGAGGGCAGGGGTTGTTGTAACTGGCTCTATGCTCCCTTTACAAGGGAGGCCACACAGACAAAACACTTCTCTGTATACCCTGATTTTCCCTCCAAGGAACCCAGTGCCAATCTCTCACTGTGGCTATGAGCACAGAAGGGTATGTCTTCCAAGGGGGGCCAGGGAGTGATGGCAGGGCCTTGTGGGAAGCAGCTTAGGCCAGACACGGCCCCTATATCAGGCTTCAGCGCGGGTGTGTGAGAAAAGTGCACTTCAGAACACGATGCAGGAGTCTGGGCGCTGGGAACGAGCGCAGCCTGGCGTCATCATGGACACTCTTTTCCTTTCTCTGAGCCTCGGCTTCACCTCTGGGCTCTCTGCTGCGTAGGAGGTCCATGTAGGGGTAAGCACCAGCTTTGTCAAGCCCAAAAGATAGATGATCAATAGCTAGATGATAGGTAAATAGATGATAGACAGATGATAGGTAGATGGTAGATAGATGACAGGTAGATAGATAGATAGATAGATAGATAGGTAGGTAGACAGATGGGTAAAGCAGATAGGTAGATAGATGATAGATGATAGGTAGATGGTAGATAGATGACAGGTATATATATATATATAGATAGATAGATAGATAGATAGATAGATAGATAGACAGACAGATGGGTAAAGCAGATAGATAGGTAGATAGATGATAGATGATAGGTAGGTGGATAGACAGAAGAAGATAGATTGTCTTACTCAGGGTTTCTATTCCTGTACAAACATCAGGACCAAAACATAAGTTGGGGAGGACAGGGTTTATTGAGCTCACTCTTCCACACTGCTGTTCATCACTAAAGGAAGTCAGAACTGGAACTCGGGCAGGTCAGGAAGCAGGAGCTGATGCAGAGGCCATGGAGGGATGTTCCTTACTGGCTTGCTTCCCCTGGCTTGCTCAGCCTACTCTCTTATAGAACCCAAGACTACCAGCCCAGAGATGGCACCACCCACACCTCTCCCCCCTTGATCGCTAATTGAGAAAATGCCCCACAGCTGGATCTCATGGAGGCACTTCCCCAACTGAAGCTCCTTTCTCTGGAACTCTGCTTGAGTTCCAGTTCTGACTTCCTTTGGTGATGAGCAGCAGTATGAAAAGTGTAAGTTGAATAAACCCTTTCCTCCCCAACTTGCTTCTTGGTTATGATGTTTGTGCAGGAATAGAGACCCTGACTAAGACACAGATGATATGTAGATAGATGATACGTAGATAGATGATAGATAGGTAGGTAGATGATAGATAGGTAGATAGATAGATAGATAGATAGATAGATAGATAGGTAGGTAGATGATAGATAGATAGGTAGATAGGTAGATGATAGGTAGATAGGTAGATAGGTAGATGATAGATAGGTAGATAGATAGATAGATAGGTAGGTAGATGATAGATAGGTAGATAGATAGATAGATAGGTAGGTAGATGATAGATAGATAGGTAGATAGGTAGATATTGGTAGAAAGCTGAGACGGAGGCCTTGGGTTCCAAGTTAGTTGCTGCTTGTGCTTGGGCCAATTTGAAAAGCAGGGCAGTCTGACCTAGGACTCTCCCGTGAGTACAGGGGTGGGTGCCTGCCTCAGTCCAGTGTCTGATGACTGGGTACAGAGGCAGGAGCCAGCCAGCCGGCCACAGGACAAAGGACCGCCTCCCATCATCCTACACAGGCTTGCCTGGCCTGCCTTCTGGGGCCGGGGGATGACTTTCTTTGGTTAATGGCAGGAGGTTGGGGGCTGGGGAGCCTGAGGGACCGGGGAAGCTGGGAAGTGGACCGACTCCCACGGTGCGGGCCAGTGCGTTCCCTTGTTGGTGATGCGGATGTAATCCGAGGACTTGTACAAGCACACAGCGCAGCGAGCTCCTGACCTCCAAGCCACAGCCCAGCCTGCAGCTAGGCCAGCGCTTGCTTTTCAACATGAGAAAGGTTTTGGTAAGCTGTGAGCAAAAAGCAGCTCCCCGGAGCTCTGTGCCTGGCATAGATTCCTGCTGGGGCTGTTCTCAACCCCCACTCTGTGCCTCGTCTCTGGGATTAAACTCTTCTCTCCTCACCAGAAATCATTCAACAGAATGAGTTATTAAAAGCTGGTTAACTGCTCCTGCCTCTGAGTAGCTCCTGCTTCACAACCACTCCTGGGGAGCCACTGTCAAAACGCAGGCCCTCTGGAGCTGGCGGGGAAGATGACTCATTTACACAGAGTCAGGCTCTCTCCTGCCCCCAGCTCTGTCCCTGTCTCCCGATGACTAACCCCCTTCGAGGATGAGATCACCACCCCTCCTGCACCTCCACCAAAAGAGCAGAACCCCAGCCTCAGCCCAACAAGAGCCCAGGCTTAGGAGCAGCTGGCTGCAGGGTGGTCCCTCTGCCTGCTAAGCCCTGCTCCTGGACCTCCCCACTTCAGAGCACTCTGACAGTGCTCCAGGGATGACCGGGAACAGTCTGGCTGCCTGTCAGAGAGAGACAGAGCAGAGATGGAAGAAGGCAACCCCTAAACACCATGGCTTTAGAAGGGAAAGAAGTCTGCTCGCAGTGAAAGGTTCAACTCCGTTTAGCCAGGTCTTTACACATATGGAGAAGTACTCCCTGGCCTCCTGGGTAGCCTCAGGCTGCCTTGAAGGCCTCTGTGTCCGGGCTGAAGAGACAGTGCACTCAGGGAGAGAGGGGAGAGAGCCCCTAAAAGCTAGCTGCCGGGTTCTGGGGTGCCTCAGGTGAGATGCCGAGTCTCAGTCTTTTCTGACTATGGCGGTCTACGTCTGCCAGCAACATGCACAGGTGGTGGCCTGTCGGCTGTTCATAGTAGACAAGAAGGCACAAGGAAAACAGACCCACAGCTGTGCCCAGACAAGTGCCCAGGAGGGTCCACAGAGAATCCCTGTCTGCCCTGCCAACCTGCTGACAGGTGTCACCCAGAGGCTGGCAGACAGGTCCACAAAGCAACTTCCATTAAGACCTCAGAGTGTGTCAGCTCAGAGCCTCCCTTAGCGCCTGGCAGGGCTCAGCAGGGGTGGGTTTGTCATGGCTGAGCTGATGACTTAGGCTGGGCTGGTTCTAAGTATGAACTCTGCTCTCAGTCCCTGTAGCAGGAAAGCCAATGACCATTCGTTGTACAGGAAGTCAGAGGAACCTTGGGAACCCCAGGCCAAGTGCCCAGAATCATTACACAGGCTTGGGGAAGGAACAACAGAGCACAGGGCACAGTTTGTGACACCCAAGGCCTTTCCATTATCTCCTTGACCTCCCCCTGCCCCTGGTCCCCAGCCTGCAGGTAAAAGGATACATCTGTGATCTTGCTTCAGAACACACACCTGGCCATCCCATGCAGAGGTTTGCTGTGGTCAGCGTGCTACTCTGGCTCTGTGGAAGGAATTTGCTCTCTTGTGTGTGGAAGGAGATGGGGGCTGAGGTGGTTTGAACAGGAATGGCTCCCACAGGCTCATAGATTTGAATCCTTGGTCATTAGGGAAATGGTGCTATTAGGAGGCATGGCCTTGTCGGAGTAGGAGTGGCCTCAATAGAGAAAGTGTGTCCCTTCAAGGCTTGAAGTTTCAAATACCCAAGCCAGGCCCGGTGTCACTCCTTCTTCCTACAGCCTGCTGAGATGTAAAGGCCGGCCTGCATGCGGGCAAGCTTCCCTCCACGATGAGAATGAGGAGGGAACCCTATCTGGCATGCGAGCCAGCCCCAATTAGATGTTTCCCCAAAGGAGAGTTGCTGTGGTCATGGTGCCTCTTCACGGCAACAGGACACTGACTAAGACAGGGACCAAGATTTGGAGTTGTCAGTGACCTTGGTGAAGGTCACAGAACACCTGGACGAGGCCCTCCAAAGCCTCGCTCCTCCTCCTCCACTGACTCCCAATGAGATACCCTGGGAACACTGTCACTTTCTGCACACTACCTCACCTGTGTCTCGCGGGTTTTCTGGAGGCACAGTCTGACTGTGTCACTCCTGCTCCGGCCGGCCGAGCTCCGACTGTCTCCACAGCCAGCTGCGCTGAGTTCCCCACATCACTCACCTTGAGAATCGACTCATCAGCAGGTGGCACGTTTTGAAAATTTTATTATATTATTTTCCTATTTACTGGTTGGGGCGGGGGTGGGGGGGTATGTGTATATCCTGGCCTGGGTGTGGAGGTCCGAAGACAAACACCCACAGCTGTGCCCAGCTGTATGAGTCAATTCTCTCCTTCTAACCGTGTGGGTCCCGGGAGTTGAACTCAGATCCTAAGATTCAGCAGCAATATCTTCATCCTCTGAGCCACCTCACCGGCCCACCGAGCAGTGCTTTTTTTCTCTTCAGGTGTTTAGTCTCAGGGCGTCTGTGGCTGTTCCGTGGTTGACTATTGTCCTGAAGTCTTATTTAGTTCTTTGGTTTTCCATCCTGTCTGGCCAGCAAGGGTACGCAGTTTTCCAGGCTTCTTCCCCCACTGGGGGAATAGTTTTGACATTCTTCCTGAAACGGACTGTCACTCACCTGCAGACTCTGTTCCAAAGTCACTGCTTCCGTGTTAGTTGGAGTTGCTTTCCTTTAATGAATTTCTAAAGTGTTTCTTGGCCTTTGGGCTGAAACTGCTTCTGTGTGTGCTGTGTTTTTTGATACATGAACGTAGAACTGTGATCAATAACATTGACAAACCGCTAAAGACACCAGGGAAGCACCTGTTGGATAAATTGGCTTTGCAGGCACACTGTGACAAGGGCTCACGTACACCCTGGGGACCTTCTGTGAGAGGCACCTGAGAGGCTGACTCTGTGATCTGGGCGTGGCTTTGAGGGTGGGGGAAGGCAGCGACTTTACTTGGCACTGGATGCTGCCAAGGAATGAAGCCAGCCTAGGATGGACAGGTGCCTCGACCATTCTTAGCGGGCAAGTGGGAACCACAGAGCGCTGCCGCTCACTCCAAACAGCCAGAGGAGAATGCTTGGCTGCCCTGTGGTCTGTGTGAGGGCTTGGTCATGGGCTTTGTTCTTAGCCCTCTCTGGGGTGGTTGTTTGGCAAGCTCCTCTGACGTGGGAGTTCTGTTGAGTCTCGGGGCAGCAGAGCCCTTCTGTGAGCACCAGGCCAGCTTCTGGCTTTGGGGAGCTGATTGGTCTGTCCCCAGACGGCTCTGTCCTCATTGTCTGTTCAGCGGGCTGCCATTCGCCACGTTGCAGTGAGCTCCCGTCTCGGGGTCTGAGTGAGCTCCTGTCTCGGGGTCTGAGTGAGCTCCCGTCTCGGGGTCTGAGTGAGCTCCTGTCTCGGGGTCTGAGTGAGCTCCTGTCTCGGGGTCTGAGTGAGCTCCCGTCTCGGGGTCTGAGTGAGCTCCCCTCTCGGGGTCTGAGTGAGCTCCCCTCTCGGGGTCTGAGTGAGCTCCCGTCTCGGGGTCCGCTTTCTTTGGCGTAAGTGCAGGTGTGCACATGAGCACGCTCTTCCTATGGGCAGCATATCTCTGGGTGCTGAGAACATGATTTTTATTTTAAGTTTCTTCTGTATGCTTTTATAAATATTTCACATTTCTGGGGACAAATGGGGGTGGTTCTTGCTTTTGTCTTTTGCAGTGTTGGGGACTGAACCTACAATCCTGCACGCTTTAGGCGAGTGCTCGACCACTAAGCTGTGTCTCCATCTCTAGTGGGGTACTACTAGCGAGGATTTAGTACTCTAAGGTCCTGCCTGGAGACAGTGAAGGTGTGACCTACAGAGACGACCTCAAAGGAGATGCTACGGGAAGCCAGGAAGGTGTGAGAGAAGGGGCGGGCTTCTTGGAGGAGGTGCCTCTGGGTCTGAGGAGATGCTCAGCAGGCAGAGGAGAGGAGTCAGGGATGCAGTAGTGAGGCCTCCCTGGGAGCACATATGGATGGACGGACGGACGGACTGATGGACTGAAAGGGAGGAAGCTGTGAGGGAACTGTCGCCATTTACCAGACACTTCCTGAGGGCCTGGAGTTTGCCAAACGGTTCACTGCACTGTGACACTTCCAGTCAAGTATGGAAGATGGCGGCAAACCAAAAACAACCCGCGGGTGCGTTACCGGTGTGATGGAGCTGAGCGCTACAGACTAGACAGCAGGCAGAGGGCATGGGGTGCCCGGGGGAGGAAGGAGAGAGCAGCTGTGGTGGTGAGTGGGGCGGGCCAGCGGAGGTCTCGGACGACAGCAGCCTCTGGGTAAGAATGCCACTGGGTCAGCAGCTTGAGCAGAGGCACTGAGGTAGGAGACCGAAGAGCTCACCCGCAAACCCCCAGCACACTGCACTGTGACACTTACAGTCAAGTATGGAAGATGGCGGCAAACCAAAAACAACCCGCGGGTGCGATACCGGTGTGATGGAGCTGAGCGCTACAGACTAGACAGCAGGCAGAGGGCGTGGGGTGCCCGGGGGAGGAAGGAGAGAGCAGCTGTGGTGGTGAGTGGGGCGGGCCAGCGGAGGTCTCAGACGACAGCAGCCTCTGGAGAAGAATGCCACTGGGTCAGCAGCTTGAGCAGAGGCACTGAGGTAGGAGACCGAAGAGCTCACCGGCAAACCCCCAGCACACTCCCACGTGACACAGGCACGAGGAAGATGGGAGGGCTGCAGACAGAGAACCAAATGCAGCCATGACCTCACAGAAGGAGGAAGACCCAGGAGACTCCAGCAGCAGCGGAGGCACCGGACATGCTAGGTGACATATTTTCTTTTGGAATTTCAGTTTTAAAAGGGAATTGCGCCGGGCGTGGTGGTGCACGCCTGTAATCCCAGCACTTGGAGGCAGAGGCAGGCGGATTTCTGAGTTCGAGGCCATTCCTGGTCTACAGAGTGAGTTCCAGGACAGCCAGGACTACACAGAGAAACCCTGTCTAAAAAAAAAAAAAAAAAAAAAAAAAAAGGAATTGCAAGAGTAGCCATCAGTGTGTGTGTGTGTGTGTGTGTATGTGTGTGAGTGTACGTGTGTGCGAGTATGTGTGTATGTGTGTGCATGTATGCATGTGTATGTATGAGTGCATACATGTGTGTGTGTGAGTTGTGGGCATGCATATATTGAGAATGTGTGTGTGTGTAAGTGTGCTTATGTGTATGCACACACATGTATATGGGCATACGCATGTATGGAAAAGAGGAGACTCAGACAGGGCAATGGCCAGGAGAAGCTAAAGGAACCAACCCAAGGCCACAAGCGGGAGAGAGCAAACTTAGACTCTAAAGGAGGTAGGATGTTAAAAAATGAAGAAACAAGCTGACATGGTGTGGTCCCAGCACTTAGGAATTGGGAGTTCCTAATTCCTAATGAATGCCACATGGCACTAAACCAAATCAGAACAACCCAAATGAAACTAAAAGCTAAAATAAAGCCAGACAACAAAAAATGTAAGATGGAAACCTCGTTGTTCGCTTAGGATTGGCAGCTGGGAAGCAGCTTGCTCTGGGCACGAGAGGTGAGAGAAGGGGGCTCTGGAGCACCTCCTGGGAGCACGAGAGGAGAGGGAAGGGGGCTCTGGAGCACCTCCTGGGAGCACGAGAGGAGAGGGAAGGGGGCTCTGGAGCACCTCCTGGGAGCACGAGAGGAGAGGGAAGGGGGTTCTGGAGCACCTCCTGGGAGCACGAGAGGAGAGGGAAGGGGGCTCTGGAGCACCTCCTGGGAGCACGAGAGGAGAGAGAAGGGGGCTCTGGAGCACCTCCTGGGGAGAGGAGAGAGAAGGGGGCTCTGGAGCACCTCCTGGGAGCACGAGAGGAGAGAGAAGGGGCTCTGGAGCACCTCCTGGGAGCACGAGAGGAGAGAGAAGGGGGCTCTGGAGCACCTCCTGGGAGCAGGAGAGGAGAGAGAAGGGGGCTCTGGAGCACCCCTGGGAGCATGAGAGGAGAGAGAAGGGGGCTCTGGAGCACCTCCTGGGAGCAGAGAGGAGAGAGAAGGGGGCTCTGGAGCACCTCCTGGGAGCAGGAGAGGAGAGAGAAGGGGGCTCTGGAGCACCCCTGGGAGCATGAGAGGAGAGAGAAGGGGGCTCTGGAGCACCTCCTGGGAGCAGAGAGGAGAGAGAAGGGGGCTCTGGAGCACCTCCTGGGAGCAGGAGAGGAGAGAGAAGGGGCTCTGGAGCACCTCCTGGGAGCACGAGAGGAGAGAGAAGGGGGCTCTGGAGCACCTCCTGGGAGCACGAGAGGAGAGAGAAGGGGGCTCTGGAGCACCTCCTGGGAGCACGAGAGGAGAGAGAAGGGGGCTCTGGAGCACCTCCTGGGAGCAGGAGAGGAGAGAGAAGGGGGCTCTGGAGCACCTCCTGGGAGCATGAGAGGAGAGAGAAGGGGGCTTTGGAGCACCTCCTGGGGAGAGGAGAGAGAAGGGGGCTCTGGAGCACCTCCTGGGAGCACGAGAGGAGAGAGAAGGGGCTCTGGAGCACCTCCTGGGAGCACGAGAGGAGAGAGAAGGGGGCTCTGGAGCACCTCCTGGGAGCAGGAGAGGAGAGAGAAGGGGCTCTGGAGCACCCCTGGGGATCCAAGTGCACCCACACACCAGGAATGCCACTTTGCTTCAGAGACACAGAGCAAATCACTCATACATTGGGACACGATGGCCAAGCCATAGGCTCTGAAGTCAGGTGTTTGGGTCCACCCAAGGTGCCATGCCTCACCGGGACCTTCAGCAAGCCACATGCTGCACCTCCATCCCCTTGTCTATCAAATGAAGACAGGTTGGGAGGACAGACAAACAGTCCATGTACTTAGTGGAGTTCTTAGTGGAGAGTAGACATTAATACATACGATTATTGGCTTGTTATTGAAGTTGGGTTCCTGCACAGGGCAACATAGGGAGGGCCAGGCCACACCGGGCAGGCCTCTAGCTTGTCCAAGACACCGTAGGCGAGGGTGCCATTTTCTCCTGGCTCACCTATGCACTCAACGATCACTAGCTTTTATAATGTTACAGAGAGATGGCATGAGGTGAGACTGCTGTGGCGAGGGGCTCAGTGTCTGGCTGGGGTGAGAGGCGCACTAGCTCCGAGCGTTGGGTCTCCAGGAATGCCTAATGATAGGCAGAGTCCCTCTGGTGAAATTCCCAATGCCATCTCTTCAAAAAGCATGTTTATTTTTTATTATTTGTAAATTATATGTTTGTGTGTCTCTATGTAATACGTGTACAAGTGCAGGTGCCTGTAGAGCAGAAGTGGGTATCAGGCCCCGGAGCCCGAGGCGGATGCTGGGAACCACACCCAGGTCTCTGAGAGAATCGCACCCACTGCTAGCTGCCGAGCCGAGCGTCTCTGCACTCACATGGCGCGATGGGTTACTGTGGCTGTCACCTTGACACAAGGTAGAATCATCTGGGAAGAGTCTCAGCGGGGGATGGACCAGTCAGCTTGCCTGGCACGCGTGTGTCTTGACTGTGTTAATCAGTGTGGGAATTCACATCGGGAGGCACTGTCTCTAGACCCAGAGGGGTTAGGCACAAATACGCTCGTGGACATGCTTCTCACGGATGTGGGGGTGACTTTCCCTCAGTGAACTGTAACCTGGGATTGTAAGCCAAAATAAACCCTCTCTTAAAGATGCTATTGTTAGGGTATTTTATCACATAAAACTAATACAGGTGGTTAAAAAATATATTAGGAAATAGACGATAGACTACAGAAATGCCTTCCCTATGGTTCAATGCCAGCTCTTCTGCCTCTATGAAGGGAGAGTAGAGGCATCCATTTCAAAGCCATTTCTGTCTTCTGCAAGACCAGAGGAAGAACACTGCTGTCTGTGTCCCACATTTAAGAACGCATGAGACTCCTTCCTCAGTGCTGAAGCACTGGTTCCCATGACGCTTACGCTTTCATCCTTTAAGGAGCCCAATAGCTGCTCTTGCTACTTTGTGGGTTCTTCTTTTCCTACCCATTATCCCCCCATCTTACCCCTATTGCTAGTTGGGAGAGAGAGGATAGAAGGGGAGAGAGAGGTAGAGATCCCAGAATCTACTCTTTCCTTTTATTTCTTCTTTAAGCACAACAACTAACAAACCACAACCACCTCTCCCACCCCCAATGACTACCAACCACCAAACCTGCCTCTTGCGGGCTTTAGCAATTATATACTCTCTAAAAATGTTCCCAGAATTCCAAACATCACATAATTGCAGAAACTATCTGTAGCTGTGAAAGCACACCTCTGCTAGAGCATGAGGCAAATCACAGTCATCTGTTTCCGACTGTCAGCCTACATCCTACACTTGGGATTAAAGCAAAAGTACATTCTTATGATATTTCTGTGTTTTTTTCTTAAAGAACCCAAAATTCCAAAGTTGTCACTACATTCCCACCCTCCTGCTTTAAGCCTTTAATTGTGCTGTGTGTGCTGGAAAATTATAAACAGGGACATTTCCAATAAGCGCCTTTCGGGGGGTGGCGGCCAAGGTTCTCAGGAGGCCTCTCCAGCTCTTCCTGCTGGACAGCTCTGCCTTTGATGTAGGCAAGCACCAGCAGCTGAGCAGCACTGCCACCTGCTTCAAACTGCACCCCTCTCTCTATGTAGGCCACCATTTTTAATTTCTCCTTTGAAATTTTCATCTATAGTTCCTGAACGCACAATGAACACTTAGGAAGTCAATCTACTCCTCTCCAAGGTCACCCCTGCTGTCCCCGAGGATGGCTAAGGGCCCCAGACTCCAGGAGCTGTCTTATAACACTGAGTTTGATAGAGTAAGATGTTTATCTGTGGTTAAGCCTGAGCTGCAGAAGTATGCATTCGACCTCCAGTGCCGGGTGAAGCTCACTCAGGCTGCATGCCAAAATGGAAACATATTCTTAGAGTATTTCTGTGTTTTTAAAATAAACCAAAACTCCAAGATTATCACTACAGAGACCTGGACTCCTTGTTGCCCAAGACCATCCCAGCGTGGAGGGATTGCTGCCATGTTGGGTCTCGAACCTCTCGCCTTTATTATTATTATTGTTGTTGTTATTGTTGTTGTTGTTGTTGTTGTTGTTGTTATTGAGCTTCCCTAATCAGTCTCCTGCCCAATTCTTTTCCTCCAGTCTACAGGAGGCAATGATGGTCTACCAGGATGCGCTCACAGGCTTCTGAGGCCCCTGTCAGGCGGCACCAGGCCCACTTCTTTGGCTGGGGTCCCAGCACTCTGCATGTGGCTGTATAGGTAGACAGCTCCTTTGAGATAATCACAAGCAACAAGGAGGCTCTCATGTGCTTCTGTTAGAGGAAGCCATGAGGGCCTAGAGACACACAGAGGGACACAAGAGGCTCACAGAGACCCCAGAGCCTTGACCTCAGGGTTGGCCAGTGGCACTGTGAGAAGGCAGTGCATTCTGGGAGAGCTGCCTGGCCACCGTGTCACATGGGCTGGCCGCTGAGCTGGCTGCAGGAGCCCACACGGCCAGCCCTGGCCACTGTTTCCAGCAGCAGTAGAGGCGGCAGGGAGGCCAGGATGCAGAGCTTTATTCCAGAACCTGGTCAGGAGGCTGTGCCTCTACTTATCCCACTAACTGCAGGGGCATTTCATACCCAGGGAAGCGCCTCCCCTGTGGGATGGGCCATCGGCTTCTGGCTCTTCTACATTGCCAGTTGTCACTGTTGGGCCATCTCCCTCCTGCAGGCTGAAGGAGGCCGCTCAGCCCAAGGGCAGATGCCGTGGCGAGCAAGTCCAGGTTTTGTGTCTTTCAGGTTCATTATAACCTCAGGACGTAGAAGAATCTCAATAAAGAGGACAACATTTTTGCTTTGGAAAAAAAACACAAAACCACTGAGTCTAGGTGCTGGCAAGATGACACAGCAGAAAACCACTGAGTCTAGGCACTGGCAAGATGACACAGCAAAGCACTTGCCTCCAAATGTGAGACCCCAGAACCTGTAGGGCAGAGAGAGACCTGACTTCCGAGACTGTCCCCTGGTCCCCATGTGCCCTCTACAGCAGGCACACACACACATACAATAAAGAAATAAATGTAAAAAAAAATTTCACAAGGCCAGTGAGGTGGGTTAGCAGGTCCAGGTGCCAAACCAGATGACCCAGAGTCAATCCCCAGGACACAGGAAGTGGAAGGAGAGAACAAACCCTAAGAAAGTTGTCCTTTGACCTCTGGGTATGCACTGTCTTTTAAGTCCCCACCCTCAGACACAAAATAATATAATTTAAAGAAACATATAATAAAAATGTTTAAAAATTAGTGAGGTGTGACGACACATGCCTGTGATCCCAACACCCAGGGGGCTGAGGCAGGAGGATTGCTTTGAGTTTGAGACCTGTTTGGACTACAAAATGAAACCCCATCTAAAATAATAAATAGGGTGAGCAAGACGGCTGAGAGGGGAAAGGGGCTTGCTGCCAAGTCCCGTGACCTCAGCTCAATTCCCAGCACCCACCGTGGAAGAGAAGGAACTCCGAAAGCTGGTCTCTGACCGCCACACAGGCTGTATGTAGCAGTGCATTTGTGTGTGCACACAGGCACAGCCACACAGGAAAATGCAATAAAAACCTGTCAAATGAACGTCTTTAGATCTCGATAAACTGTAAAATGCCTTTAGCATGTATCACCTTCAGTTCTTTTGTTTTGACACAGTGATGCATGAGTTCCAGACTGGCCTTGAACTCTTGATGTTCCTGCCTCCATCTCCTAAGGGCTGGGATGACAGACAGGGATCGTAACGACGGCCGCATCCCTACTCTTACAGGGTTGCAAGCGCCACTGCGCGGTGGCCATGCAAGTCTAGCGCAGACTGCACAAGAGAGAAAGGAGCAGCGCGAAGAGTATATGCAGGCTGCTGCTGCCTTCAGAGTCACAGGGAAGAACAGGCTGCAAAAGCGTCCAGGTTTCTACACCAGCTGATGGAAAGGCGCTTTCACATCTGCATGCACACAGGCTTAGTGGGAAGAGAGCGTGACTTTGAACAAGCGCAAAGTCCTTAGTTCAGGAGAGCATGCCTTTGAGCATGCGCAAAGACCTGTGTTCAGGAGAGCGTGCCTTTGAGCATGCGCAAAGTCCTGTGTTCAGGAGAGCGTGCCTTTGAGCATGCGCAAAGTCCTGTGTTCAGGAGAGCCTGCCTTTGAGCATGCGCAAAGTCCTGTGTTCAGGAGAGCGTGCCTTTGAGCATGCGCAAAGTCCTGTGTTCAGGAGAGGCTGCCTTTGAGCATGCGCAAAGTACTGCATTCAGTGCCCAGCACTGCATAGACCCGGTACGGCAGCACAGGGTTATCATGCCTGCACTGCAGAGCGAGAGAACGACCAGCAGTTCGAGATTCCTAAGACTCTATCCCCCCAAAAGGCACACACTCACCCAGTCCATTCACATGTTGGTATGTGACTATAATCCTTTTAAAGGAATAAATTGAAGTGGAAGTTTTTTAAAAAATTAATTATTCTTATTTTACGTGTATGGGTGTTTTGCCTGGGTATATACGTCAGTGCACTATGTGTGTGCAATGCCCCCACAGGCCACAAGAGGGCATCAGATCCTCCTGAACAGAAGTGATAGATGATTGTTAGACACCACATGAATGCTAGGAACTGAACCTGGGTCTCCTGCTCTTAACTACTGAGCCATCTCTCCAACCCTTGAGACATCTATGTGTACATAGCTGCTAGGACACTACATGGTGGCCCTATCCCCACGACCACCGCCGACCACCACTGTTGCCATCTTTGGATGTACCGGCTGAGGCTCAGGTGACTGTGTGAGGAGTTGGTGTGGTGGGGTCAGAACTCCATCAGGGACCCCACTGAGACTAGGTCTCTGGTGATGTCACCTTGGGGATCTCTGATGACATCACCTGGGGATCTCAGAGAAGAAATGCGGAAGTGAGGGAAGCGCTGCTGGGGACTTCTGCTCTGAGGATGGACACTCCAGAAGGTGACAGGACATGGCCCCAAGCCTGTGTCCTGCTGGGTCTTTGTTAAACGGAGGTTGAACCATGGACACTCATGAGACCCTGTAGCTCCCCATGGTCGGGCCCCCTGGGAGCCAGGCATGGGGTGGGACATCCTCCACCCCCACTGTGTCCGATTCTGAGGTCTGGAAAGGGGCATTTGATATTTTCAAAGTGAAGTGTCAGAGCCTGGCTTCAGTTCTCATAGCAGTTCCTGCAGTTCCCAGGAGGAGCATGGCGGTCCTTCCAGGGGGCCGGTTCACCAGCAAGGCAGCAGGGATCTCCAGATGTGGTGCTGAAGCCCCAGGCTGCTCTACCCCACCCAGCGAAAGGCCAGGGACATTCTAGAAAAGCATCGCACTCTCACCTCTTGTGTGAGTATTTGTCTATGTGTATCTGTGTTCGCGTGTGGTTGGGTGCACGCATGTGTGCATCTTGGTCACCCTCCCTCACTGAGGTGACACCCGGGAGGAGCTTGCCTCCCGGCACCTCAGCCCCTGAGCTCTCACGGGATGGTGTGCAGGGCGGGGGCTGGGAAAGCCTCTTCTCCTCAGCGCTCCCCTCCCAGGCACTGCCCCGGCATGGCATTCTTATTCAGACGCCCGCCCGGGTCCTGCGTGCTCTCCTCCTGTCTGAGAGGCACAGACTGCCAAAGCTGTAATTTCCCAGGACTTGTTGGAGGTGCCCTTTGTCGGCAGACGTGGGCTGGGTATGAGCACTCTGTAATTTTGCAGCCTTCTGAACGGCCCCTCTGGGGCTAACACATACCATGTACCAAACATAAGCCACCCCCTTTGCCACCCCCAGACAGCCCAATTACTCACTCTCCTCACTAGGGTCCTCCTGGGAGGGGCCATGAGCCAGGCCTTCTGGAGAGATGCACACACTTCTGACAAACCCGGTACACCCCCTCTAAGGAATACTATGTATCTACTAAAAAGGATGCTTAAAAAAAATACATGAAGCTGGGCGGTGGTGGCGCACGCCTGTAATCCCAGCACTCTGGGAGGCAGAGGCAGGCGGATTTCTGAGTTCGAGGCCAGCCTGGTCTACAGAGTGAGTTCCAGGACAGCCAGGGCTACACAGAGAAACCCTGTCTCGAAAAAACAAAAAAAAAAACCAAAAAAAAAAAAAATACATGAAAAGCAGCACCCCAAATTCTTATCGAGAGGGGAGACTCAGAGGTCGATCTCCAGAACTGTTACAGTGGGAGAAATGGGGAATAGTTTGTCCTTTCTTCTATTTCTTTTCGGCTTTTGGTTTCTTTAAAGAAAGGTTATTGCCGTTTTTATTTTATTTATATGTATGTGTCTGTGGACACGTGTGTGCAATGAGTGGAGCCCGCAGTAACTTTTGGGAGTTCTTTCTCCCACCATGCGGGACGGGAGATCAACCTCAGGTCGCAGGGCAGGCAGTGACCCACACCTGCCGGCACATTCTTTTGTTTTAGCTTGCTTATTTGTATGGTTCTTGAGGCGGGGTCTAACCCTGTCGCCCTGTCAGGTCTGGAACTCACTCTGTAGACCAGGCTGGCCTCAGACTCACCTCTGCCCTAGGCTCCCAAGTGCTAGGATTAAAGGCGTGAGCCACTGCGCCCGGCCATGGCTTACTATTTTTACTAATGACAAGGCGGGTGAGCAGGGAAGCCATTCGTGGGTGAGAGGTTAGCGAGGCTGTGGGGGAAGAACTGCCACGGGCTGGAGTCAGATCCAAGAGGAGGGCGTGGAAGCCCACGCAGCTGGGCCGGCTCTGCAGTGCCGCGTGGGTGTGTAAGGGTGAGCGGGGGGTGGGGGAGAGGCGGCACTGTGAGCACAGGCCGGGCCCGGGCTAGCTCCATGCACGCGGTCTGCCAGAGCTGACTAGAGCTGGGCCTGCGGGTGAGTCGTGGCTGTCTGAGACGCGGAAGGGCTGGGGACGTGCCAAGCTTTCCCAGGAGCAAACAGGAAGCTGTTTGCACTATCAGAAGAGGCAGGACGCAGGTTCTCGTCTTTCCCTCCCTCCATCTCTGGTAAGTAGCTTTATGGCCCTCCATCTGCCGCTCGGGGAACCAACGTTGTGGGGGTGGGGCGGGCCAGGCATGGCTTCAGCAACCCCCCCACCCCCACCCCCCGGGTCTGCTCTGTGGTGGGCTGGCTCCTTGATCCCAGAAAGTCACGTGATCTTTTGATTTCTTATTTTAGATTTATCTTCTTTTATGTGTGCTAATGTTTTGCCTGCATACCAGGTGCCTGCCCAGTGCTTTCAGAGACCAAAAGAGGGCTTTGGGTGCTAGGACCGAGGGCGAGGGTCCAACCTGGGTCCTCCGCAGGGACACGTTCTAACGCCGGCCATCTCTACCCCCATAACCTACCTTTTTTTCCAGGTCCTTGTTTGCAGATAATGGTACACGGTGTACCCACTGCCACAGGATGGAGATGAGGGTGTAAGAGTAATGCGTGTAGCTGTGTCACGCTGTGCAAACACCTTCTGATGCTGTTTATGCTGACAGGTTCAGAATCTCAAAGATAGACGCTAAGAACAGAGCACAACGGGGCACAAAGGTCGTAGATTAAAACACCGAGCTAAACTTCAATTAAACTCTTGTTTTCTTTGGGCAAATAGTTTGCTCAGAGCTGAGGTCAACAGGTAACATGTAGGAGTTCCCTTAGAAAGGAGACGCCCAGCACTCTCACCCAGGTAGAGACAGCTGCGTTACAACAAGGGTTCTTCTGAGGAGTCTAGCTTGGGGTCCTGGACCTTGGCGGTCTAGCCTGGGGTCCTGGGCTGTGGTGGTCTAGCATTGGGTCCTGGTGGTCTAGCATAGGGTCCTGGGCTGTGGTGGTCTAGCATGTGGCCCTGGGCCGTGGCGGTCTACCATGGGGTCCTGAGCTGTGGTGGCCTAGCATGTGGTCCTGGGTCCTGGTGGTCTAGCATAGGGTCCTGGGCTGTGGTGATCTAGCATGTGGCCCTGGGCTGTGGTGGTCTACCATGGGGTCCTGGGCTGTGGTGGTCTAGCATGTGGTCCTGAGTCCTGGTGGTCTAGCATAGGGTCCTGGGCTGTGGTGGTCTAGCATGTGGTCCTGAGTCCTGGTGGTCTAGCATGGGGTCTTGGGCTATGGTGGTCTAGCATATGGTCCTGGGTCCTGGTGGTCTAGCATGTGGTCCTGAGTCCTGGTGGTCTAGCATGTGGTCCTGGGTCCTGGTGGTCTAGCATGTGGTCCTGGACCCTGGTGGTCTAGCATGTGGTACTGGGCTGTGGTGGTCTAGCATGGGGTCCTGGTCCTCATGGTCTACCCTAGAGTCTTTGGCCTTGGTGGTCTAGCATGTGGTGCTGATGGTCTAGCATGGGGTCCTGGGCCTTGGGGGTTGTATATTTACCCAGCAACACACCTATATTTCCTACATTTCTCCTGTACACTTGAGCTCTTTGTTTCTAAATGGACTCGCAATAAGGAAGGCCGCCCCTACGCATGCAGCTGAGTTAATCCGGGGACTCCTGAGGCCAGCATGTACTTTGCCATTAGTGACTGGATTCTTGAATGTACATGTGACAGGTTCTACCAGTGCTGGGAAATCTTCCCGTGTCCACACCGGGGATGTACACATCGGGGATGTACACACCGAGGACACCCGACAGACGCTTGCTGGGTGAACAGTAATGCAGCCATGTTTCTGGATGCTGAACTAGGACTCAAGGTCTGATAAATGTTCTGGGAGATGAGGATGGAGATGAGCGTAGTGCCCCACCCTGCATCTGTACCACGATGTCGGGCTCTCTGCTTCTCGGCTCTTGAAAGGGCCTGGTGCGGTGGAGCGGGGCCTGGTGCGGTGGAGCGGGGCCTGGTGCGGTGGAGCGGGGCCTGGTGCGGTGGAGCGGGGCCTGGTGCGGTGGAGCGGGGCCTGTTGGTTTGAGGCACAGCTGTGGTGACAGGCTGCAGGGCAGCCCTGAACTCATCTCAGCACACTGCCCAGCCGGGAACAGGGCCGGGAAGCTGAGTGGAGAGGCGCTGGCCCCTGGGGTAATGGGGCGGGGCTTCTTCCCGCAGGCCCTGTGCCCCTCCCCCTCCACACTTAGCCCTGAGTAGAATTCATCAGTAGAGTATCAGCTTGGAGTAAGCGCCTGGGGTGCCCTTCAGTCATAAACAGCCATAAACGCAGCGGAATTTTATGGGAGAACATTACAAAGAAAGCCAGCAGGGCTTTAGACGGGGCAAAGGGGCGTGTGAGGGCACACTCCGTGGACTAAGGGCATCATCATAGGCTGCTTCTGCACAGTACGGCCCCAGTGCCTTTCTCTCTGAAGGACATAGGAGGCCGCTTTGCTGAGGAGGGAGCGTCCTCCTCTAAATGTGTCTTTAAGTACACTGTGGAGAGTTCCGGGCCCTGTTAACCCCTTGTCTCCAATCTTCATATGTGGTCTTTTTTGAACCCCAAGATATATTTTATTCTCCTGTCTGTCTGTCTGACTGTCTGTCTGACTGTCTCTGTCTGTCTGTCTCTGTCTCTTTCTCTCTTTCTCTGCGCATCTGATGGTGGGTATGTCCACATGAGTACAGGTACCTCTGGTGACCAGAAGAGGGCAGCGATCCCTTGAAGCTGGAGTTGCAGGTTGCAGGTGGCTGTGACCCGCTCAGTGTAGGTGCTGGGAACTGATGTCCTCTATGGCCACTTTGCAGAGGTTCACCAACCTCCAGCTCCTAACCCTGGTTCTTTCCACCTAATCTCCGAGGCTGATACATTGCACCCCCTTCGGTCTATTTGAGGACTCTCCCTCGACCCTGGTTAGCCCCCACCCCCGGGTCATTATGAAAAGACTGTGTGCTGTTTCTGCAGCCCATCTGCCAATAACTGTCCGTCCACACTGTAGCTACACGATAGAACACCATGAGCCACTCAGAACTCAGAAACAATTCACAGCGGCAATCCTGACAGAGGAGTGCAGGGTCACACAGTGGGCCGGGGCTAAATATACAGACCACACGCATGTCACTCAAAGTAGGCGCGACTGTTCGAGACACAGAGCTTTTGTCAAGGGAGAGACAGCTGGCAGTGGGTGACTCGAATGTTGGTAAACAACTAAGACAAGTGATTTCACAATTACCCGGCTGTTCCTAGGCAATCTAGAGGCTGCTGGTTTGAGCTAACTAGATTGCCTGACTGTGACGATAGTCTTGTCCAGCACTCAGGAGCTTAAGATGGTTCCTGCTCCGAGTCTACACATCTGCCTGGCCCTCACGGTCGGCCATTGGGAGAATGGCAGGTCATTATTTAGCATGTTTGAGGCAGCCTGGTCCTGCCCATGTCCTCACTGATCTGTGGCCTACCCACCCTGTCTCTTGTAGGGAGTGCCACCTCTTCTGATTCATGTTTGCTATTCTGACTGTGCTGGATCCGTGAAGGGTTTGCGAGAGGCTGGAGCTGCCATTGCTCACCTCTGAGCTGAACGGCCGATTCCCAGACAGCACAGAGGGAGTCGCTCCAAAGAGCCTTTTTAAACTGCTCCACGCCTCCCATAACCTTTCGTTCCCACGACCTCTGGAGGGTGGTGGGCTGGAAGGGGGGTTAAAGCATTTAAGAACCATCATTAAAAATAAGGTTTTTAAAAAAATTAAAGTTACAATGCACGGCTAATGTCTTTTAAACTAAATCTTACCACGCAGCCCTGGCTGGCCAAGGCTCTAGTCCCCCTGTCTCTACCCCCCCTAGTGCTAAGGTTACACGTGTGCACCTACTAAACCCCACTTTTTTTTCTTGCTGCGCACATTGGTCATTGCAAGGGAGTGGCTAGAACCTGCCGGAACGGGATGGAATAAGGCGGAGATGTCAAGGTGATGACTGGGTCTTCGGGGGGTCCTCAGCACTGCCACCAGCACTTAGATGAGGGGGACCCTCTTCTGATGCAGGGCTCCTCATCTTTAAACTGCAGACACAACACGACTCTTCACACAGTGCTCACGTCCCTGTCAGGCTCACAGCCCGGTCCTGAGTGCCTGCTGCAGCCCGTTATCCACGTTTCTCAAAGGCCCAGCAAGTCTTATATAGTCATTGCCTGTGAATTTGACCACAGGGACGGAGGCGGCTGCTCCAGGTGTCAGTGGACTCTGCAGCTGCTGGCTTCAGATTCTGTTCATTTTCAACGTGCTGGGACACCTGGCCTGGAATAGCCATGGACTGCTTAAATACTGGAGCTTTCTTATCACGGTCATTATCTGCATCTTCCTCCCCTCTTTCTCTTCTTCCTTTTTAAAGGCTTGTTTGTTTCTTTTTGTTTGACAAAGGTTCTCACGTGGCTGGGGTGAGCCTCAGCCCCTCATGCAACACAGACGATCTTGAACTGATTCTCCTGTCTAGCTTGCCCTTGGGTTTGGAGGTTTCATATTTTACTTTTTCTTTAACAGGCATGCGGGTAGACTGAGAAATCTTAACCAATTGTTCAAATTTACATTCAGTTCAGGAATGTGTCTAGAGCTGTGCGCCATGTCTGATGCGGTGGACAGAGGAGAAGGGCCAGCGGCAGAGTCTTCTTCACCTCCCAGGACCCCGCCCATCATCTATCTGCAAAGGAGACAGGAGCTAACCACTTCTCACATGGGAACCCAAAAGGAAGTGTGGGGATGCTGGCCAGCAGGTCGGCCGGGCTGGGCCTGAGGAGCGAGGGGCTGTGGCGTCTCCTCCAGGAGAGGCTAACATGTCACCTCTGCTTTCTGAGGAAGAACACATCCCTATGATCTAACTCTCCAGGCCTCCAAAGTGCTGCTCCCCAGAAAGCGCCCATGTGTTGCTGTGCTTCCTCCCCCCTCCCCCTGCAGAAACTGTCCCCGCAGCATTTCTAGCAGGGTCTGGGTGGAGCAGCCAATCCGGCTTGCAGAAGGTGCTCTGAATTCAGAGCACTTGGCAGGGAGGAAGGAGATCTCGGCCATTTGGAAGGGAGAAGGGAGAGGGCTGTGAATCAGGGTTTGCGTTGACTTCAACTGTAACTTTCCAGAAAGCTGGGACACCCAATTCCAATAAAAGCTTCCTGAGTATTTCTGGAGGCATCGTGGAGGTGCTGGGCTGTGTGGGTGGGTGTGGCTTTTCTTGGTTTGTGGAATTATATTTTCTTACGGATAAAAACTTCCATCAAATTTGTGAGCCAGTGTCTGTCCATGTGGAGTGTCCTGAGCTGGTGAAGGCACAGGTAACGCCGGGGCTAGGAACCCTCGTGACTGACAGACACAGCCAAGACCAGGCAAGGCTGAACTCTGAAGCAGTGAGAGAAACAGGACCAGAAGCAGTCTTGTTCAGGACTGAACTTTTCCCACCATGCCTATTAGGGGAGGGGACAGTAGTGTGTGTGTGTGTGTGTGTGTGTGTGTGTGTATATGAGTGTGACTGTGTATATGTGTGTGAGTGTATGTGTGTGTGTGAGTGTGTGAGCGTGTGTGAGTGTGTGTGTATATGTATGTGTGAGTGTATATGTGTGTGTGAGTTTGTGTATGTGTATGTGTTTGTGTGTGTATGTGTGTATGAGTGTGACTGTATATGTGTGTGTGAGTGTATGTGTGTGTGTGTGTGAGTGTGTGTGTATATGTATGTGTGAGTGTATATGTGTGTGTGAGTGTGTGTATGTGTATGTGTTTGTGTGTGTATGTGTGTATGAGTGTGACTGTATATGTGTGTGTGTGTGAGTATATGTGTGTGTGAGTGTGTGTGTGTATATGTATGTGTGAGTGTCTCTGTGTGTGTGTGTGTGTGTATGTGTTTGTGTGTGTATGTGTGTATGAGTGTGACTGTATATGTGTGTGTGTGTGAGTGTATGTGTGTGTGAGTTTGAGTGTGTGTGTATATGTATGTGTGAGTGTATATGTGTGTGTGAGTGTGTGTGTGTGTGTGTGTGTGTGTGTGTGTGTGTGTGAGCCAGGGGAATTCCAGATGACAGAGCTGACTGCCCAGCAGCACACCTACCAGCTTTGGTGAGATTAAGCCAGTGACCAGACAGAGGGACCAGGAACATGTTCAGTTTTACCAGTCACAGGGGTGGGATTAGGGAAGGGGGATCTGGGAGCGTGGGAGTAAGGGGCACAGCTTGCAGTTTCCCAGTGGTCCAAGGTTTTCATTCATTCATTCATTCATTCACTCCTTCATTCATATCACCCATTCAACCTGTGCTGGCTATGTGAGTACTTTGTGCCAAGCAACGTGTTCCAAAATGGAGAGAAGATACCTTTCTCCTTCCATTATCTCTAGATAAAGGACCACCTCATGGTGGCCACTGAACACATCGATGCTGACCTGGTCATGGTCACTTTACTAAGTGTAGTGGAGACTAACGCAAGTAAGAGAAAGCTGCTGCCCTGGAGAAAGAAAGGACAAATAACAAAAAATGTGCTAGGTCATGTGCCGGCTCTGGACAGGCCCTCATCTGCCCAGTCGTTAGAGCTGGGGAGGCTGGCCCGTGTCTGAGGGCTATAGGAGGGTTTCACACCAAGCGCCTTGAAGAGCAAGTTCAATGGATAAGAGATGGGGAGGGAGAGAAGGGTCTCCCAGGTGGACGGAATGGCTCGGCCAACGGTCCTGGTCCCGTAGCTTGCTGAAGTGCCTGGAGCAAGAGTGAGGGGGTGGGTGTGGGTGTGGGGATGGGGGTGGGGTGGGTGGAAGCATTGGGGGTGCGATGAGGAAGGGTGGACGGACGTCACGGCTGGAGAACGGACAGCTGGTTTCCACACGGCCCAGCAGCGCGCCCGGGGCTACCTTGAGGCTGTGATCTTGAGCAGACTCTCCCTTGAGCCAGCCCTTGAGAAGCATCCCAATGCTTGCCTGCTTAGTGGAGGACCCGGAGAGGCCCGGGCTGTGGTGGCTGGAGAGCAGGCAGCCCTTGCATCAGCAAAGCCACAGAGGCTAAGAGCAGAGTTCCTGAACTGCGCTTGCGTCCTGCCTGAGCCTTCCTCCCCACCTCTCCTGCCAGGGGACAGACCTGAGGCTGGGCTACGGTCTTCCAGTGTGGTGGTGTGTAAGTCAGGAGCAGAGGACAGACCCTGGGCAGTTAGGACCCTGAGCCCTTGCACCATAAGCCTCTCTGAGCCCGCCTCTGAAGCTAAAACATGAGGGGATGTTTTTGTTTGTTTGTTTGGTTTCTGTTGAAAGGGTTGGGGGGGGGGCCGCACGTGATAAACTGGGCAGATGACCTGCCGCAGGAGGGAGAGTCGGCCAAGGAGACGATGAGGCGAGGCGTTGGTTGTTCCCCTCAGTCCCAGAACAATCCCTGACTGCTGGCACAGCGGCCTGGAGAGAGGAGCTGCTGGGATCCTCCTCCACCGAGGGGAACGGGGCAGGACCCCCTGGGCCAGAGTTCTCTGTTACTCTCAGACTCACAACCTCCTCCTACGACTGAGTACTGCCAAGCAAGGAATAGATGGAGGGCCGGGCGGGGCTGCCGGCGGCTCTGTGGAGGCTGGGGCAGAGAAGCTCTGGGGTCAGTCACTTGGTCCTTTGTCAGAGCATGCGCAGAACGCTAATACCCTGGCCGGGGCCTGGCGATGCAGCTCAGGTGCCGCTGTGCATGCCTAGAAACCACAGAACCCCAACCCGATCCTTAGTGCCCATAAAGCAGGCCATGCTTGCCATGTGCCTTATTCCAGCACTCGGGAGATGAACTCAGGAGGATCATGAATTCAGATCACTCTTGGCTGCATAGCAAGGCCAAGGCTAGTCTAGACTGCTTAAGACCCTGTCTCCAGGCCTGGAGCGATGGCTTTTCTGAAGGTCCTGAGTTCAAATCCCAGCAACCACATGGTGGCTCACAACTATCCATAATGAGATCTGACGCCCTCTTCTGGTGTGTCTGAAGACAGCTACAGTATACTTACATACAATAATAAATAAATCTTAAAAAAAAAAAGACCCTGTCTCCAAAAACACATGAGTAAATAAGTAAATAAATAGCACTGTAGTCAGGTGAGCTTACAGGAAAAAATCGATACAAGCCTGTAATCCCAGTCCTTGGAAGGTCAAGGTAGAAGAACCGGGTGTTCAAGGCTGTCCTCTCTAGGGTTGGAAAGCCATGCAACCAGGGAAGCCAGTCCAGAGCAAAACTGAGGTTGAGACATGTCCAAACCCCGAAAATCTCATCCTGAGACCAGCAGGAGTAGGACCACTCCCTCCCTTGTCCTGGGCCTACATGTTCCAGTGCTCATAGCCTCATGGTCCCTACCTCTGTCACCCTTGAGGTGGTCACATAGCCTGATGGCCAGGTAACAGGTTATAAGGTCACGTCCTGCAAATACCGGAAGTCACTCTCCATGTAAATCAGGCATACCCAGCACCTTAGACCTGGCCGATGACGGACACTCACCCTGAAAGCCTCTACCCACTCCTCAAAGGTTTAAATAGCCTTTGTTCTCCAATTAAATGAGCTGTTCAGTGAAGCCTGCCTCCCAAAAGTCTGTGCACATTGCATTCACAGTGGTCTGAGGCCTTCATCACCCTCAGAGGTCCTGCATTTCCCCCTCAGGCCACCAACCTGATCAGACGAGAGCTGGGTGGGAATAACAATCCTCAACTGCATAGCAAATTCAAGGCCAGCCTAAGTTACTTGGAATTCTACCTCAAAACCAAACCAAACCAAACCAAATCACCACAATGGTTATGTAACAGCACAGGAGACATGCCCTGGAGACAGAAGCCATTTCGGAGTAGCGGATGCTACTCTGTAGATGCAGCAGAGACCCAGAGGGCCCCCCGCAGGGTGGTGAGGCTCACCTCACCACCAAGGCAAGGCCAGCTCTGACTTAGGAGGCACACACAAGCTGTACCTCACTCTGGAAGCTGAGGCCTTGTACTGAGAGGCCAGGGGTCTCTGGGAGAAGAGAGCGGTCACTGGGGAAGGAGAAGGTGCAGCCCCAGTGGCAGTTGAAGGTCCAGGACTGAAGGGATCATGCAGAGAAATTGAGACTTGGCACCACGAAGAGAGCCTATGAGAGGCTATTGGTGAAAGTGCAGCCCAGTTGCAGCAAAAGACCTCAGTGTTTCAGAGATGCCGGAACCACGGGAATGACCACCAAGAACAGCAGCAGCTGTGGAGTGGAGCCAGGAGCCTGGGAAACAGTCTGTGTGCTATCGAGGGCAGAGCCAGAGACTTGACCCGTGCCCTTTGGAGGAGCTTAAAAGATGGGAGAGGATCCCAGACAGTGGACCCTGAGTTATTGACGCTGTGGGAGTTTGGTTTTGCTTTGCTTTGATCATGGCTGAACCTGGTTCTTTCCTCCCGAAGTAAAGTATTTAGCTTACTTTTCATTTTATAGGAGCTTGCAGTTGAGAGGCATTAGATTCTAAACGATTGGATTGTAAAAGGAGTATCTTAAAGAGACCCAAATTTTAATTGTTTTAATTTTTAAAGCGTGTGGGACTTTGTACGTTTGAAAATGCTTTATATTGTGACATCTTTACTAATGTGTGCTGTTGGGGCGAATAAGAAAGGAAAGTTCTGTCTTCACGGTGACGTGTCTGTATGTGAGAAAGGGCCAGTGTGCTTCCTAGTCCTGTATCAACTTGACACAAGCTGGAGTCCTGGCGAGGAGGGGCCTCCGCAAGAGCAGGCCGCAGGCAGGCCTGTAGGCATCTTCCTTAACTAGTAATTGATGCAGGAGAGGGCCCTGCCCACTGTGGGTGGTGTCATCTCTGGGCTAGTGGTCCTGACTTCTATAAGAAAGGTGGCCAAGCAAGCCATGGGGGCAAATCAGTAAGCAGTGCCTTGGTCAGGGTGTTTCATCACGTATGCATGGAGGTCTGAGGTCACCAACATACATTTCTAAAAAAGATTTGTTTGTTTGTTTAACTTTTATTGTGCATATGTGTGTTTTGTCTGTACATATATCTGTGTACTACTTATGTGTGGTACCTGCAGAGGCCAGAAGAGGGCAGTGCATCCTCTGGAACTGAAGTTATAGATGGTTGCAAGCTGTTATGTGGGCGCTGGGAGCCAAACCCGAGTCTTCTGCAAGAACAACGCGTGCTCCCGACTTCAGTCGTCTCTATAGCCCCAATCTCCTTTTCTCTCTTCTTAAGATAATCTTTGGCAGACCTGGAGCTTGCCAAGGAGGCTAGATTAGCAAGGCCCAGGGTCCACCTGTCTCCACCCCTCCAGCACTGGGAGGGACTCTGCTCAAAGCTACACAGCCACCACCCCTAATTGTGCTCTGTTCCTGATCCCTGGCTCCACAGTATGGTCTGTAGCCCAGAGGTCTAGATATAGCGAAGAGGCAGTGTGGAACGGGGCCCTGACATCCCACTGTAGACTACAAGCACAGGCAGCAGAGTAGAAGTCTCTAGCTGATTCCTTCATACTGTGCAGTGTGAGACACATGGGGACCTTGTCTTTCTAGTCTACCACAGGCATCCTGAAGACAAGGGACTGCAAAACTTGAAACATTAAGGCACTGAGTTTTCCACCACGGTCAGCTCGGAACGAGTCCCCTGAGATGCACAGGAACCAAATAGAGCCCTCCTTCAGGAAGCCCAGACTCAGGCCATTCCGACCTGGTCGTGGGTGAGCCAGGAGGGTAGCTTGTCCGAGCCCACGGAAGTGACAGCCAAGTCAGGGTCCAAAGCCTCCTTCAGGGCAGTCACTCGCCACGCCACGGGAGGAGGTCTAGTTGCTTCTAAGGACTCGAAGTGTAACTGCTAGAGAACGGCAGTAGTTAGGACCGTCCCAGGGCCAGGACCCACGCGGCCAAGCACCAGCATGGGTGAGGACCAAGGACCCTCCGTCTCCCTTGCCTCTCCAGCACCTCTCCGCACTGTGCTCTTCTCTCAGTCCTGTAGAGAGCGAGCTGCTGTAGCGTTGGGGTCTTCTGCCTCCTACCTCAGCTCCAGTGGGATTGGCCACTGTGAAGCTCTGACGCTTGAGCCTCCCAGGGTGCACTCCTGGGGCTCCACACACGCTTCCGTTGTGTTGGCTGATAGCCCTCCTGCTGACTCCAGAACCTGGGGTCTGGGACCAGGCAGAGATAAGGGGAGAGCCTAGGCACTCAGAGAAGACTTGGGGCTGGGACAACCCCAGGAACAGACCAACAGCCTTTGGCTATCTCCTAGCTTCTAATATGAGAAGCCTGCAAAGCAAGAATGGGCCTACTGTAGCCGGGAGTGTGGGTGCTTTGACCGCAAGCACACACTAAAGTCTGTGGCTGTCACCTGCAGATCAGGACATCTTACAACCTCTCCCCCTTCTTCCTCACAGAGTCGAATGCTCATTCTTCTAGAAGCCTAGGTACCAGCTTTGAACAAGTTTAGCCTACTTCAGTCTTTGTCTTAGTCAGGGTTTCTATTCCTGCACAAACATCATGACCAAGAAGCAAGTTGGGGAGGAAAGGGTTTATTGAGCTTACACTTCCACACAGCTGTTCATTACCAAAGGAAGTCAGGACTGGAACTCAAGCAGGTCAGGAAGCAGGAGCTGATGCAGAGGCCACGGAGGGATGTTCCTTACTGGCTTGCTTCCCATGGCTTGCTTAGCCTGCTCTCTTACAGAACCCAAGAATACCAGCCCAGAGATGGTACCACCCACAAGGGGCTCTCCCCCACTTGATCACTAATTGAGAAAATGCCACACAGCTGGATCTCATGGAGGCACTTCCCCAAGTGAAGTTCCTTTTCCTATGATAACTCCAGCCTGTGTCAAGTTGACACACAAAACTAGCCAGTACAGTCTTTGACTTCCTGCTTTGAGCAGTGTGTACAAGAGTGTGTGAGAGCGTTGTCCCACCTGTTCCCCACTTCACCCCGTCCTTTCCCTCTTTGAGTGGCAAATGCATCTGCCTCCAGCAACCCTGGAGACGTGTTTCTAACTAAGCTTGAGTTTCCGGCGCCCTTCTGGCTTGCTTGGAACTTTAGTCAACCTATGGGCTTTGCACGGGACAAGGAATGCATTTAAGTTGTTCCTTTCTAGTCTTGGGAAGGCTCTGGAGCTCCCCCAAGGCTTCAGGTGAAATTCTCACACTTGGGAAATGAGTTCTAAGCCAGATGAGGTCACATAACAAGTTACAGCCAGCCTGGGCTACATTACATGGCAGGACTGTGTCTTAAGGAGATGCGACACACACACACACACACACACACACACACACAGAGAGAGAGAGAGAGAGAGAGAGAGAGAGAGAGAGGGAGGGAGGGAGGGGGAGAGTTCGGATAGCTGATCTGACGGTGTTCTAATGGTTGGGATCACCAGTCAGCACAATGCTGCTGCTGTCTGTTCTGCAGTGAGTTGCCAACTGGCTTTTCTTAGCAGAATATTCTTCTAAATGCTGAGGGAACATTCTAGAACATCTCCATGGTACTTTCAGCCATAGAACTCCAAGGGCGTACCTTTGCTCCATTTGGTACAACTCTGAGCCACTCAAGACCAGGGTCCTTGAAAAGAGTCATCAGCACTGGGCTCCCAGCAGCTGGCTGAAACTTAGAACGATGACGGACTGTTCCCTAGGAGACAGGAAGGACGGGGCCAGATGTTCTTCTCGTCTTGGCCATTGACAACCTGCAACAGTGTCTCCATCTGCGTTTCCTTGTCCTTCTCTCATCCAGCACTTCCCACAGGAAGCAGCAATGGAGCCCGAGGACTCCTAGTTTAGGGGCATCCTGGAGAAACCCAGTGTATAGGTGGCCAGCATCCACGGAGCAGTTAGCGGATGGACGAGAGGCTTTGTAGAAGCAGAGGCTCACCTCAGGAAAGAGCCAACGACTCCTCCCTCCAAGGTGGCTGGCCAGAAGCTGTGGCGGCAGCAGCAGCAGCACCGCTGACTCAGCGATCCCTGCTGGAGACTCTCCCTGAGGAGATGCTCTCCAGAAGGAGCCGGCCATAAGCATAGAGATGCTCGGTGTGTCATTACTCAAAATAGCCCAGTCTGGGAACCACCCAGCGAGCCCGTGGTCAGGAAACATCGACTATGGAGAACAGCATGCACCTAGTCAAAGCCACATGCGAGGCCATGAGGAGACGTAGACTTGACGCAGGCGATGCGATCCCACATCAGCCAGGACCTGCAGGCAGGGGAAGAGCCACACTGCAGCAGTGCTATCTGGTCCCTGGCTCACGCAGACAACCACTGTTTACTGTGGCCGGGGCCAGCAATGGGGTGTGACAAGGGGACAGGGAATAGGACTGTGCTTCCTGTTCATCAACAGCTTCAAATCCAGTGTGTGCTTTCAATTCTGACACAGTATCACTTTCCAGCAAAACCCAGTGTACTCGTTTCCTAATGGAAGAAGGACGTGAGAGAGGTGCTCTCCCCCACACGCCCCCTCGGCGGCATGTATGTCACTCCCGGTGTCAAAGCCACCTCCAGCTACACCACATACATGTTAGAAGAAATTATGAATTACCCACATGAATTATGGTAGTGACACTTTGATCTTTTAATGTCTTAGTTTCCTCTGCAGCAAAAAACAAAAACAAAACAAAACAAAACATTTTAAAAAACCTATGCTTTTTGTTTAAGGGTGTGTGTGTGTGTGTGTGTGTGTGTGTGTGTGTGTGTGTATAGTTAGGACTTGTTACTAATCTCATGGCCAATTAATTAAGTGTGCCTAATTCTGAAAGCAGCAAGCTACATTATGCAGTGCCAGAAGCAAGAACTCTCGTCCCGACACCATCTCGTCTCTGCCGGCATGATTTTAGCTTTACGGCTAAGAAGCTCCCCTAGGAAACCCAATAGAAGGAAGCAGAAATATTTCTGTTTCGATCAAGCTGCCATCTGAGAAAGACTTTCAAATATGTTCTTCTGTATGTGTGAATCTGACAGCAGATGCGTAATTAAAGCCCCAAGGGAGAGCTTCCTTTTAATCTTTTCAAAGAAAACCCATAAAGCATCTCCTAAGATGTGAAGTGATGAATTGATACCCTTTGGACGGCTCTACAGTTTCCCAAGGCGGAGTGCTGCGCTTAAGAACGCAGTCAGAGACTCAGCAGGGGGAGGGGAAAGGGCTGCCTTCCGTCCGTCCGTCCGCACGGCCAGCACGTCTGATCCCAGAAGACACAGATAACGCTGGGATACGCCAAGGGCTGTGCTTGCATCTGCCGCGAGTCCCGTTGCTCTGGGTATTTGTTAAATGGCGGAATGCAGATGCAAACATGGTCACATTAAGACACACTCAGCTCCAACCCCCTAGGGAATATGTCACAGAGGGTAAATGGGAGAAGTAGTAATTACCCAGGGCTTCAGATCTGTGTGAGCAATCGGATAATTTAGAATATAAAGTGGACTTTTTAAATATCCTGCTGGAGCTACTCAAATAGACTTTTTGTACAGCCCCAACTACCGCTGAGTGAAAGCAGGCTCACCGCCCCACAGGGGCTGTGCTGTGCGAACACGCGTGTGTTTACACAGTTGAAAAGCACCCGGCTCAGGATATGGGGCTCCTTTCAAGGGCAAACATTCCCTCTCACCAGGAGGTTCCATCTGGCCTTGAATACACATGGCCAGATTGAACCCTCCTGCCTGCTGCTGGAAGGCCCTTCTGTCCTGTTTGTTACCTACCCTGGGTCCCTGTTCTTGACAGCACGAGCTTTGGGACCTCACCAGGACGTCCCTCTCACTGTCGCTTGTCTCCTGTTTCTGACTTTCTGAGTTTGTATTGGCTCATGCCTATCCAGACATTTAAGGCCCGCAGCTGCTTCCACCCATCTGCCTGCAACATCTGTGTTGTTATTCAAGTGTTTCTGCACTTACTCAGTGGCTGGACTGACCAGAAAACTAGACCCAGCCTTAGTGTCAGATTTATGCACACACATGCCCACCATACACCCCCCCACACACACACAGGTGAAGGGGGGAGGAAAGGACAGGGCAGAGACAGAAACACAGATAGATAGATAGATAGATAGATAGATAGATAGATAGACAGACAGACAGATAGATATTACTAGTATTTCAGTCCCACACTGATGTACGTATGCAGTTAGTGTACTGTGCACACCCCAATGCTGGGTTGAAGTGAATAGCCTTGGGTAACTCTCCTCACACTGTTCCACACAGACTTGACCAAAGGTCTCCTTTGGTCACCTTTAGTGACGCTGGCTCTATGCTGCTTCTCAGCTGCCTGCATTGGAACATGCTTAAACCCCTGGCAGTTAGAACAAAGATTGATTTTTCAAAATATAGCACTGGGCCTGATACATATAACACTTCATAGTTATGGGTTGTCCAAACTAAAACTATGATCCGGGTAAACAACAGCAAGAGCAATACTCTGTTTCATTAGGCAGGACACCAAAGTGGACCCCTGAGCTCCACGGTGCTGCATGAGCCCCCCCCCCCATCCTGTGATGATCGCTGATCCAGGAAAGCCCAGAACACAAGAGTTTTTCTCTTCGAAGGACGAGGTGGCAGAAGAGAGGCCCCTGGCTGGGCGGGGCTTCCCTGCAAGTCTGCATTCATCAATACGTCAGCAATAACAACAGATGGACATTTAAAGGGAAAGAAAATATAAGCAGAAAGAAATAGGCATCGTAGGGCTTCGCTGAAATCTCATCCAAATACCCTTTCCAGAGAGAAGGTGGGACAGATAACCATGTGGCTGGCGACTCAGCAGAACTTCCTTGACAGACGTAAGAGGATCCGTTTAAACCACTCTCCCCAGGGCTGCACCAGGCAGGCAGCGGAGACTACTCAGATGGCCGTTCTGGTATCCTGCGGAGGGCCGGCTCAGTCCTGAGCCTCCACAGGTTGGTACTAATGTTGCCCTGCAGATTTTGGAAGCCACATGCTAGGCCATTCACACCACAGTCACAGCTCTGGTATATAGCCTGTGCACACTGCCTCCTACACCTAAAACCACAAATCAAGAGAGAACACCATTCCTCTCCACTTGACTAGAGAACAGCCAATTCTGACAACAGATTAAAGACCGGGGCACGGAGCAGTCCTCGGAGAGGCACGGAGCAGTCCTCGGAGAGGCAGACTGGATTTTGTCCATGAACACAAGACAGAAGCCTGGATTCAGAATCACAGCTTCTGAAGGGACAGTGAAGCCCAGGAGAGACACAATGTGAGTACAGGCCACAAGTGCAGGGTCTTGGAGTGGGGGTGGGGGTGGGGGTGGGGGTGGGGGTGGGGGTGGGGGTGGGGCTCCACGGCCTGTCTGGGAAGAGAAGGCTGGCAACAGAGTCTGTTTATCCTGCAGGTGCACTGGGAAGTCACAGTGTGTGTGTGTGTGTGTGTGTGTGTGTGTGTGTGTGACCCTGATGTAGCCTGCTCACAGGCACACCTGTAGGTAGAAGGGCAACAGGGAATGCTTACAGGAAGAGTGCACGTTAACAATGAACTATAAACACATGATGTCATCCTCCAAGATTAAGCATCCTTAGTACTTTTAAAGCACTTAAAAAATGCCTCTAGTTGCTATAGCAACTCGATGCAGCTCTTAAAAGGGGATTTTTGAGGGGGTCATTTTGTATCTTCAATCACCATAACAACATGATCTATTTTAAAGGGTATTCTTATCTAATTTGTATAGACTCCGGACTCAGTCCACATTTGCCTTTTCTATTTAAAATAATCAGATCAAGCATGACATGGAAGAAAAATGACTATCAGCAAGGAAGCATTTTCACAGACTATACATACATGTATACATACATACACACATTCAGAGAGAGAGAGAGAGAGAGAGAGAGAGAGAGAGAGAGAGAGAGAGATGCCGAGAGACATCTTCCCCTATGCATATCCTGAATCAGCCTGCTGCCTGTCCCCAGCCCTCAGGCAGCAGCAGGCAGGCGGTGGCTAGTCCGTGCCCCATGCTCTGAACTGGCACAAGGAACCGTTGTTCACAAAGTCCCCCGCCTCGCGGCCCTGAAAGCACAGTCCCTTTCTCCTAAATTGCATGGGTAGAAGAGGAGCTCTTGGGGCGGCTAGTGTGACCAGAAAGTGCTTCTCCAACCCTGAGACTCAGAAAAGGAGTGGGCGAGGCAAGAGCAAGTCTTGTCAAAGTCCGTTTCTTCTGCGCTCGGCACACCTAAATAAAGGGGGAAGTGGCTGTTTTACATGATGCCAAACTCCGGGGAGAGGAAGTGGGTGGACGGAGTGGTGGCGGGAGGAGACTTCGATCTAGCCGAAAAAAGCGGGTGGGGGCTGGGGGTGGGGTGTCTCAAGAGTCTGCACATTTCCCCGGAGGTTATGAAAATGTGAGCTCTTTATATCAAAGTATAATGTAAAGGCGAGCATCCCCGGCTCTTCTTTGGCACCACTGCTGGTTGGAAAAAGGGGAAACAAGGACAAGAGGTCAAGCATTTGGTGAACTTAGGGGTGTGTGAAGGGGAAAACCAAGGCGAATGGTGTAAGACAGTAAGCGGAAGGGCTGACTTTTGAATAACGGATTTTACTTCGAGGGGTGGGGGAGTGTCAACAGAAGAGGAGGAAATTACAACGCCGAGAATGGATGCAGAAATGGCTTTTGTAAATCATTCCCGAGGCTCGTAAGGCCTGGGTTAGGTGGGAAATGGCAGCCCTTCACATCAACTCTCACGTATGCTTTTACAGAGGACAATACTAAGGAGCAGAGGCTGAAGACGGAGCCTTCAAAGTGGCTCCCGGCTGACACACGATCAATGAATGTTAGCTGATAGGAAAGAGCTAGAGATGGTCCATTCGGGCAACCTCTCGCTCCGAGTGCAGGAAAGAAAAGTAGGAGAGGACAGAGAGCGAGACAGAAGTAGGAAAAGGGTATCAGAACGGAAAGGAGAATCCCGGGGACGCCGGCCGGGTCTCCGATCCGTGGAAAGGGCAGCGAGTGACAGGCGCACAGAGGGAAGACGCGGGGCGCGCCGCTCACCTATGGTCGACACCACGGTGCCCACGAAGTAGAAGGCTCCAGGGAAGTCCCAGCGCGGGCGCAGCGCGTCGGCGCGGACCCCGGCGGCCAGCGCGGCCTCGTAGTGCCGGAGGAAGGCGCGCAGCTCCGGCTCCGCCACGCCGTGCGCAACGCTGAAGTTGCGCAGCGTGGCGCCCCAGCGCGCCCGCGCCTCCGCCTCGCCCGGGCTCTCGAGCGCCGAGAACACGGTGGCGCCCGCCACCAGGTAGAGGCCGATGAGCGCGGCCAGCAGCACGAAGCGGCCCGTGTCCTCGTTGAGGTGCGAGCGGCGGCAGCAGCAACAGCAGCAGGAGGGGCGCGGCAGGCGGCGGCGGCTGCGGCGGGGCGGGGGCCGGGGGCTGCGGGAGGACATGGTCCGCAGCTCAGCCCCGGGGCTGGGGCGGCGCTCGGAGCCGGGGCCGTGACATCCCCGCCGTAGGAGCAGGAGCGTGAGGATGGTGGCCAGAGGTCAGGGGCCGCGGCGGGAGCCCCCCGCGGTCTCCCCGGAACCGGGGCGGCAGGGCGATCCGCCTCTGCCGGGCGTTCAGGCCACGCACCGGTCGTCCGGCCCAGCGGACACCCGGGCTGGAGCGCTTCTCTCCGCGCCCCGACGCCTTTCTGCCTCTCGCGGCTTCTCACTTGCTGCCCTCGGGCTCCCGGCTCCGAAGCTAGGCCAGCGCCGCCCGGTGGCCGGAGTCCACGGGACCCCGGGCCGCATACTCCACTCTGGACAGGCCGCGGGCTGCGGGCAGGGTGAACCGCCGAGTCCGGACGCCTAGAATCGGGGCACCGTGGCAGGGCACAGGGGGAGTCCTCGGGAGCGTCCCATGAAGCTGCTGGGGTTCGGTCTCGCCTAGGCGCAGGCTGCGCGGGCAGTCCAGTTCCTCCCGTGTAATTGAGCTGGCGGCGTCGGCTTCCGAGCGAGCGAGCCTCAGAGCAAGCCGAGTCCTCCGGGGAAACGCTCCCTTCCTTTCCCTGCTACCGCCGAAGAGCTACCCGGCACGGAGAGGCGGAGTCATCCGAGCCCGGGGCGGAGTGTTGGGGAGGGGTGAGTGAGGAAGGGAGGAATGGGTGGAGAGTTGGGCTGCTGCGACGCCTCCGGGTCGTTCTGGCCGCAACAGTGCGTCCCAGCAGAGTAGGTGTCCCACTGCCGCGCTGGCTGCCGGCTCGCTAGAGAACCGCGTCCTTCCTTCCCTGCGCTTGGACTCCTGAATGTCTTCCTTTCTCAAGCCACTGGGAAACTTTGTTCAACTTGGTGCTTTGAGGTCTCAGGGGCTGGGGGGCCATCGGGAACCAAACTCGACTTTCGATTCTCTGGCTCTAGCCTGAAGTTTAAGTTCCCTTTGCTCGCCCTTTTTGTTCCTGGATCCAACCGCAGCCCAGGACTCCGGCGGAGTCATCTGGGGGAAAAGATACGGTTTGGGAAGCGAAGACAGGCAGCCTCTCTGGGCTCCGGGCGTGGCGGGAACCAGCACGTCTGCTCCCCCTCCCGACTGAGCGACCGGCCGGCGTCAGCACCGCGGACAGCGCATCGGTGCCGCAGCCCGCGGGTGGGAGGCTCCAGGCGGCGGGGGGCCGCCACCATAGGCTAGGTGGCTCGCACGGCACCGCGGTGTTCCCCAGACCCTCCTTGCTTTCCTTCTACCTCCAGAGTGTCCCCTACCCCATCCCGACGCAGGTGCGGTCGCCAAAACAGCATGTCGCCAGGGTGCGGACGCTGCGGAATAGAGACGGGAGGAGGAGTCACGCGCAGGTGGGGGGACTCAGGGCCACCAGAGCAGGAGGATCACAGGCCGGGTGCTGCTGTGGCTTCTATGCTACCCCAGGTCTCCAATCCTAGGGATGAGAGCCTGGATACACCCGGGGTGCGGTGGAGGGTCAGGAGAGCAGAAGCTCGCTAGGAGGAACACACTAGGAAAGCATCCTCCACCCTACCTCAGAGAGGAAAGATAGCGGATGATGCCTGCAGCCGCAGGTCCTTCTCTGCCTGGCAGAAACCCGTTTGGCTGGTGTCATAAAGTTGTGTAGTAAGGAACACCGTCGGTATAAACAGATAATCCCACCATCTCTGGATAGCTCTCCCCTCCGTTTTTTTTTTTTTGTTTGTTTGTTTTTGTTTTTTGTTTTTGTTTTTGTTTTTTGTTTTTTTTTGGTCCCCTTCCCTTTTTTATTGGCCTCGAGGGGGATCCTGCTAATGATATAGATAACGGGGTGGGAGAGGGTGGGGAAGGATGGTGGTTTCTTAGACAACCCAGGTGGCTGAGAGCGCGCTGGCAAAATCCAGAGCTGCCTTGCCGGGTCCCTTCCTCCAGCCAAGGCTGGGCTAGCGAGCGTCCCCTGCAGGAGAATGCTAAGCTAAGGTCTACTCGGAGAGGTGCTTGCAGTGTGGTGGGACTCTGCGGACCCCTCGCTGAACATTTCACAGCTATGAACCTGTGATTCTTCAGCCGTGGAGAGAGGCACAGGCTGGCACTGGGAGCTGTGGCATCCCGAGCGGCACCTGACCTGGGATGTAGATAATGACCAGGCAGGAATAACGCGGTTTGCATCCTAGAGACTTTGCCCCAGAGTGTGGGTGGAGGGGACCGTGCTCCTCTTGTATGTGCAGATGGAAAGAGACCCACTGCACCGTGGCCTGCGGGCTCGGAATGCAAGTGGTTACTTGTGGTTCAAGGGAGAAAACAGCCTATCCACTGAGAGAGCCCCGAGTGCTCGGATTCACTGCGGAGCACACAGTGGGAGCTTTATTCAATTGCCAACTCTCATCACTGCACAGGACTGTTATGGCCAACTAATCCTGTCCCCAGCCTTTGCCTCCCCTCAGCTCCCTGCAGGTGTCAACCCAGCAGACTGTCTCCTCCAGGTAGCCCTGCAGACGATGGCCCAGCCACGCACCTCTGGGACTGACCACTGGGTTGGTCAGCTCTGGGGGAAGCCCTGAAAGTGTGGTTTCAGGAGATGGCCCTGAAAGGCCCTGGCAGGCCAGACTCCCAGAGCAGGGATGGTGTGCCTGACCGCCGTGTCCTGTGCCTCTGGGCCCAGCTCCTGGCCCAGCTGGCAGACGGCCCACCCTCTCCTCCAACTCGTGATTCCAGCTTGATTAGCAGCAGACCCTTGGCATCACTCTCAGCACCAAATGACACATTTATTTATGTAATAGGGAAATGATGAGTCCCCTGCTCCTCGATGTGGGTCCTTTAGAGAACCAGCCCTGTGATGAGTGTGGCTTGTGCCCGCCTAGCCGCTGACTGGGCCAGCTGGCGCTCCTCAGTGCTCTTACCTCAGCCCAGAATTGCCGCAGCAGCCTCCCGAGGAGAGGACTTGCCTTGGCAAGGTTTCCTCACATAGGTCCACTTGGACGGCCAGTCATCACCGCTCTTCTGCCCACGGTCTCCTCATGTGACCTCTCAATCCCGCTTTCCAGAGGCTTCTCAGTGCTGTACAAAGTTGGCGTTTAAGTCTTTGAGTTTGGGGTTCAACACCTTTAATTATTGAACTCTCAGAGTTGGGGTGTCTGGGGGTGTCATCCAGCTCTGCCTGCCCCCTCTAACGCTTTAACTACCCTGCTCCTCACCTAGTCACCAGGACCCTGCTTATGCTCTGGGCCCTTCTTCTTCAGATCTTCAAATATAGAGTCAACTTAGATCTTTTCTTTTAAAATTTTGATTTTATTGTGTGTGCGTGTGTGTGCACACATGAGCAAGTCCACCCTCGTGTGTGTTTGTGATGTCAGAAGACATTTGTGGGAGTTGGCTTTCTCCTTCCACCGTGTGGGCTCTGAGGAGTGAACTCGTCTCGTCAGGTTTGGCCCCGAGCACTGAGCCACTCTGGCAACCCACAACGCTTTTCCTTTGTAGGCACTTTTGAAGCAATTGCTTTGATGCCACAATTTTAGCCACGATCTTTTTCTGTTTGCGTGTACTCAGGGCCTCAGACAGGACAAACGGGCAGACACAGCCCCTCCTCCTCCCGCTGCTTCCTCGTTTCTTCCCACCTTTCTTTTTATAAAGGGAAACACAATGTTCAAGCCTAGCCAGGAAATTTAGGTAAACTCAGATTCAGCCTCTGAGGACCACAGCTAATACACACAGAACTGTGCATCTGTTACATACAGACACTGACAGTCCTAGCAGTAACAAGTGGGAACAGCGGTTAGGTCAGCTGATAGGTGAGAAAATAAGACATAGTGTGTCTGTGCCATGATGTGTTCAGCTGTAAGTGGAGCAGAGAGCTGACTTGGTGATAACATAACAATCTTAAAAGAACTGTGCTCGCAAGGAAAAATTATCACAAAAGTCCATAGAGTGTGAATTACAGTTTAATGAAACTCCCGTAAGGAGTAAATCCACAAAGATGGAAGCGGCTCAGCGGTCGAGTAGGGGTTAAGGGTCAATGGGAATGACAGTGGATGGACGTGAGTTTCCTGTGAGGGCAGCTGATCACGTGGGTTTCCTGTGAGGGCAGCTGATCACGTGAGTTTCCTGTGAGGGCAGCGGATCACGTGAGTTTCCTGTGAGGGCAGCTGATCACGTGAGTTTCCTGTGAGGGCAGCTGATCACGTGGGTTTCCTGTGAGGGCAGCTGATCACGTGGGTTTCCTGTGAGGGCAGCTGATCACGTGGGTTTCCTGTGAGGGCAGCTGATCACGTGAGTTTCCTGTGAGGGCAGCTGATCACGTGAGTTTCCTGTGAGGGCAGCTGATCACGTTGATGAGTGGATGATTCTGTCGTGAGACTGAAAAGCATCCAGTCGTGTACTGTAAATCCTGGAATCGTATGCTATGGGAACTAAAGCTCAATAAAGTTGTTTAAGAAGTACTCGCGTAATTGATTTGGCAAGTTTTTACTTAAAAAAATAGAAATAGGGCTGGGCGTGGTGGCGCATGCCTGTAATTCCAGCACTTGGGAGGCAGAGGCAGGTGGATTTCTGAGTTCGAGGCCAGCCTGGTCTACAGAATGAGTTCCAGGACAGCCAGGACTACACAGAGAAACTCTGTCTCGAAAAACAAAAACAAAAACAAAAACAAAAACAAAAAAATAGAAATAGGGCCAGGCATGGTGCCCTATGCCTGGTGTAATCACAGAACTGAGGAGGTCAAAGCAGGAGGATTGTGTGTTTAGGACACGCCTGGATTGCGCAACAAGTTTCAGACCAGGTTGGCCACACAGTGAGCATATGTCATAAACAAATACCTGCCCGGAGGAAAATAATTACTCCTTCCTTCCTTCCTTCCTTCCTTCCTTTCTCTCTATCTGAAATGGCCTGGGACTCACAAAGATCTACCTGCCTCTGCCTCCTGAGTGCTGGAATTAAAGATGTCCACACCCATGCCCACTGAAAAGTAGTTTATTAAAAAGTAAAGTAAGTGGTGTAGAGGGGGCGGTGTGGCTCAGTTGGTCCCTGCTGGCCTAGTGTGCACATCCTGGGTTCAGTCCCCAGCACCACGAAAATCTCACTCTATTGACTTGTCCCAGCAGCAACAGAAGGCAGGGTTCCCTCACCTCCAGATCCTCTCCCACATTGTTGTCAGACTTGCTGACACCAGCCTGCTGACTGGAGCTAGGCAGGACCACAAAGCAGATTTAACTTGAATTTCCCTAGTGGGGATCCCAAACACTTTTTAGAATAGCTCTGGAATGGTCAGTTGTGTTCCTGTCTGTGGCAGTGCCCAGTTAAATACTTCCACTGATCTTGGTGGCGGCAGCAGGTTCCTCGCTACCCGCCACAGGGCTCTGGGTTCCTGAATGAAAGACACACACACTCACACACTCAGCCTATATATTCTGAAAGCTCAATGGGTGGGCCACTCCCTAACCTCCACGTGGCTAACCTACCTCCCTGTGGCTGATCCACCTCCCTCCGATATTCCCGTCATTACTTACTAAAATCCATCTTTGCTGCCTGGACCCAGTCCGCAGCCCTTTCAGGGCTGACCCTCCCCAGCTCCTACATGGTGGTGATGTTTTCTGTCCCACACCTTTCCAGGCGAGGTATCTCCTCTCCTCCACCTTCTCCTGGCATGGCGGATCTCCGCCGTCCTCCTCCCTCCCTCTCTGTAGCCTGGGGATCCTAAAAGTCCTCTGTCTGCCCCGCCCAGCCATTGGCTTCTGGCAACTTGATTTACCTTTCAAAACCAACTAGGGGCAGAGTCCCTCAGTGTCTTGAAAGTGGACGAGTGGATTCTTGTGCAAATTTGGGGACCCAGATTAACACAATGCTAGCAGCGTTAGACCAGCCCCACTGCCGCTGTCTAGACAACTCATTGGTCCATTTGTTGACTGGCAGTTTTATTCCCTTCTTATTTAGTTTTTCAGTTCTTTGCAAGTTCTGGATACCAACCCCTTGTTTTCGGAAGTGTAACTGGTAAAGGCTTCTCCCGTTCTGTGGGTGTTTGTGAACTGTTGACTGCATTCTTTGCTATATAGACTCTCTTTGTTTTCATGTATCCATCTGCTGATACTGGGGGCGGGGGGGGGGTCAACTGTAAAGTTCTCCACTACCTCAATATCTTAAAAGACATTCCCAGATCTAACCATTTGCCTACAAATTGCATGAATTCATTATTTTTAATTGCTGAGTAGTATTCCATTGTATATATATATATATATATATATATATATATATATATATATATATATATATATATACCACATTTTCTGTATCCATTCCTCCTTTGAAATGCAATCACTGATAAGTGGATATTAATGAGCCCAGAAGCCCTAAATACTCAAGGCACAATTAGCAAGTCAAATGATTCCCAAGAAGAAGAAAGGAGAGGACCTTGGGCGTGAAAAGATTGGATCCAGTTTTGTAGGAGAGTACCACAGAACAGAGAAATGGTAGGGGCATGATTGGGGAATAGTTGGGGGGGAGAGGACTTATGGGACGTATGGTGGGGGGAACTGGGAAAGGGGAAAGCCTTTGGAATATAAACAAAGAATATAGAATAAAAAAAAAAAAACTTCCTACAATACTGGAATTAAAAAAAAAAAAAAAAAAGACATTCCCTAAACCAGGCAGTGGTGGCACACGCCTTTAATCCCAGCACTGAGGAGGTAGAGGCAGGCTGAACTCTGAGTTCAAGGCCAGCCTGATCTACAGAGTTCCAGGACAGCCAGTGCTACACAGTAAAACCCTGTCTCAAAAACAAAACAAAACAAAACAAAACAAAGCCCCCAAATCAATCAATCAATAAATTTAAAAAAGCATTTCCTGTATTATCTTCTAAAAATTGTGTTTCAGATTTAAATTAAGGTTGTGCTCCATTTTGATTTGATTTTTACTGAAAGGTGAAAGATAATCTAATTTCATCATTCTGCAGAACTGTAGCTTTACCAGCACAATTTGTTGAACAAAGAAAAAAGCTACCTTTTTCCAAAGTATGCTTTTGCTTCCTTTGTCAAGCATTAAACAGACATAGTGTGTTATTGTACTTCTGAGTCTTCTGTAAGATTGGTCTCCTCATTGTGCTGGTCTGAGGGGCTCCTTGGATGTGCCTGTCTTAGGGTCTTTGCAGTTTGTGCTGGTCTGAGGACTCCTCCTCGTTTGTGCCAGTCTGTGGGTCTCCTTGATAGTTTGTGCTGGTCTGAGGGTCTCTGCAGTTTGTGCTGGTCTGAGATGCTCCTCGTTTGTGCTGGTCTAAGGCTCCTCGTCTGTGCTGGTCTGAGGGTCTCCTTGTTTGTGCTGGTCTGAGGGTCTCCTTGTTTGTGCTGGTCTGAGGGTCTCCTCGTCTGTGCTGGTCTGAGGGTCTCTGCAGTTTGTGCTGGTCTGAGGGCTCGTTTGTGCCGGTCTGAGGGTCTCCTTGTTTGTGCTGGTCTGAGGGCTCCTCGTTTGTGCCGGTCTGAGGGTCTCTGCTTCGCTGCCGCACCACAGTAGCTCTAAGCTCTGCACTGTGATCCATGCCTCGCTCTTGCTCCTTAGGATTGCTCTGAGTATTTGTGGTCATTTGTGGTTGTGTGTAAAATAGTTTTCCCCCCAGTCCTGTAAAATATGACATGGGGATTTGGTAACTATTGCATTAATTTTGTATATGAATTTTGGTAGTATAGACATTGTCACAATATTGGTTCTGCATATACAGGAGCAGGGAATATTTGTCACCTTTTAATATCTTCAGTGGTTTTCTTTTTTAGCACCTTTCATTGTAAAGTCCGTCCACTTCTTTGGCTACATATATTCCTAAATACTAAATTTTGGGGAGTTATTTTAGATGGAATATTGTTTCTAATCTATCAGAGAGTAAGCTATTAATATAAAATGAAGGCTACTGTTATTTTCTTTCTTTCTTTCTTTCTTTCTTTCTTTCTTTCTTCCTTCCTTTTTTTTTTTTTTTTTTTTTTTTTCTGAGACGGGGTTTCTCTGTGTAGTCCTGGCTGTCCTGGAACTCACTCTGTAGACCAGGCTGGCCTCGAACTCAGAAATCTGCCTGCCTCTGCCTCTCAAGTGCTGGGATTACAGGCGTGTGCCACCACGCCCGGCTATTGTTATTTTCTTTTAATATTGATTTTTTCCTCCACAACTTCCCTGTGTTTATTAGGTTCAAGAGTTTTCTAGTAAACTCAACAGTGTGAAGAACCAGCGTGGACAAGTCCAGTAGCTGGAGGCAGGGACAAGGAAGAGCTCTGTGGGGCAGGAGAAGACCTGTCTCCCTCAGGGCCTCAGAAACCTGTTGGGTTTGGTCTGGTGCTGCTACGTATCCAAATGCTAGTACATACTGGCCCCCAAGATCTGGTTGCCCCCCACAAGCAGATCCTCATATACACCAAGTGCTGCTGTGTAAACCTTGCTACCACATTAAAATTATTGGTTAAAATAAAGTAGCTACTGGGGAGAATAGAAATCGGTGGGGTTTCAGTTACCAGACCGGGGTCGTAGGTTGGGACCACAAGGAGAAGAGTTAAGGAGGAGGAAGACAGAGAGAACAGGAGGTCTCCATTAGACATGATGGAGGAGACGGACCAGGAGTGTGTGCCCAAGTGAAATACCCCCTGTCTTAGTTAGGGTTTCCATTGCTGTGAAGAGATACCATGACCATAAAGGCAAACATTTAAAGGGGGCTGGGTTATAGTTTCAGGGGTTCAGTCCATTTTATCATGGAGGTAAGCATGAAGGCATGCAGGCAGACACGTGCTGGAGGAGCTGAGAGCTCTACAGCTTGATCGGAAGGGGATGCTCTTCCACACTGGGCAGAGTTTAATCATCTTAGTCTCAAAGCCCACACCCACAGTGACGCACTTCCTCCAACAAGGCCACACCTCCTAAAAGTGCCACTTCCCATGGGCCAAGCATCTCTTTTTTTTTTTTTTTTTTTTTTTGAGACAGGGTTTCTCTTTGTAGTCCTGGCTGTCCTGGAACTCACTCTGTAGACCAGGCTGGCCTCAAACTCAGAAATCTGCCTGCCTCTGCCTCCCAAGTGCTGGGATTACAGGCGTGCACCACCACGCCCGGCTCACCAAGCATCTTTAATATCCCCTCCCCCTCCCCCTTCCCTTCCTGCTCCCCTTCCCCTCCCTTTCTCCCCCTCCCCTCCTCCAACAGCTGGAGACACAGACAGCACTTGGGTAACAAGGCTGGGAAGCAGACAGCCTAGTAAACAGGAATATAGGTTAGGGGCAATCCCCCAGTAACTGCATACAGCTAAGTACATAAATCCCCGAGTCTCACTCATTGGAAAACTAGATGAGAATAGAAATAATTCTAATTAATTTGAAGAAACCCTATAGGGATTCCAGGAAAGGGGGGAGCCATGACTATTGACTTCAGCCTGTTACTCTCAAGTCTCTCCCTCCACATTCACCCTCTGTGACTCGCTTCCTTCTCATTTCTGAGCTCTGCTTGACATATGCCCTTGATCGGCTCTCCCGAGGCCAGAAAGGGGACTCCAGCCTCCTCCCAGGGACCTCTGTTCTTTTGGACCTAGCCTACCTGAGCGTTTATCCTCTTCTGACCTCATGACCCTTTACGCCCTGCACACACCTGCTCCCACACACCAGCAGTGTTTCCAGCTTCACCATCTCCAGTGATTCTTCTTTTCTATTTTCTACTGGAAGACTTTTATCCATATAGCAAGAAAAATGACTCCCAGGCTGAATAGTTCTGCTGCTGGTCCCTCTCTGAGAATGGGTTTGACCTCCAACAGTCATCTAGTATCACCCCATGTGGGTATTCAAACAATGAGAAGAAAGGTTGCATGACAAGTTCTCATTTATATACAATTCCCATCAGAGATAAATCCAGGGAAACAGAAAATAGACTACTTGGAAAGTGTGCCCCCAACTCCTTTCCTTCCAGTGCTTTGTGGATCAGGATTCTGATCAGGCAAGAAGTTTTATTTGCTGGCTAAGTAGGGAGAAGCCATGTTAAAGTACCTCCTTTCCGAGCGTCCCTGGATGTGGATGCAGAGACTGCATTTATGCAGTAGTTAGAGACTTTTAGTGGAAAAGTGTTGTATGACAACATTTCCTGGTGAGATGAGAATTGTCTGTTCATCCCAGATGTGGGAACCAACAACAGACCCAAGTAATAATACCATCCAAATCAAACTTAGTAGATCAGTGAATTTATTAAGGTTATTTATAAGAACATGATGACTCAAAAGCAGCTGCCTCATTGGATACCCACCCCAGTATGGATAATGACTCACAAAAGCTGGAACCTGAAAGACTTAAGCCCCCCATGAGAAAATTAGATCCCTAGTGAACTTAGAGCTTGAGATGGAAATGAGTCGGAACTGCATGTTTCGGTAAGCCTCACCTGACTGGACCCTTAATTCTGGGAATTGGCTGACCTCGGCCTGGCCCCAGGGCTAGAACATCCTGTTCCAGGAACTAGGTAACTGCAAACATTTGAACCATTCTGTACTTCCCCATTCTGTACTTCCCCATTCCATGCATTTTCCCTCCATCCCTTGCCCTGTGATTTTCCCCTTTAAATACCCCTGACTTCAGTTGCTCGGAGTCAGACTCCTCTACCCCTGAGTGGGATATGAGCTCTGCCCCAGTGCACTGGTTTCCCGAATAAACCTCGTGCGATTGCAGCAAGGACTGTCTTTCATGAGTTCTTGGGGGTTGTGTTATCCTGTGATTTGAGTGAGGGTCTCCCCTCTCCAGGGGTCTTTCAAACCCTGAGCTCTGTACACAATGTGCAGGCATCTTTGCAGATTGGAGAACTCGCCTCAGCAGCCCTTCACTGCTTATATATCCTTAATGATTGTGGAGCTTTTAGTGTCTTATAAACTTCAGGAACTTCTGAGCCTTGCAAGTTGTTTACTTCCACTCAAATCTTAAAGAGTCTCAAGGATGGAATGTTTTTACTCAGAGGAAATTACTACACAATAAAACAGGGGGAGGCTTCCAGGAGTCAGGATGCCTGGTCTTTCCCAACTTTAGCATGGTCATATCTGGCATAATGTTGATGGACATGTTCTCATCATTATAACAAGATTACATGGTGTTACATGCCTGTGACTCCAGAGCTTAAGAGGCAAGGTAAGAGGATCACTAGTTCAATGACATTCTGGGAAGATAAATAAATGAACATTTCTGACACCGAAAGATAAATAAATGAACAGGTAAATAAGAGGGAGTTGGGGGGAGTGTTGGGGTCCAGGAATTACCTCAGAAATCACACGAACACTGATCTCAGTCACACAGGGATAGGTAATTGAGCATATGGTCTATGATTGATAGACCAGGGCCATGGTCCAGATTCAGGAATTGAATCAAAAGTTGTTTTTTTTGTTTGTTTTGTTTTGTTTTGTTTTTCCCAAAATCCACAAACATGCTTGCTAAGTTATTCCACCAATCAGGATTTAGGGATAGGGGATTTCCTTAGGAGCATGTCTTTGTTGTACACTGATCCTGGCTCCCATTGGTTGGGGTAGGGACAGGGGACTAGCCTTGTCTAACATTCACCTGTCTTCCAGGACGGGACTTGTCTACCATCCATGTCCTAACTTGCCAACCAGGATGTCAGTTACCCATGTCCATGTCTCTTTCTGCCAACCAGGATGTCAGTTCCCAGGGAGGTCTTGGGAACTTAAATTACTCAGCTCCTACTCCAAATGGAAGTCTTATTCCAAATAGTTTCTTATTTGGTGCAGGTGCCTCTCTTATGTTGGGGTCCATCCCAGGGACAGTTTATAAAGGCAAATACCATAAAAGCTCATATATAGGTGCAGGAAGTGCTGTTGGGTGGTTGGCTCAGGTCCAAGATTATGGTGGCTAACTATATAAAGCAGTTCTACTGACTTCTGTCATGATTGATTTCCATGGGGACAGAACATAACAGAATACGCAATCAATCTTGGCATTAGAAACTTTCCTAGTAACAGCAGAAACATATGAGAAAGTTTCCTTATAATGGTGGGCTATCCTGTAAGAGTCATCTAGGCCTTAACATTTTACCTAGACCTCAACATTTCATCTAGGCCTTACTATTTTACGTAGGCCCTAATGGGGAAGCCCCGGGGTGGGGGGCGGGTAATGGCGGCGGTGGCTCAGCTGCTGAACACATGCTGCTTTTGTAGAGGACTTGGTTTGTATTCTCAGTACACATGTTAGGTGGTCCACAAAGGGCCTGTAAGTCCAGCTCCAGGATTTTGACTGACTCTTCTAGAAGCACTCGTGTGTACATGCCCACACCACACATAATTAAACAATAGTAAAAGTAAATCTTCTAATAGGAAGGGGAAGTGAGAGAAAATCACCAGTTCTAACCAGCATGGGAAGGAAGATCTTGTGATTTTTTTCCTTGAGGAAAGAAGTGGCCTGAAGTTAGGTAGGTATAGCGGCCAGGAGCTACAAACGGGTTCCCGGGTTCCCTGGAAGGAAAGCTGGGAACAGAAACTGGGTGATGGGAGAACCATGGAGCCAAGATGGATTTCCTGTTCAAGGCTCAAAGTTTAATATGTGTGTGTGTGTGTGTGTGTGTATGTGTGTGTGTATATATATATATATATATATATATATATATATATGGAGGAAGACCCTTCCCCCGGTCTGCAGAGCTGGTTTGCTTGCTAGGCAGGCGGCTGGTGCCTCAGGGAACTACCAGTCATTGGAGAACAATAGGCTTCACCTTGGTCTGAGCGCTCCACCCTAGGTGGAGGGGATTATGGCTAGCACAGGAGTTCTCACTCGAAGGCTGGGAGAGGAACTTCACCTCGGTCAATGTCAAGTTCCTGCCAGGTGGCATGGCACCCCAATACAGGGTATTGGGATGAAAAGAACTTTCTTTTTCTTTTTCTTTTTCTTTTTTGTTTTTCGGGACAGGGTTTCTCTGTGTAGCCCTGGCTGTCCTGGAGCTCACTCTGTAGACCAGGCTGGCCTCAACTCAGAAATCTGCCTGCCTCTGCCTCCCAAGTGCTGGGATTACAGGCATGCGCCACCACGCCCAGCTGAAAAGAACTTTCTTACCATCTCATGAAAGTCTGAAACAAAGTCACGTTGGACATATTAACAAGTGAGAAGTCATGTGGGTCTATCAACATGCACACCTCCACAGGAGCCATATAAAATAAGGCATATGAAAAATGGTCAAGTTGGTTAAGACTTAAGTTCTGTCCCAGCCAGGTCTGGTGGCACAGACCCATAACCCCAGGGACGTGGAGACTGAGACAGGAGGATAGAAAGTTCAAAATCTGCCTAGGCTGCAGAGCAAGTTCAAGGTTAGACTCAGTGAGACCCTGTATCTAAACAAACAAACAAACAAACAAATAAAATGTACAAAGAGGACTGGCGGGCAGCGTGCTAATGGATGCCCGCTTGCCTAGCATGCTTGCGGTTCTGGGTTCAGTTTCCAGTCCTGCGGCCATTTAATCAAGAGTCAGTCAACGTGCTCTTCAAGGGAAGAAGATACGAGCAATTGCTGTGGAAGGAAAATGTTTTTAGTGGAAATGAGGACGCCGGAAGGGCAGCCATGTGTGGAAGGCTTTGGAGAGCTGCCTTTGTTCTAGGCTAAGCACCGTCCTGGCTGACTTCTCCCCGGCTGTGGCCTTCTTTTCAGATCCTGGGCCTAGTTCTGTGCCTGTCACTGTGGGGTGGACAGCTCAGATGATGGCCGACAGTCTGGAGAGCTTCTACGTTCAGAGTTCCTACCTGAGCTGGGAGAGGGCAACAGCCAAAAACCAGACCAAAACAAAACACAATACCAAAAATCCATCAATTGTTGATCCAAACCAATACTGAGATAGGGTCTCGTGTATCCCAGCAGGCCTTGAGCTCATGCCTCCACCTCCAAGTGCTGGGAGCACAGGCCTGGGTCAGCAAGCCTCGAGCTGCTTTAGCAACCCGTGAACAGTCGCACCCTTTCTAGAAAGGTTAGAAAGGTTGCTCTAGTGTACTGGGCAGAGCTTGACAATACAGGTAAAATCCAGCTGAAGCAAGAACAAGGGTGCACTGGATGCCCCCCAGGGATGGCATTCCAGCACACTGGGCAGCTGGAAAGGGTATTGGAGGACTAGAAAGACAGCCCAGCCAGTAAAGCACTGTCTATGCAGATGTGAGGACCTGAGTCCAACCCCAGCACTGCTTCTGAAGTAACCGCATCCTAGGGCTGGGGCGGGGGCAGGGAGAGACAGGTGCATCCCTGAGGGCGGTGGCCGGTCAACCAGCCTCACCAGTCCCAGTGAGAGCTCTTGTCTCCAAAAGAAGAGTAGCCAGACTCCTGAGAGGTCGACTTCTGCCCTCCGCTGGCACACAGGAATGCTTTGGGGACTGGGGTGGGGTGTGGCTGGGCGTGGGAAATAGTTGAAAACGCTTAGAAGCTATTGAAGAATCCAGAATCAAGGTCTGTGTGAGCTTCTCCAGTCGCTCCCCAACTTCACAGACGTCTCCCAGCCCAAAGGAAGACAAGTCTTCCAAAAGAGATGCAAATGTCTTAATCTGTCCACCCACAAAAATTTTACTAACCAGGAATATTAATGGGAAAAGGTCTTTAAAAGAAGATAGCACTTGGGATATGGATCCAGGAGAATCAGGAGTTCACGGCTACCCTAGGTTACACAAGACCCTGTCTCAGACTTAGAAACAGAAAAACAAATAAAGAAAGAGGTCCTTGTGGTGTTTACCCACACAGATGATTTTGGTTTAGCTGGTCATCTGAAGGGTGTCACTGAGCGGCACTTTATCATTGGCTTTTTCTGCTTAGCATGATATTTTTATAAGTTCATCAGGTTATAACAGGATGTCTTTATATGGCTGAATAATATCCCATCATGTGGGTATACAGCACTACCCTTTACCACCTACAGATATTTGGAGTGTTTCGCTGTTGTGAATTTGGTCTAATGCGTGTGTTATGTTAATTAGGTTCCCAAAATGGCACAAGAATCCACATGTAAGATGCTGAGGGTCCCTGCCTCCGGTTGTCTCTGATTGGTAAATAAGGTTGCCAGCGGCCAATGGGCAAGGAGACAGAGGCGGGACTTTAGGATTCCCGGGCAAGGGAACAGGGAGACAGAAGGATTTGTTGCTGTCATGCCAAAGAAGGATTTATAACCGCCATGCCGGGGAAGGAGAAGCCACACCTGAGAGGGCAGGACAGGGGACAGCCAACATACAAAAGCTGTGTAAGAGTGACCCCAGCCCCCACACCCATGGGTCTAGGGCAGCAAATATATAATATAGATTTTAGTAAGTAATAACTCGGGAATATCAGAGGGGAAGTGTAGCCGCGTGTAGGTTTGGGAGTGGCCTAACCATTGAGCTGTTTAGGGCATACTAAAACATAAGACTGTGTGTCTGTCTTTCATTCAGGCTGGAACCCAGAACGCTGGGGCTGCTGCCGGGTCGATTTGAGTGGAGATTAGTTGGCAACATTTTACCTTTGGGTGTTTTCTTCTTTCCTCACTGTGCAGTCCTAGTGGCCTAGGGCTCACTATATGAATCAGACAGGCCTTGAACTTGTGGTGATCCTCTTGTCTCTGCTCCCTAAGAGCTTGGGTCACAGGGAGGAGCCACCACACCTGGTTGCCTTTTGGGTGTTATTCTGGTGGTACTGGTCACTGAGCCCAGGACACTGAGCCCAGGACAGGTATTGAGTGTGGTTGGCAAACACTCTAGCATGGATCGATATCTCCAGTTTCTCATTGCTTGTTTGCGATGATTGCCACTAAACCTAGGCCTTGTGCCTGCGAGGCAAGGCCTTTACTGCTGGGCAACATCCAATTTCTGTTCACTCACTCATTCACTCACTCACTCATTCATCTATGTGTGTGTGTGTGTGTGTGTGTGTTAGGCATCAACTCTAGGACCTTGTGCCTGCAGGGCAGCCACTCTACTCTTGAGCTATGACCTAGTTGCTTTGAGGTATTATCAACAACACCACCACAAACATTCATGTCTATCTGCTTGGACACCTGTTTTCCGTTCTTTTTAACCTTTACCTCGGAATGACATTACTGGATCACACAGTAATCCTTTATTTGGTGTTTTGAAGAACCACCAGGCTCTTTTCCAAAGGGTTGGATGCAGACTCCCTCTTTATTGCCCCATTTGACTGAAACGTATCTGCTTCAGGCAGCAGTCATGTCTCCCCCCAGCAGGCCTCCGGCAGGATGGCTCTCGCTTGTTTGAAATTCCTTCAATTAGTGAGCACAAGTTTGTAGTCTAGTGTGCTGCCTAGTTTTTATGTCAACCTGACACAGGTTAAGAATCATCCTGTAACTGAGAAAACTGTAATTGAGAAGATGCCTCCTTAAGATCAGCCTGCAGGTAAGCCTGTATATGGGGCATTTTATCAATTAGTGATTGATGGGGGGGGGGCTGCCCATTGGGGGAAGGCCCGCCCATTGTGGGTGGGACCATCCTGGGTTGATGGTCCTGGGTTCTATAAGAAAGCAGGCTGAGTAAGCCAGTAAGCAGCACCACTGCATGGCCACAGCATCAGCTTCTGCTTCCAGGTTCCTGCCCTGTTATGAGTTCCTGTCCTGACTTCCGTCTACGATGAACAGTGATGTATATGCCAAATATGCCCTATGTCCTTCAAATTGCTTTTGGTCATGGTGTTTCACCACAGTAATAGAAACACAAAGTAAGACACGCAGGAATGGCGGCTGCCAGCGAGCCCGATCCCAGGACCGCCTCCCTCTTCAACTGCTGGAAGAGGCAAGCCTAGACGGTGTCTGTCTTTCCACGCCTCCCACCGGTGGCCTTCTCCATAGCCATCCTAAGAAGTCATTGAATGGTTGGGGCGAATTCAAGGTTGCATCGCGCCTATGGGACAGGCTCCCCATAGACCCAGGTCCTGGTCCTGAGATGAACAAGGTAAGAGCCATTTATCATCATAAATGCCAGGCGATGATATGGGGATGGGACTTTGGGACATTATCTGATTGTGAGTGTCTGTCCCTTCGGAATGTCTTAGAAAAGAGGCCCGCTGAGAGCTGCATGGCTGTCCCATCATGTGGGGACCCACGGAGAATTTGTCATCTATGAGACAGCTATCGCCATGCATGACGTTTGCTGGCTCATGGGTCTGAGACAGCCTAGCCTGCAGATTAAGGAGAAGAAATTCCCGCTGTTTGTTACCCACCCAGCTCATGACACGCTGCTGTTGTAACTGAGTGGATCAAGACACTGACTCCTCGGGGACCTTGGACCCTTGAACTTCACCTAGCCAGTGGGTGACCCTAAGCAAGGTCTCCATTTCTCACTCGTCCAGTGAGAGGGCCTTATTTAACCATTGTCCCCCACAGTCTCATGACCCAGGTCCTCACTCTGGCTTGCCCTCAGCTCTGCCTCGTTCTGGATCTTCCCGAAGGCCCATGGTTTTCAGCTGGCTGGAGATACAGAGAATGCTGACCGCCTGCACTGGCCCCTTTCTCAGCTGTTTTCATAGACTCACCGCCTGGGGTGGGGAGGGGCATAGAACTCCCACCAGCAGCTCCAGCTCCTGCACCAGCTCCAGCTCCTGCACCAGCTCCTGCTCCTGCTCCTGCTCCAGCTCCTGCTCCTGCTCCAGCTCCAGCTCCTGCTCCTGCTCCTGCTCCTGCTCCTGCTCCTGCTCCTGCTCCAGCTCCAGCTCCTGCTCCAGCTCCTGCTCCTGCACCAGCTCCTGCTCCAGCTCCTGCTCCAGCGTCCTCCTGCAGCAGGAGATAAAACAGTTGC
>OZ030011.1:134512247-134654747 GCA_964023405.1 Apodemus agrarius
CACACACACACACACACACACACACACACACACAAAATTTGATGTTTTTCTTTTGTATGCTTTGGGGTCTGTGCTCTAAAGCACTAGCTGGCCTAGAACTGCATATGTAGCTGACTCAGGTAGGCCTTGAGCTCACCGGGATCTCCTGCCTTCGGAGTGCCGGAGGTAGCAAGCGTGCGGCACCATCACCCCTGACCTCCACAGGGGGTAGTAAGACCAACCGCACAGGTGTAGGGCATCCCCTTCACCCTCACCCGCTAGCTTGCCCTCACCCTCTCCATCTTGATGGTCGTGCCAATCTCCTTTCTCTCCCTGTCTCTGTCAGTCACTGTTCTTCTGCGGCGGAGACACAATGCCCACAGCAACTCTTATAAAGGATTTATTTGGAGTTGGCCTACAGTTCAGAGGTTTAGTCCATTATCATCATGGCAGGAAGCTTGGCGGTACACAGGCAGACATGGTGCTGGAGAAGCAGCTGAGAGTTCTATATACAATCCAGAGGCAGTGGAGAGAGAGACACTGGGCCTGACTTGGGCTTTTGAAACCCCAAAGTCCATCTATGGGGAAACACTTCTTCCGACAATGTCACGTTCTCTCTCTCTCTCTCTCTCTCTCTCTCTCTCTCTCTCCTCTCTTCTATAAGTGTTTATATATAGAATATATATGATATATGCTTACATATATATGATTTATTAAAATAGCATTACACACTGTGGTCTTTCCAGTCCAGCAATGTCTGCCTACCAAAAATCCAGAAGTTGTTCAGTCCATGAGGCTGGATGTCTCTGTTGGTCTTCAGTATATACTGTTTTATCTAGGTTACCAGTAGAAGGTGTGGTCCAAATTATAGATCTGCATTAAAGATATATCTTCCCAGCTCAAAAGGTCCAGAATAAAAGTGGGTCCTTCTACTTCAAATGAGTTTTTTTTTATTAAGAAAGAAGTCCCTCACAGATACACCCAGCTACTTGGGTTTTACAACAAGAATAGCCAGCACAATAGGCCATGTGGTCCTTTTTTGCTTTTTGAGACAAGGTCTCACAAAGCTGAGGTTAGCTTTGAACTCTCTATGTAGCTGAGGGTGCCTTTGAACTTGTGATGCTTCTACCCAAGCCTCCCCAGCACTGGGGTCACAGGTACACACCCACACTCAGCCATGGACTTTGTTTTTGTTGTTTTGTTTTTGAGACAGGATCTCACTATGCTGCACTAGCTCTCTTGACATTTACAATGAGACCAGGCTGGCCTTGAACTCTCAGAAATCCACACACCCCTGCCCCAGAGTGCAGGACTACAATCATGCACCACTACACCTTGTTCTCAACAGTGATCAAACTGTGGCTGTCAAGCAGGGGCAAGCTCAGTGGTTATTTGCTACTTAGTTCTTCAAAACAACTTATGTTTGCTTATGCACACACACACACACACACACACACACACACACAAACACGCGTGCGCGCTGGCACAGAAGTCACAGGACAGTTATCAGCTTTTTCCTTCTATCATACAGTCCTCCTGTCCTCAGGCTTGGCAGCAAGCCTCTTCACCCACTGAACCATCTTGCCAACTTTATTTAGTTTTTTTTTTTTTTTTTACAAGTATGGATCCTGGGCACAGTATGAATTCTGGATTTTGTCTGGAAATGAATGTTGGGGAACTTGGAGATTGTTTTCTTCTGTAAGTTTATAGATGGGAACGTTTTGCCAGTGCACAAACTTTTTGCATATGTTGAAACCACAGGTTCACGCACGTGTGGGTCTACTCTAGGGCCCTAGTCTATTCCATGTATATATCTGTGTGCTTGATGCCTGTGTAACCATGTAACAATAAGCCTGAACTCAGGCAGTGTTTCTCAAACTTGGTTCTTTTTCAACGTTGTTTGGCTATTCCGTGTAAATCTTAGAATCCATTTGTTGATTTCTATGTGAGTAACCTGGATTTGGTGGGAGTATGGCAACTCTCCAGAGCCATGTGGGGAAGGGGACCCAGGGGACGGCGCTGCGGGTAAAGGTGCGTACCACCAAGCTTGACAGCGAACTGGCTCCCTAGAGCCTGCATGGTAGAAGAGAGAATGGGCTTCTGCAAGTTGTCATCTGTCCTCCATGAGTGCCTTGAGGGGCGCGCACACACACACACACACACTAAATGCATAGATAGATAGATAGATAGATAGATAGATAGATAGATGATAATCAGAGAGCTAGTAGTGCCATAAGAACACAGAAGCTTCTGAGCTGTGAGCAGAGGTGACATCTTCATTTGTTTAGTGGTCGCTTCCTGTCCCCAGCCCCATACTGTTTTGCTTGCTTTGTTCTTAGAGATAACCTGTCATTCATTATAAAGTCCCAGCAGGTCTGCTCTCACCGTATAGCCCAGGCTGGTCTAGAACTTGGGGCAGGCTTCCTGTGTCTGCCTCCTGATTGCTGTGAGGACAGATATGAGCTACCTGTCCTGTATGCTGTTTTGTTGTTAGCGGTTGTACTTGGCTGGTTGGTATTTGTGGGGGAGATAATTTGAAATAAGAGTCTTCCTATGAAGCCCTAATTGATATTGGTAGTCACTATGTAGCCCAGACTGGCTTCAAGCTTGCAACAGCTCTCTGGTTTCAGCCTCTGGTGTACTGGGAATATGGGCAGACACAGATGCACTCCTAAACTCTTGTAGTTTCTGGCTTGCACGTGTCTGCAGGGAATCTGTACTCCCTCACTCCCTAGCTCTGAACACTTGACAGTGGGGTACAGGGCCAGCCCTGGAGTGAGTTATTCTGACTGATGATAGGGCCAGGCTCCTCTCCTGGATCCCTTGTCCAGAACACGCTAACCATGATCAATGTGTGGCGTCCTAGCTGCTAACTTCCTCTGCCAGCTAGCTGCTGCGGAAGACTGCTGAGGCCTCTGGCCGTCATTCTGTGGACCCAGGGGCCAGTCCACCAGCCCAAATCTACCTCTCAGGGCACACATGCACAGCTGAGCCCGAAGGGGCAGGAAAATCTCTCTTCCTTTCTACTCTTAGGCTTATTTATGGCTAAGACCCCTCTACAAGAAGCAGGGTTGTTGGCCCCTCTAACCAAGGTCACAGTTAGCATTGTCCACACAACTCCTTGAGCTCAGGGAAAAATGGAGGACTTCCTTCACTAGCAGGGCTCCTCCTTCTCTGACCTTGTCTGGGGAGACTGAAACCCATACCTCCTGCCTGCAGAACGTTACATAGCCTGGGTGAAATTACAGGTTCAGCTTCTTTTCCCTTGATAAAAACCCGTCCAGCAAACACCTGGAATTCCGGGACTGCATCTCCATGTAAATGAGGCATTATCCAGTACCCTCAGCTGCAGCCAATGATACACACCCACCCTAGAATCCCCTAACTTCTGCCTCCAAAACTGTTAGCCCTTGATTCACTCCAATTAAAGTTGAGCTGCCTCTCTTAAGCTGACCCTGGTAGTTTTTCCGACATACTCACGGCCATGTGGACCCCAGCGTCCTCCGACTCTGGTCCCTTTCACCTCATGGGCTGGTGGCCCCTGGGGAGAAGGGAGAACCACACCGGGTGGCAAGAAGGCAGGCTTAATAGAGCCGGAGACCGGTGTGCTTCTCCTGATAGAACTGACGAGGCCATGGAGAGGAGCAGAGAGGGGGTTGGGTAAAGCCCTGTGGTTTAATGGTCAGAAGCTGGGTCCTGCCTCTCCAGAGATGAGACTGTTGTCTCCCTCCTGCTGAAGGAGGCCACCCATCCACTGAGGGTCTGAAGACCCACTCCTGCGGGGGAAGTGGATGACTGTCAAATTTCACTTCGCTAGCTGCTAAGCTGCTCTGCTTTGGGGAAAGTGTTCTGAGCTCCAGAAAGCCACCTTCTTCCCCAGCTCAGCTCTATCCACGCCCTCCTGACGTGTTCCTTGTCTCAGCTATGCCTCTCTGCCCCGAATCATGTTCTTGGTCACCATTCTAACTCTCCCAGGAAAATCCCCACAGACGAGAAATAGCCAGATCAGTGTTGGCCATTGCAAAAGCCAAGAAACAGGGTGAGCTTAGTGCCTGAGGAACCTCTGAGTTCTCTTCATAGATCTAAGATGTCTCCTCATCCATGTCCTATCTTCACATGGGGGGGGGGGAGGGAGAAGCCAGGGTGGTGTCCCTGCCTCCAGAATCTTCTTTCTAAGCCTTTTCATACAGAATGGGCTGCATTTATTATCTTATGTTCCAAGACATCATATTGCTCCCCTGCTCAAGAACCCTCTGAGACACTCTCATCCCCTTAGGATGAGGTCCAAACTCTTTCACCTGGCATTCAAGAGGGCCTCAAGCCAGGCAGTGATGGTGAATACCTTTAATCCCAGAACTCAGGAAGGATAGGCAGGTGAGTCTCCAAGTTTGAGGTCAGTCTGGTCTGCAAAGGATAGCCAGAGCTACACAGAGAAACCATGTCACTGAGGAAAAAAGAAAAACAAAACAGGAAGAAGGAGGAGGAGGAGGAGGAGGAGGAGGAGGAGGAGCAGCAGCAGCAGCAGCAACAGCAACAGCAACAACAGAAAGGGAGGAAGGAATGAAGGAAGGAGGAGGTTGGAGGGATGGCTCTGTGGTTAAGAGCACTGTCTGCCTTTCCATAGGTCCTGAGTTCAATTCCCAGCAACCTTCTAGAGTGTGATCTGATGCCTTCCTCTGGCATGAGGTGTACATGCAGATAGAGCACATAAATCTTTAAAAAAAAATTTTTTTTTTTTTAAAGAAAAAAGAAAGGAAAAAGCAAGTCCCAGATTTGGCCTTTTGTTCTACACCTCAAATGCTGTGCTCCAGCCAGACCAATTCTCCACTGGTGAAGCACAGCGTGTCCTCTAAACAGGTGCTCGGTGTGCACATCTGCCCTCCTGTCCCCCATGAGACCCTCCGGGCTCTTACAGGTCAGTTCACATCCTGTGCTTCTGACTCACTGTGCTGTTTCTGTCTCCTTGGGATTAGCCAGAGACATTGTGTTACATCATTAGGGCCAGTAATTCTTCAGTAGCTATTAGTATAATTAGTTCTCTTTTAACGAGTCAGTCTACGCCAGACACCACATACATGTACACCTATGTATATTTGGGTGCATATACATATTTACACTTGAGTACTTTTGTGAGTTTGTTTCCTTATAAGGGTTGAAAATTAGTATATCGAAGGTCAAGGTTCCCAATAACTCACTTTGCATTTGTGAAAGGACCCGAATCAGTACAGAACACACCAAGACCGAGTTCTCAGGCACAAAAGATTTATTTATCCCAGAGGGCTAGAGGGCAGGGAATAAGAGACAAATACAGGAGATACAGGATGAGAGAATAGGGGGGGGGGGAAGAGAGAGGGGGAAGGGCTATGGGCCCCAGAGGGACAAAGGTCTGCCTCTGGATACTGAGTTGTAGCCCATATGCAAATTGCATCTTATAAAGGTAACGGGCTAGGATGTTAATTTTGATTGGGCATGCTAATTAGATGAGCCCAAGGAGACTTTGATTGCTGGACCTTGGTAGTCATCCTCGGGAAGAGGAGGTGGTCAAATGAGGGAACAGTCCTTGGGGGCTGCTTTAGAACTGTAAACAGTTTGTCAAGGCTGAGGCACTGTGGGAAGGGCGGGGCCTCCAGAGCTCCAGCCTGTTCGCCATGCTGTGGCCTACTACAGTCCATGCGAGCCGGATTTTGAGAAGCCGTTTTCTCTCCCAGAAATTAGGACATGTCAACTCTCTCCCTGGGCAGTTGATAAAGGGTCCTCTGGTCTAGGGCCCGCTCATGCCCACCCATGTGCACCCCTCATCTCCTACAGCCGTGGGCCCGCCCTGCTTCTTACTGTCTAGGCCTAGGAGCCCTGTGTTCCAGCTTGCCCTTTAACCAGTGCATTCTCGACTTGTACCACATGCACTGAGTCACACAGAGCTTTCCTGAATCCTCTCTGTAAAGCGGGATGTACAGACACAGACCTTCAGCTCTGGGAAACAGCAGCAGGGGTTACTGAGCAGCCTTCAGGAAGTTCAGGTGGGGAGAAATCAGAGTTTTCCTCAGAGATCCCTGGAACAACAGCTTTGCCCAGTAGCAAGTGGGCTTTTTTCCCTGCTGTCCTCATGTCTGCTGCAAGGCTGGAGGGGCAGGGAGGGAGGAAGAGGGTGGGGCATAACTGAAAACAAGCACCAGGATTTGCCTGGTTTCACTCCCCACCCCCATGTAACAGTTCTTTCCTGATTGGCCTTTACATTTCATTCACGTACACATACCAAGTCAAACAGGGCCTACCAGGCTTCCTATAACAGGGCACAGCACAGCACTTCCCTGAGTCCTGCTCCTTACAGGAGTTCGGGTCTAGTGTGTTGCTTTCTGAGAATGACCCAGCTGAGGCTCCACAGCCTCTTTCCTGGCTGATGGGTTTATATCTAACCCTTCGGCTGCCGTAAGAGGTTTGATGCTTCAAGAACCGTCTTCGTGCTGTCATGGAAGCCTACACAGTCAGCCAGGAGGGACGCTCAGAATCTAGTTAGGCTGAATATATTCAAGAGGTATGGACAGCCCAGATCAGAAGAACATGGAAAGAATTAAGAACAGAGTTAGTGTTAGTGTACAGGTAATTCTACAGGCCTGCTCTCAGGGTCCGAGCAACTGTTTATGTCATAACCTGACACACCATTCACTGTGCAAGGGTCCATGATTGGCCAAAGACTGACACCCCAGACTCAGACAGCATGTAAACGCAAAGAGTGTTTTATTCTGCAGAAGCCCAGCATGCTGGGGTCTCCCATTACCAAAATAGACAATCAAGTGAGCTTGAAGGCTTGATTTAAAGCACATTGGAATTCTGGGATAGGTGAGCTTTATCTTACTCTATCTCTAAGCAACCTGAAAGACTTGGCAGTCTTACCTGCTGGAGCATCACCTCCCCATCCCTCAGTGGACCACGCAGAGATGGAAAATCGATGTAAAACACATGAGGAATTTTCTTTTATTAAAAATACTAGCATGTTAGGATCACTCTGCATACGAAGAGTGAGCGACCCCCACCCCCCGCCCTGTGGACTTTTTATACAGACCCCAGGGCAGAATCCATTAGGTACAGTGTGATTAGCAGAACGGTAATATCGTTATACAGACTGGTCCACTAGGGATGAGGTAAATGGGCAATGGTCAGTACGGTCAGTCCTTTGGAATGCGTCCTCACCCCTAGGTCATCTCTCCCTCCCCCTTGTGGTCTGAGGAATGCAACCCAGCCCCTGACCCTTTTTAAGTTACTGAGTTAACGCTTTCAAACCCAGAACCATTGCTGGGGTGTGGAGGCTGGAGCCTGGGGTTCTTTCTATAGTAACTGACTTGCCTGGGCTTGCCAGTTCTTAAGCTTAGTCTCCTTAACGCCAATTTGAAGTCTGCCATGGAGTCAGCCTAGCCTTCCCACTCCCCCATCTCTGTAACGGGCCATCTCGAATCCTTGACCTGTTTCTGAGGCCCCCACACTAGCAGATCCAGCCAGCCTCGTGTCAAGAAGAGAACCTAGTAGGACAGCAGAAATGGCCACCATTTTAACCCAATTGTTTGGAGGTACTAGCTGGTTGAAGACACCCTCACCAGAAGTAATAAGTCACTCTGGGTACAAGCTATACTAGAACATAAAAATCCTCAGTTGTATTTACAAGCAGGTCATAAATGCATGGAGTAAGCCTGGAGGTGCAAGCCCACTGAGCATTATCTGGGGGAAGCATGTATCCTGCAACAGTAGGGGTTACAGTGTGGTTGCAGAGGTAGGAATAAGCTGGGGGAACCTTATTTCCAATGTGGAGTCTCTGTCCAGTAACCAACAGTTCTATTATGTCTAGGGTGAGAGGAGTTAAGAATTGGCAGTCTAATCAGTCTTCTTGCTGTACGACCCGAAAAAATGAGGGCGCCCCAGCACCCCATGCCTCAGAAGGTGACACGCAGATCACTCGAGAGAAACGTTCTTCATGCAACAGCAAGAGGATTTTTATTTCAGAGGCTCTGGGGTTCACAGTCATACACCACGCAGGGGTTGAGGACTGTGGACCACGAGTGCAGAATCAGGACAGCTTTTATAGGTTTACAACAAAACACATGTATCGCAAACCAATCATTCCTTAGCATCGAGAGTCCGCGCAGTGTGAGCCAATTGATTTGTACCACTCCATAGCTTCTAAGCCAATCAGTTTAAATTATCCAGGCCCGTGCTCCGAGGACCAATCAGTTTCCTATAGAAGCCAGATAGCAACTAGTTAGCTCATTTCCCCTTATGGGGCCAGGATCACGTACGTATTTTCCATTACGGGGCCAGGATCATGTACGTATTTCCTGTCACGGGGCCAGGATCATGTTTTCAAGGCCCTTTGCCTAGTTCCTAACAAAGAGCAGGCTCAAGGAATGTGACCTTTCACCTAGTTTCTAACAAAGAGCGGGCTAAACTTTTGACTTTTGGGGGTCATTTAAGAGTTAGGCATGGGGGATTTTTAGACTGTAATTCTCATCCTTTCATTGCCAGCCATTGTGAACTTGATGACAAGGTTGTTGCATTGAAAGGGTTAACTCAGGAACTTTGAAAAGGTCATGGAATACTTGCCCCTCCCAGAAGGGCAAGTGCTCCCCTTCCCAGAAGAGAGAGACTAAATTACATTCCTCAGACCACAGGGTGGTCCCTGCGGCTAGGAAAGGCCCAGAGTCCCTTGGCCACCTACCTCACCCCCTAACAACCAATTAGTTTAAAGGTAGCACTGTTCTGCCAATCACACTGTGCCTCATGGCGGCTGCACTGAGGACTGTACAAAGGCCCGCACGGCCTTGTGCAGGTGCTGTTCTCTCTCCTGTGCAGGCGACCCCAGCATGCTGGACATTAATAAAATCCTCTTGCTTTTTGCATCGATTTCTGTGTCTGCGTGGTCCACTCAGGGGAGTCTCTCCGGTAAGTTAAGACTCCCCCAAGTCTTACAGCATCATCCCCTGGGGGTACCCAGATAGGAGGAGGCGAGTGGCTGGGGCAGCGAAGTGTGAGCAGCAGGCAGGCGGCAGGGTCAGGAGCGCTGGTGACACAGTGTCAGTGGATGGACAGGTTCATGGGCAGACGGTCTGGAAGTCTCCTCTGACAAGACCTCAACTTCTGGGTCATCTCCACCTGGCAGGCTTAACATAGGATTGGTGTAGCCACGCCCTGATCCTGTCCACCTCAACAGCCACAGGCATGGTCGGGATCATGGAGTGAGGTCCTTTCCAGCGAGGCTCCAGAGTCTTGTGGGTGTGTCTCTTCATCCAGACTTTGTCACCTGGTTCAAAGCAGTGAGGGTTGGGGTGGGGGGGAGCAGACTCGTAAGCCTGGTGGATGGTGGCCAGAATTACTTCTGGACCCTGTGGAGGGCTTCCAAGGACTTTAAAAACTTTTGTTGGTCATTCAGCTAAGATATCAGACTGGAGGTTAGGTGGCATGGGAGGCGACCTCCCATATAGGATCTCAAAAGGCGAGGAGAACTAAAGTATAAGGGGTTTCCTTAGCGCTATATCAGATAGAAGAGACGCCCAGTCACCGCCAGTTTCAGAGGTCACTTTTGGTCAAGGCCTCCTTCAGGGTCTTATTTCTCCTCCACTTGGCCATGAACTCTGGGATCTGCATGCACAATGTAATTTCCCATTGGTCCCAGAACCTATGGTAGAGACTCAGTTACCTGAGAGATGAATGTTGGTCCATTGTCAGAACCAGCCAAGTAGGCAAATCATACCTGGCCAGGTATGATGTCTTCCAGAAGCTTCTTTGCCACTATGTTGGCAGTCTCCTGAAAAGGTATCTATAACAACTAGCAAATACTTATATCCATATGTTCCTGGTTTCAATGGTGGATCCATCAAGATTTGCTACCAGAGGATTTAGATTTAATAAGGCTTACAAGATTAGGATTTTAGCTGTTGTGCCCAGGGACTGAGTTACCATTGTTTCTAAACTAAGTTTGTGTTGCATTTTCCTTCACATGGTGGCTTATCTGGGTTCAAGAGAGAATGGTATGTCAGCAAAGCATGGGTTTGACAGATGTGTACCACAAAGACCGTGGGTTTTGAAGCATGGTGGTGTGTGTGTGTGTGTGTGTGTGTGTGTGTGTGTGTGTGTAAGTAGGCATATACATGCCATGTTGTGTTTGTGTGGAGGTCAGAGGACAACTTACAGGAATCCGTTCTTTCCTTCCACCAAGTGTGTTCCAGAGATCTAACAAAGGTTGCGTCTTTACCTGTTGTATTATCTCACACATCCACATTTTTGTTTTAGTAAGCGCTTGTTTAGAGTGATTGATAGATATAGCCTTGTGAGTCTTTTTCTCCATACTCTCCCACACAGTACTTAAAAATATAATGGTATTAATTTTTTCTTTTCATTTCTATCCAATTTCAAAGGGGGGGAGGGGAGAACAAAGCCTGTTTTTCCACAGACAGGAGAGATTCCGGGAGATAATGCAGGACTAGAAATATTACCCTGGCCCTCCTAGGTCCTCAGCCTCCATTACTATCTTCATTTATTTGATTTTACATGTACAAGTGTTTTGTCTGAATGAATGGGTATTTGGGCACAACATGTGAGCCTGGAGCCCATAGAGGTCAGAAAAAGGTCACAGATCTCCTGGAACTGGAGTTACAGATGGTTTTGAGGCAGGTGCTGGTACTGAACCTAGGTCCTCTGTAAGAGCAACAAGCTCTCTTAACCACTAAGCCACCTCTCCAACTTCTTCATGACTGTCTTGTTTGTTCATTTTAGATTTATTTACTTTATTTTATGTGTATGAGTGTTTTGCTAGCCATGAACATATATGTACCACATACATGCCTGGTACCTGTGGAGGTTGGAGAGAGTGTCAGAGCCCCTGGATCTGGAGGTTTGGAGAGTTGTGTACCACTATGTGGATGTTAGCAACCAGGCCTGCATCCTCTGCAGCAGCAGCCAGAGCTCTGGACTGCTAAGCCTTCTCTCCCATCACAGTCCTCCAAGCCTCTGTGTCCCCGACCCCATCTTAAGCTCTAGTTTTTAAGTTTTATTTCAGTCATCCTGCTTTCGGGCATGTGAGTTTACATTGGGAGTCTACGGCCACACTGTAATCTGCATGACTACAGAAATAAAGGCTGGAAATCATGACAGTGTGAATTTTCTCATGAGTCTTCAGTTTAGGAAGGCGTAGTGTGGTGAGATCATCTCTGCTCTAGCCCGTGTCAGCTGGAGCTGCGTGGCATCCAGGCTGGAGTCTGCTGGGGGCAGATACTCACGGATGTGCAATCCTCAGACCTCTCAGGCATATGATATCTCAGAGCAGTACTCTCAGGGGTGGGCTGTCCATGGGAACAGTGACAGGAATGCATTGCTTCTGTAACTGGTCAGTGACCCCCAAATGCAGTGAGATGGCTCATAAAATTAGGGCAGACCTTAGAGAAAAACAAAATTGAGATGCGAGGCCAGTGCCGTGCTAGGTAATGAGATGTGACCAAAGAAATTAAGTTAAGCTCCTGGCTGTTTTCACCAGGGTGCCTGTCCCTTCAGCCGGCCAGCTCTACCACCTACCAGAACCAACTCTTAGGGAAGTTCTTTATCTGTGATGGGAATGGAATTCTGTCTGTCTGTCAGACCAGGTGTGGAAAAGTAGCACTGGGCTCAGGTTAAGAACTGATTGTTCTCCACTAGCTAGTTAAGGAGGACATTTTTGGATCCTTCCTTTCTCTGTCTGGAATTCCAGAGCAGAGGCGAGGAAGGGAGACAGTACCAGTGGGGAAAGGTTGGGGACCCAGAAACAGATGAACACAAGCACACACTGAGTGTCTGTGTGCAGCACCATGGCCTCCAGGACAGGCTGCCCCAGATCACCCCAGCCCCTATTCCTCCCTCACATACAGACTGAGGGTGTGACTGCTCCAAGGTTTGCTTGAGAGGAAGGTTTGTTTTTATTTAAGTACTACTGGATTTATTTATTTATTTATTTATTTATTTATTTTCGAGACAGGGTTTCTCTGTGTAGCCCTGGCTGTCCTGGAACTAACTCTGTAGACCAGGCTGGCCTCGAACTCAGAAATCCACCTGCCTCTGCCTCCCAAGTGCTGGGATTACAGGTGTGTGCCACCACTACCTGGCTGGATTTATTTTTTAATTATTACTTTTTCAATGTTTTGTTTTAATTTTTATTTTATGTGCATTGGTGTTTTGCCTGAGGATAATTCTGTGTGAGGTCGTCAGCTCCCTGGAACTGGAGCTGTAGGCTGGCATGAACTGCCATGTGTCTTCTGGAAATTGAAACCAAATCCTCTGCAAGAGCCAGTGCTCTTAACCACTGAGCCATCTCTCCAGTCCCCAAAGGATTTTATTGTAGATATGAGGGAGAGAACAGCTAGAGGCATCTGGCAGAGTCCAGAGCAGAGAGAAAGTGGTAGATTGAACACAGCTAACAAGCTGGGCCAGGGAGGGTATGACAGGAGGGAGACTGGAAGAGTGAAGGAGGGGGGCAAAGAGAATGTGGGCAAAGAGAGAGAGGGGGAAGGAGAGGGAGGGAGAGAGGGAAGAGAGAGAGGGAGGGAGGGAGGGAGAGAGGGAGAGAGAGGGGAGGGAGGGAGGGAGAGAGGGAGAGGGAGGGAGAGAGAAGGAGAGAGGGAGAGAGGGAGAGGGAGGGAGAGGGAGGGAGAGAGAGGAAGAGGGAGAGGGAGGGGGAGAGAGGGAGAGAGGGAGAGGGAGGGAGAGAGGGGAGAGAGAGAGGGAGAGGGAGAGGGAGAGGGAGAGAGAAGGAGAGAGGGAGAGAGGGAGGGAGAGAGGGAGAGAGGGGGAGGGAGGGAGGGGAGAGAGAGAGGGAGAGGGAGAGAGAGAGAGAGAGAGGGAGAGAGAGAGAGAGAGAGAAGGGAGGGAGAGAGGGAGAGAGAGAGGGAGGGAGGGAGAGAGAGAGGGAGGGAGAGGGAGGGAGAGAGAGAGGGAGAGGGGGGGAGGGAGGGAGGGAGAGGGGGGAGGGGAGGGAGGGAGAGAGGGAGAGGGAGGGAGAGAGAAGGAGAGAGGGAGAGGGAGGGAAGAGGGGAGAGAGAGAGGGAGAGGGAGAGAGAGAGAGAGAGAGGGAGGAAGAGAGGGAGAGAGAGAGAGGGGAGAGAGAGAGAGAGAGAGAGAGAGAGAGAGAGAGAGAGAGAAAGGGAGGGAGAGAGGGAGAGAGGGAGAGGGAGAGAGAGAGAGGAAGAGAGGGAGAGAGAGAGGGAAAGGGAGGGAGAGAGAGGGAAAGAGAGAGAGAGGGGGAGGGAGAGAGGGAGAGAGGGGGAGGGAGAGAGGGAGAGAGAGGGAGGAGAGAGAGAGAGAGAGAGAGAGAGAGAGAGAGAGAGAGAGAGAGAGAGAGAGAGACTGCCTCCTGCCTCCATCTTGGGCTTGAGCTCTTTCTTAGGTAAAGACAAACTAGGTTCATTTGTATTTATGATTAAATCTTTCCCCCTCAAGGACTGGGAACCTGTAACCTTAACTATAAATGCTTGTGTTTAGAAATGACAACCATGGTTTTGTTTCAAAAGCTTATGATGACCACGTGTTGGTTGGTGTAGGACCGTGGAAGGTAGCTTGGTCCCAGGCTGAGCTGAGGCTTGAAACCCTGGAGACCTGGAAGGGGACGGTGGGCGTGTCATCTGTCCCTAGGCATCAGGCCCTATCACTAGCCACAGCCCTCCATAGATTTGTGGCGATCAGTCACAAGCCCCCTCCAGGTAGAGGATGTGATCTTCATTTTAATGAGGTACCTAGAGGCCTGGAGGCTTAACCAATAGGCTTTCCTTCCCAGACGCTCCTCCCTCCCTGAAAAAGGAATTTAACTCAGACTCACCCTGAGAAGTGGGGTATGGCTTTACACACCCACTTCCCACCTTGACAATAAATGCCTTAAAGCCACAGACTGCCTCTTTCCATCCCGATCCGAAGTGGGAGCCACGGAGAAGGCCTTGGCCTGTAGAGCTGCGGTCTAGTCTTCCGTACAAGGTCTCTGCGCTCCCAGCATGGCTGCCTCCAAGCCAAGGACTCTCTTCCTGCGGGACCAGCTGGAGCTCCCCCTTATCCCCCCATCCCCCCATCCCCCCCCACCCCCGGCCCTGGGCCAGATCCGGCCTGCGAGCCCCCACTCCCTTCTCAGTTTTCGACTGCATCCAGCGATGCCTGGGCGCCCAGGAGCCTGAGATCCAGATGGCCCTGACCTCCTTGCATGCCAGGGGACCCCTGAGACAGCTCTGGCTGTCCCCCTCAGACTGCGCTTCCCTGGAGCAGTGTCCTGGGGCTTTCCTACAGCCTGGCATCACCACCCTCCACCCCGGTGACAGCTTGGGGGCACCCACCTGGTGACAGCGTGGCAATCGCATGTTGCTGTGGCCACTTTGTCATGCGCACCCTGCAGCCATGCCTTTCAGGAGGTTGTTATAACCGGCTATAACCGGCTTGTCATGTTTGTGCGCCTGTAACCCCCGCCTATTTGCCTGCCAAATCCTTCATTTGGAAACACCCTGTTCCTGAACTATAAGAGCCCTTATCTTACCCACGTTCAATGCTGATCTCTTAGACCTCCACCTTTAGGGAAAGACAACCTGTATACACAACCCTTACTGTCATCAGGTGATTGCTTTAATTAATTTGGCCATGAATTGGGTCAGTGGTCTTTCTCCTCCAATCTGTGCGATTAACAAGAGCACTGCCCAAATAACACAAGAAGAATGAGAAGCTGAGGGCAGGGAAGCTTCTGGACTGGAGAAGCTTAGAGCAAGGGAGGAGCTGAGAAGAGCTAGGTGCTTGTGAGGGAGCCTGGAGGCCAGCTGTGGCGTGCTAAGGCTCCACAGATCCACGGTCATTTGTCCCTTCTCACAGTGACACGGAAATGATTCCTTTGGCTGAGGAACAGGCACCAGAATTTTGGGGAATGGAGGCTTCCTTTAGACCTGACCCATGGCATTCCACATGCCCCGCAGGGCACCTCCAGACCACCCTGCAAGGCAGCCGTTCTCCAGCTATGCTTGATTGCTGAGGGCACTGGGCACTCTGCATGACAGCCAGACGCTCTGACAGGAGAGGGAGAAAACAGGGTGGATCTGCGGAGTGAATAAGTGTTGGTTATGAGAGGGCTTGCTGAAGCCTGTTCTCAGTCCCACCCCTAAATCCTGGCTCAGCCGGGCTCGGGGGGGAGGGGTGACATTTGCAAAGAAATCAGTTTCCCAGGTGATGGTGATGCTGTTGTATGGGGACCGCACTTTGTAAATCACTGAGCTCACACACATCTAGGGGGATTCTGTAAGCATAGAACAAGCTAGGGGCATGCAGGAAGAAGAGATCTTAAACAAAAAAGATGCCTCTCATAGGCAAGTCTTTAGGATTTTTTTTTTTGATTGATGGTTGATGTGGGGGTAGGGGGTGGTCCAGTTCACAGTGGTCGTGCCATCCCTGGGCTGGTGGTCCTGGGTAGTATAAGGAAGCAGGCTGAGCAAGCCACGAGGAGCAAGCCAGTGGCAGCACCCCTCTGTGGTCTCTGTACCAGCCTCTACCTCCAGGCTCTGCCCTGTTTGAGTTCCTGCTCTGATTCCCCTCAGCAATGGAGTGTGATCTGAGAGCTATGAGCTGAAACCAACCCTTTCCTCCTGGGGTTATTTAAGGTCATGGTGTTTATCACAACAACAGAAACCCTAACTCATCCACCATGTGAACAAACGCAGAACATCATCAAATGGGGGTGGGCTGGGCTGCTGTGACAGACAGGCCCAGCAGGAAATAAAGCTACAGAACATAGACATTTCTCTGTGGGAATGAGTCATAGCATGGTCATTCTCCAGTCTCGGGGAGTGTTCATAGTTTAGAGCTGGGGCTGTCATCCTGCCTCGGTTTTCCTCCATGCAGCGGTATGAGGAAGCACTGTGCTTGTCTCTCCAAAGGCAAAGATGGCTCGCTCGCTGCTTCCCATGCAGAAGCAGCCTGCCTCTGGGAAGGACAGGACTTGGGGACACAAAGGTCCCGTCCCTTGACTCAGGCTAGGATGTCCATGAAAGAACATAGATGGCTTCCACTCAGTGCAGGGTAGTTTCTTCTGCCCATTGTGTATACTAGGAATCCCCAGGGCACAGAATCTGTTCCCAGCAGAGTAACTTAAGGCACAGAGGAGATGTTCTTGTGTGGTCAGTAGCTTGGCCCTTTGTCATTGAGAGACCCAGTCCTCACTCCTGCTGAGCTCTACCAGCATGCTGGGTGGCCCTGGGTGGAAGGCAAGTGTAGTGGTTTGTATGGGAATAGCCTCTAAACGCATACATTTGAAGATTTAGTCCCTACTTGATGAGTTGTTTGGAAGGATTAGGAGGTGTAGCCTTGTTGGAGGGGGTGTGGCCTTGTTGGAGGGGGTGTAGCCTTGTTGGAGGGGTGTGGCCTTGTTAGAGGAGGTATGTCACTGGTAGTGGCTTAGAGGTTTCAAACACTTGTCCTGTCTCTCTGTCTCTGTCCCTTTGTCTCTCTCTCTGCCTGCTGTCTGCAATCAGGATGCAAAGCTCTCAGCTAGTTCCTGCACCATGCCTGCTTGCCTGCTGCCATGTTCCCTGTCATGATAATAATGGACTCACCCTTTGAAAATGTAAGCAAGTCTCCATTCAATGCTTTCCCTCATAAGCATTGTCTTGGTCATGGTGTTACTTCACAGTGGTAGGACAGTGGGGTGACTAGGACAGCAAGTGACAGGCCCCTCAGTACTCAGGCTGTGGTGATAACAGGAACAGCAGCAAAGGTGCAACAAAGGTGCAGGGAACCTTAGGACATGGTTTAGGAGTAGCTGTCTACCACGTCTACACAGGGAGGCCAGACAACTCGGTCAGCTGCACAGTCGCAGAACTTTGGGAGGAGGAGTAGATGATTATGTGTATGGCCCCAAGTCTGTGCGTCACAAATCTCTGCAGCAGGAGTGGCAAATGTGAAGACCCTGGAAATGCCTCAGTCTGTAAGGGTCCATGATTTGCTGAAGAATGATACCCCAACTCAAATAGTATACAAAAGCAAAGAGCATTTTATTCTACAGAAGTCCAGCATGCTGGGGTCTACCATTTACCAAGATGGAGAGGCCCAAGTGAGCTCGCAGGCCCAATTGAGAGCACATTAGGGGAATTCCAGGAGGGGTAGGTGATCTTTATCTTAATTGATTGGCTCTATATCTGGGGTCATTCCAGGACCATTGCTGGGGGCTCAGCAGGCTGGAAACTGTGGCTGACTCATTGCCTCGGGCCAGGTGGTGGGGCAGTTTCTGATTGGCCGCCCGAGGCCTGGGGTTTTTCCAGTATCTGACTTGCCTGGACTTGCTCAGCTCTTGGAAGCAGAGATCTAGGCCTGGTCCCCCAACCTGCCAGTGTGAAGCCTGTCATGGAGCCAGCCTGTCTCCGTCCTCTCAAGTCTTGTGGTGAAGTGTTCTGATGCTCTGTGAGGTGCGGCTTACCTTGGGTCAGCATACCCCGATTTTGCTCACTAGGCCAAGTGCCCTACCACTGATAGGAAGACGTCACCCTCTCATTTCTTTTTCCCTCGAGGAAGTTTAGGCAGATGGGCGTGAGATCCGGTGGCAGAGGTACCCTTTAGCACACCCAGAAAAGACAAAATAATTCCCAAGGTTTTTTGTTTGTTTTTTTTATTAGCTCCTGTAGTGGCTATTCCTGGTTGTCAACTTGACTATATCTAGAATGAACTACAATCTAGAATTGGAAGGCTCACCTATGATCCTAATCTGGAGGCTCAGAGATATAAGTTTTTGACCTGGACTTAGCATGGAGATCTTGAAGCATGGTGGCTATGGATTCCAGTTCAAGATCATCTGGGATTAAAGGCATGGAGACACACACCTTTAATCCCAGATTATGGCTATGGATTCTAGTTCAAGATCATCTGGAATTAAAGGCATGGATACACACACCTTTAATCTGGGCTACACTTTCTACTGGAGACATATATAAGGACTTTGAAAGAAGGAAGACTCATTCTTCCTTGCCGGCTTGCCTCGTGGGACTGAGCAACTGCAAGATCCTTGGACTTCCATCCACAGCTGCTGCTGACTACTGTTGGGGAGTTGGACTACAGACTGTAAGTCATCGACAAATTCCCTAACTACATAGAGACTGCCCATACGATCTGTGACTCTAGAGAACCCAGACTAATACAGAAGTTGGTACCAGGAGTGGTTCTAGAGGAGCAGAAGTATAAGGATAAATGTTTCAAAATTTTGGAGTTGGTTGGTTGACCCACCAGCACTTTCAATTACTGAAACATCTCCAGATTCTCTCCCTCCTGGGAGCTTGGAGGATATTGAAAATCCATGAATGAAACTATATTTCAAGCTTAAAGAAGCTAAGGCCTTTGATTATCTTGATGAATTAGGTAATTCGGTGGTATACAATATCTTCTACAAGTTGGGGAAAAAATCGGAAAATGATTTTGCTGGCTGGTTACTCTTAGCATCTCGGGACAAAGCAATGAAGGAGTTGTGTAATAAAATCAAACAGCTCCAGACTCAAGTAAACAATCTAAAAGTTTCCAAGTGTGCCCTTGAAGAGAATCTTCTTTCCAGCAGCCATAGAGCTCAAGTAGCAGAAAATCAAACTGAAGCACTCATTATAAGGTTGGCTGAAATACAGCGAAAATTCAAGTCCCAACCTCAGAGGGTGTCAGCAGTTAAAGTAAGGGCATTAATTGGCAAAGAATGGGATCCTATAACTTGGGATGGGGATGTGTGGGAAGACCCTGTTGAAATTGAGAACTTTGAATCTTCAGATTTTCAAGGATTTGCTCCACCTGAAGAAGTAGTACCCTCAGCCCCACCCCTTGAAATAATGTCGTCTCCTCTTGAGGAAATTACTCCCTTAGAGCCTGATAAACCAGCAGTGACTTTTTCTGACAATTCTGATGTTTTGGGCCCACCAATAGTTTCTTTTAGACCTATAACCAGACTCAAGGCAAAACAGGCCCCTAGAGGGGAGGTAGAAAGTGTAGTCCATGAGGAAATACACTATACTACTAAGAAGCTTAATGAGTTTGCTAATTCATTCAAGCAGAAGTCTGGGGAATATGCGTGGGAATGGATTTTAAGGGTGTGGGATAATGGTGGAAGGAACATAGAACTAGAGCAGGCTGAGTTTATCGGCATGGGCTCTCTGAGTGGAGATTCTAGGTTTAATATAGAAGCTCGCACAGTTAAAAAAGGTGTCAAAAGTTTGTTTGATTGGTTGGCTGAAGTATTTATTTATTTATTTATTTATTTATTTATTTATTTATTTTGGTTTTTTGAGACAGGGTTTCTCTGTGTATCCCTGGCTGTCCTGGAACTCACTCTGTAGACCAGGCTAGCCTCGAACTCAGAAATCCGCCTGCCTCTGCCTCCCAAGTGCTGGGATTACAGGCGTGTGCCACCACGCCCGGCTCGGCTGAAGTATTTATTAAAAGATGGCCTACTGAAAAGGAGTTGGAGATGCCTGATATCCCTTGGCTTAGTGTTGATGAAGGGATTTTAAGGCTTAGGGAAATTGCAATGCTAGAGTGGATACGTTGTATAAAACCTAATCCCCCACAATGGGAAGGTCCAGAAGATATGCCCTTCACCAGTCCTATAAGACGCAAACTGGTGAGAGGGGCACCGGCACATTAAAGAGTTTTGTTCTTGCCCTTTTCCTTGTGCCAGACCTTAGGGTTGGAGATGCTGCTGCTCAATTAGATGAATTAAATTCAATGGGTTTAATCGGGCCCCGAGTTAACAAGGGCCAGGTGGCAGCATTGAATCGCCAGAGACAAGGTGATCGTAGGTTTTATAATGGACAGCGTAGACCAAATAATGTTTATAATGATGTACCCGGTAATGGGCAGAGAGGTGGAATTTATAATGGTATGACTTGTTTGGACCTTTGGTACTGGCTAATCAATCATGGTGTTTCCAGGGATGAAATGCACAGGAAACCTACTGCTTATCTGTTTTATCTTATCTGAGCAGAAAAATCCTCAAACAAACAATAGAAAGGCTGCATTGAATCATGGCAAAAGGCAATCTCGGCCAGTGCCTCAAGGTGACCAGCCAGCAACCTGGTGGCAGGTTGACTACATTGGACCACTTCCCCCATGGAAAGGACAACGTTTTGTTCTTACTGGAGTAGATACTTATTCTGGTTATGGATTTGCCTTTCCTGCACGTAATGCTTCTGCCCAAACCACCATCCGTGGACTCACAGAATGCCTTATCTATCGTCATGGTATTCCACACTGTATTGCTTCTGACCAAGGTACTCATTTCACAGCCAGAGAAGTGCGACAGTGGGCCCACAATCATGGAATTTACTGGTCTTACCATGTTCCCCATAATCCTGAAGCAGCTGGTCTGATAGAAAGATGGAATGGCCTTTTGAAGACACAGTTACAGCGCCAATTAGGTGGCAACAGCATGGAGGGCTGGGGCAGAGTTCTTCAGAAGGTAGTATATGCTTTAAATCAGCGTTCAATATATGGTACAGTTTCTCCCATAGCCAGGATTCATGGGTCCAGGAATCAAGGGGTGGAAAAGAGAATAGTTCCACTCACTATCACTCCTAGTGACCCGCTAGGAAAATTTTTGCTTCCTTGCCACGGACCGACTCAGTCAGAACACACACACCCATGGGGAATCAGGGTCTTTGGTATGCAGGAAGGTACAGGTCCGGCGAATGACAGACAGACACACACAAGATCTGAATGCGTCTGAATGCACTTTACTGTTCTGAGGCAGGAACTTTTATACACACAAGTTGGTATTACATTACTGAAGAAAAAATGTATCCAGTGAAATGTTTACAAAGAATGGTTACCATGAGTATCTGGCACAAGGAAATACAAAATCAGTCAGGTATGAACTTTAGAGAATACATACAAAGTCATCGCATCCCTCTGTAGTTAATGATAAACTAGTAGTTCAAGAGTCCTTGGAAACACTGTTACAGCACTAGGTGTATTGTTAGTATAGTCTTTGTTTAATATCTTGCTTCCTTCTTGTAAGACTCCCTCAAGTTTACTTTGAAACTTTACTTAACTGATGCTTTCCATGTCACAGTGTCAAAGCCACCTAACTATACAAATAATATATATTGTTGGGACGTTAATTCTTTAATGTATCTAGGTAATAACTGTACAGCTGATCAAAAACAAAGCAATGGATCTCTAGAAGATAAATCATGGCCAGTGCTGTAGCTCAAAGAATAAACTCTCAGTGAACCATCACGCCTGGATGCTCACACCTCCGGCTAGCAGGGACATCTTGTAAGTAAAGGAACAAGTCAGAAACAAGGGTCACACAGTTTGCCATGAGAAATTCAGCTTAGCCCTATTTCCGGCCAAGGAGGCTCACAGCAACATTCATCTCGGACAGCCCTGCCAAACAAGGCTTTTCCCAGTAAATATCACACAGCTTCCGCCGGGATTACAGCTTGGCTGCGTGAAATTACGGTGTCCAAGAGATGCGTGTGATACTTCCTGTCCCCACAACTTTAGGTTCTGCTGGCCTAGAAGTTTTGGTTCCAAAGGGGGGAGTGCTCCTACCTGGAGCCACAGCAAACATTCCATTGAACTGGAAGCTCAGATTTCCCCCTGGCCATTTTGGGCTCCTAATGCCCTTAAACCATCAGGCTAAGAAAGGAATAACTGTGTTAGGAGGGGTGATAGATCCAGATTACAGTGGGGAAATTGGATTGCCTCTCCACAATGGAGGTAAGCAGGATTATGTCTGGAGAGCAGGAGATCCCCTAGGGCGTCTCTTAGTACTACCCTGTCCTGTGATTAAAGTCAATGGGAAACTACAACAGCCTAATCCAAGCAGGATGAGGAAGGATGACCCATCAGGAATGAAGGTATGGGTCAATCCTCCAGGAAAAGAGCCAAGACCTGCTGAGGTGCTTGCTGAAGGTGAAGGAAATACAGAATGGGTAGCAGAGGAAGGTAGTTATAAATACCAGCTAAGGCCACATAACCAGTTGCAGAAACAAGGATTATAAGTAATATGAATGCTTCTATTTTATTTTGTTAAGGATACATTTCTTTCTTCCAATTCCTTTAACATCAATTGGTATTGAGACACTAAAAGAATGTTCCCAAGGGACATTGCCCCATTGTAAATTTATAAATGCGTTTGCGATTGTACGAGGAATAGTTATATATCGTGTTAGGCGTATTCACGACCTTGCTATTGTTTCATGTGGACATGAGATATTATCTGTGTCAAGTTGACAAGGGGTGGATTGTAGTAGCTATTCCTGGTTGTCAACTTGACTATATCTGGAATGAACTACAATCTAGAATTGGAAGGGCTCACCTATGATCCTAATCTGGAGGCTCAGAGATATAAGTTTTTGACCTGGACTTAGCATGGAGATCTTGAAGCATGGTGGCTATGGATTCCAGTTCAAGATCATCTGGGATTAAAGGCATGGAGACATACATCTTTAATCCCAGATTATGGCTATGGATTCTAGTTCAAGATCATCTGGGATTAAAGGCATGGATACACACACCTTTAATCTGGGCTACACCTTCTACTGGAGACATATGTTGTAAGGACATTGAAAGAAGGAAGACTCATTCTTCCTTGCCGGCTTGCCTCGTGGGACTGAGCAACTGCAAGATCCTTGGACTTCCATCCACAGCTGCTACTGACTACTGTTGAGGAGTTGGACTACAGACTGTAAGTCATCGACAAATTCCCTAACTACATAGAGACTGCCCATACGTTCTGTGACTCTAGAGAACCCAGACTAATACAGCTCCTTATTACTTGTTTTTAAAAAATCTTGAGGGGCTGTAGAGATGGCTCAGCAGTTAAGAGCACTGACTGCTCTTCCAGAGGTCCTGAGTTCAATTCCCAACAACATGGTGGCTCACATCCATCTGTAATGGGGTCTGATGCCCTCTTCTGGTGTGTCTGAAGAGAGCAATGGTGGTGTACTCATGCATAAAATAAATAAATCTTAGAAAAAAAATCTTGATTCTGTCATGGCACACAGAACCTGACTTCCACCTGTGGTTTCCCCACCTGAGAGGGGACTTGCCAGTGCCCAGGTGAAGGCACCTTATATTTGGGTAGGGTGGCCTGTCCTCGGCAGTCTCACGGCCTGAGCCATGGGTCACACCCTCCTGACGGTCCTCGCAGCCCGGCCCATGTTTGTTCTAGCTTGGGTGCAATGCTCTGAGCTTCCTTCCCCCCGCCCCCTCACCGCTGTCCCTGTACTCTGTGGCCAGTGCTGGGAATCTCCCAGGTGAGCCCTGTGGCCTTGCTTTGTCTGCAGACCTCATCTCCAGGGGTACCCTGCTCCTGCTAGGCGATGCTCCTAAGGCAGTGCCCACCTGCCCCTCCTCAGGATGCCGCTTCTCCTCCTTCTTCAAACCCACATGCTCCGCTCCCTGCACCAGATTCTGCACAGAGGCCTCATCTGTGGAGGAAGGAAACTGCTAAAGGGGACTTCAAAGACCCATCCCCAGTGTGACCCATGTCTGCCTGAACTCACCCTCACCAGGAGGAGTGGGCCCTTTCCTATCTATGGACAGGCCCTTCTCTTGGTCTCTAGGTCCTGTTTTTAAGACCCTCGTTCCAGAATCACACCCGCCTCTCCCAAGCCGTGACCGCATTCCAGGAGCGGCCTGGCTTCCGTGACTGGGCGTCCAGGGCAGAAAGACATGCTGAGGTGGCGACATCAGTGACCAAAGAGCTGAGTGAGGTCCTGCCAGCAGCAGGGTCCTACAAGACGCTCCAGCGTCACTGCAGAGTAGCAGTGACTCTGTCAGCCCTGCTTCACCAGGCCACCCGGCAGGCCCCTGTGGGGACCGCTCTGCGGTGATGTCACTGTTGGCAAACTGCCCGAGGCCCAGGATAAGTAAGCAACAGGGAGGATGTGAGCCGAGGAGAGGGCACTCTTAGAGGAGCAGCTCCTGCCTGCCTGCCTGCCTGTGTCCCTGCCTGCCTGTGTCCCTGCCTGCCTGTATGCCTGCCTGCCTGTGTGCCTGCCTGCCTGTGTGCCTGCCTGCCTGCCTGTGTGCCTGCCTGCCTGCCTGTGTGCCTGCCTGCCTGCCTGTGTGCCTGCCTGCCTGTGTGCCTGCCTGTGTGCTGCACTAGGCTCAGCAGACGCGTGAACTGTCTTCTGGTGCTGTGGACAGCCCGACTTTCATCCTTTCATCCTTTTTTTCCTGCCTCCTCCCTCTGTCCTCTCACCCTTTCTCCACTTTCCCTAGCAAACATAAGGACTAGCTAAGAAGATGGAAAGGCTAATTACCTGACATCTCAGGGTAGCGCTGGCTCTGCTTGTGAAACCACACTGCACCTTGTAAATAGGTGTTAGTATGTGTTACTCATTTGTTTTCAAAAAAAAAAAAATAGCTCTCTTCTATAAATAGAAAAAAGGAGTGGGGAGAGAGGAGCTAGAGCCCCCCCCCCCAAGGTTGAGCTGACCATTCACCTGTCACACACTGTCCTCGTTCCCCCTCCCCCTCACTGTCCTCCCTCTCCCTCACCGTCCTCCCTCCCCTTTCATTGTCCTCCCTCCCCCTCACCGTCCCTCCTCCCCCTCACCGTCCCTCCTCCTCCTCACCATCTTCCTCCCCCTCATTGTCCTCCCTCCCACCGTCCCCCCTCCCTCCCCCTCACTGTCCTCCCTCTCCCTCACCATTCTCCCTCCCCCTCACGGTCCCTCCTCCCCCTCACTGTCCCCCCTCCCATGCCACTACAATCCAACTGTCCTGCTTCCCACATCTGGTAGCAGAATATCCAGGCTCTGAAGTGTGTTCAGTTTTAAACTTTGCAAGGTGTTAGAAGTTTGCATGCCTGATCCCCCTCCGCTCCCTCTGAGGTGTTGGCAGGGGCTGTAGACATGGGTCCGGTTAGCACTCTCTCTGGGGCGCTGCCCTTGCTGTGGAGATAGTTGGCGCTGCTCCTACCCCCAGGCGCTGAGGGCAGCCATCTCTGAAGGACCTCTGGGCTCTCAAGGGTTCAGTTCTTGGCATTGTAGACTTCAGGACCTCCGAATATGACCATGTTCGGAGAAAGGATTGTAATAGATGCAATTATCTCAAATGAGGTCGTTCTGGAGGTGGAAGGCTCCTAGCTCAGCATGACAGTGTCCTTACAAGAAGAGGCTGGAGCCACCGAGGGCATGTGACAAGGAAGGCTCCAAACATAAGTGATACAGAGACTGGGTGAAGAGTGCGGATGCTCCGGGCTCCGCAGACCTTCAGCACTGGGGATGGCAGAAGGACTTTCCTGCAGCCTTGAAGCGACAGCTGCTTCTCTGGGGCCTTCTTCCAGCCTCCAGAGCACGCGTGGCCCCTGGCATCTCAGCCATGGTGTCTCCAGGGTCGTCAGAGCACGCGTGGCCCCTGGCATCTCAGCCATGGTACGTCCAGGGTCGTCAGAGCACGCGTGGCCCCTGACATCTCAGCCATGGTACGTCCAGGGTCGTCAGAGCACGCGTGGCCCCTGGCATCTCAGCCATGGTGTCTCCAGGGTCGTCAGAGCACGCGTGGCCCCTGGCATCTCAGCCATGGTGTGTCCAGGGTCGTCAGAGCACGCGTGGCCCCTGACATCTCAGCCTATGGTGCGTCCAGGGTCGTCAGAGCACGCGTGGTCCCTGACATCTCAGCCACGGTGTCTCCAGAATTGTCAGAGCACGCGTGGTCCCTGGCATCTCAGCCTGTGGTGTTTTGAGTCAGCGTCTGGCAAATGAGGGAGACAAGCAGCTCCGCCGCCAGCACCCACGGCGCAGAGCACCCACAGCGCCGAGCACCCACGGCGCAGAGCACCCACGGCGCAGAGCACCCACAGCGCCGAGCACCCACGGCGTCGAGCCTGACTGCTCTGTGGCCCGCGTGCTGGTTTGAGTCAGTTTCGGGTACTGGAACACTTGCTTCCCAGCCGCTGTGAGGACAGTTAGGAGGCGTGGCTTGGCTGGAGGAATCGCGTCCCTGAAGTGGGCTTTGAGGTTTCAGACTCACGCCTGCCCTGCCTCTGCTGAGGCTCTAGTGGAGAGCTCTCAGCTCTTCCTGCCTTCCTGCTTTCCGGCGCCGTCATGGCCGCTAATACTCTGGAACTGGAAATAGAAATAAACGCTTTGTTTTTTAAAGCTGCCTTGGCCATGGTGCTTTATCACAGCAACAGAAAGTAGCTGACCCGCCCATTACGTCCTACAGACGTGCAGGTCGCTTCATGCTCTTGGAATACTTTCAGTGGACTGGTCACGGGGAGGCAGGTTCTGTCTCCCTGTATGCCTGGGATCTTGAGTGGATGCAGATGGGGCGGGGCAGCCCATCCCTAGGGCGTCTACCATCCTTCCTCGGCGTGTTAGTGAGGTTCAGTCAAACGTCGATTTCCTGCAGGATATAGTTCCCACCGCCCACCCCAGCGTCCTTGGGAATGGTTCGCCGAGAAGGCTGAAGGCCGGCGTTGTTATTCCAGTGCCTCCCGAGCCTATGCTAAAGACACCAAGCTCGCGGACTCTGTTTATAGCTGGTGGGAGATGGCTCGGTGTGTATGGGCACTTGCTGTGCCAGCGCAGGGAACCGAGTTCAGATCCCAGCACCCAAGTAAAATAGGTGGTGTGGCTGAGCTGGCCTGTGACCCTAAGGCTGTGTGTGTGTGTGTGTGTGTGTGTGTGTGTGAGAGAGAGAGAGAGACAGAGACAGAGACAGAGAGAGACAGAGAGACAGAGAGAGAGAGAGAGAGAGAGAGAGAGAGAGCTATCCTGTGACCCTAGGGCTAGGCTGTATGCTAGCCCGTAATCCTAGTTCTGGGTGTGTGTGTTGTAGAGCTAGCCTAGGGTTGGGGGGGGTGCAGAGGCAAGGGGGTCACTAGAGCTGGCTGCCACACTCCTAGCTCCAGGTTCAGTGAGAGACCCTGTCTCTGGGGAACACAGCAGAGAGTGACGAAGCAGACTAGCCAGTGTCCTCCTCATACACAAGTGTGCACAGGCACACACACGTGAGCACATCATGTTCATACATGCATACACACACATTAAAAAAAAGAAAACTCTGAAAGTAAAAGAGGAGAACAACAAAAGTCCCACCAGCTTCCAGCCAGGTGTAGTGGAGGCAGGAGGATTGCTGGGAGATCAGGGCCAGCATGAGCAAGCCTCTCAGAACGTAGATGAAGTCTGCATGCAGGGAGCGTGCTAGTCCTGCTCAGCCTGCTCCTTCCGAGCACATTCAAGGGATCGTCCCAGAAGGCAAGCAGATTACAAAAGCCCGTCTTTCAAGACTGGCTCAGCCAAGAAGCAGGCTCTGCAGCAATAGCCCCGACCACCCACCACTTCCTTTCCTCTGCCCCCTACAACATCCATTCTGTAAGTCTGCAGAGTTGCCTGTAACCCTCCTGTTATAGATGGAGGATAGGGGTCACTCAGAGTGACCGAGGACTCTGTCCAAGGTCACACAGCAGAGCAGTCCCCAGAGTTCTCCATCCTGCTTACTTCCTGACGGGGACCTTTGAGAAAGCCACAACCCCGAGAATCTGAGCAACAAGACGCGCTTCGGATGGAAGCTTTGTGGAACCAAGTCCTTCCGGGGCTGTCATTGTGTCTGTGAATTCAGAAATGTCTCGGTGTTCCGCTCTGGTTCTATTTTTAGCTCCTCTCAGGCTCCGGTGGCTCAGGCAGGTCTGAAACTGTGAGCCTCGGAGGGCGGCCATGCCCAGCAACTCACCCTTTACCACCCTGCAGACGAGGGGCTTTCCCTGTTAATTCTAACCTGTCAGGTCTCTTCCATTTTTTTAGCCCCCAAACCACCTTCTACCTCCCCACAAGAAGGACCCCCTCTTGAGCTGGGACTGTGGAAAGTACCATAAAGAAACTGTTTGGGCTGGTGGCTGGACCACCAGTGGGCAGGTCATAGGATTCCACAACTCATGGGAAACCCACTTCAGGTAGAAAAGCACAGCTATTAAAATGCTGACTTACTTCTCAACATGGAAAGGTGTTTACACAGTAAATCTCTGTGTGGCATGACCCACCTCACAATCAAACATAGCCATGGAGCTGGGGTCATGGCTCAGCCCGTAAACACTTGCTATATGAACATGAGGATCTGAGTTCACATCCCCAGCACCCATGTAAATCTGGGTGTGGTCCAAGTGTCTGTCCTCTCAGCTGGAGAGGGGAGGTGGAGGCAGGAGGATCCTCAAGAGTTTACTCAGTGTGGCTGGTGGGTTTCCGGGGTACCGGTAAATATACCACGAAAACAGCCAAGACCCTTTTCTGTCCAGGTGTCATCTTGACACCTCTGACAAGGTGACAGGTGGGGACTGACACCACAGGTTGTCCTCTGACCTCTGATGTGCTTTTCCCACAAATGGAGTGAGTTTACACTTAAACACAAATACAGTGAAGTACGAGGGTGGCGCTAAGATAGACACTTCCGTCTCTGATCGTCCGTGGACACTGGGCTTTTGAGATGTCAGAAATGTCAGACGTCCAATCCGACTCTGCTGGATTCTTGCTTTTAAAAGTCTTTTCTATTTTTTTAAAGATTTATTTATTATTTATTATATGTAATCACACTGTAACTGTCTTCAGACACTCCAGAAGAGGGCGTCAGATCTCATTACGGATGGTTGTGAGCTACCATGCGGTTGCTGGGATTTGAACTCAGGACCTTTGGAAAAGCAGTCAGTGCTCTTAACTACTGAGCCATCTCTCTAGCCCCCATCTTTTCTACTTTTAATACATTATAATGCACAGGACTTTAAGCATGGTATGAAAAAATACCCAAATCCTTTCGTATGAAAGACACACAGTACTTGTCCCATGTTTGTTTTCTCTTTCTGTGGATGCATTTCTTGACAATCTGCTATCCACACACAGTGTTGGTGATCACATGAAAGGCCAGAGGTCAGAGGTCAGAGGTCCATTCTCCAGGGGAGAGGTCAACAGGGGGAGTGAATGAGTACAGGTTGACAGGTGAAGGCAGTGGGGCGTGGGGCTCAGTGGTCCAGCACTTGCCTAGCACTAGAAAAAGAAGGAGAAAACAAAAGCATTGAGACCTGACCGGGTGGGTGGGTACAGTGGCCCACACAGTAACCCCAGCAGTTAGGAAGCTGAGGGAGGAAGCTGGTGAGTCACAAGCCAGTCTGGACGCACGTGAGACACAACCTCAAAACCCAAATGTAGCCGGGCGTGGTGGCGCACACCTTTAGTCCCAGCACTCTGGGAGGCGGAGGCAGGCGGATTTCTGAGTTCGAGGCCAGCCTGGTCTACAGAGTGAGTTCCAGGACAGCCAGGGTTATACAGAGAAACCCTATCTCGAAAAACAAAACAAAACAAATGTGGCTTCGCAGTGGAGTGCCTGTCACTGGCCATGTTTTTTTTTTTTTTTTTTTTTTTTTTTTTTTGGTTTGGTTTTGGGTTTTGTTTTTTTTTTTTTTTTTTTGAGACAGGGTTTCTCTGTGTAGCCCTGGCTGTCCTGAAACTCACTTGGTAGACCAGGCTGGCCTCGAACTCAGAAATCCGCCTGCCTCTGCCTCCCAAGTGCTGGGATTAAAGGCATGCGCCACCACTGCCCGGCACTGGCCATGTTTTGATCCTCAGCACTGAAAAGAAAAAGAAAGACTTCTGTTCATTCAACAATTTTATATTTGTGTATTTAGTCATGATATTTATTTATTTATTCACATGAGTCCCATGTCTTGCAAATGCTAAGCAAGCACCCTACCGCAACCCACCCAGCAGACATTAGACAGCCTCGGGGTCACACAGTAGGGCTGCTGTCACCTTTGCTCTTCTTTTCTGTATGTCCCTGATACCTGACAGGCTCCTGTGTGTGGCTCGAAAGCTAGCTTCCTCGTAGCGTGCGTCTCCGTGGATAGATCAAGCCAGCTCCTCCGTGCCCCGGTCTCAGCGCTGCCCACGCTCCCTGCTGCATTCTTTGATAATTATTCATTTGGTGTCTGTCTCATTTCCTCCCTCTTTTAAACAGACCAGGGTTTTGTTTTTGCCTTCATTTTATGTTTTATTTTCTGTGTATAGGTCTTTTGCCTATGTGTATCTCTGTGTATCACAGATGTGTCTGGTACTCACAGAGGACAGAGGATGTTGGATCCCAGACACTGGTGTTGTAGACGGTTGTGAGCCACCATGTATAGTGCTTGGGATTTGAACCTGGGTCTAGTGGAAGAGCAGCTGGTGCCATCTCTCAGCCCCAGGAGAAGAGATTTAATGTAGGAGGGGGGCGTGGGTCCAGGTGGAGTCGGTGCAGAAGATGCTGGAACGATAACTAACGGTAAAGCATGGGAGGAGGGGGAGGGGACAGACACTGCGGTGTGCGAGGGCGGGCTCGGAGCGGAATGCTGGTGGTGATGCCAATGAGGGAGAGAGAGTAGAGGCAGTCCAGACTCCCATAGTCCTCCACTCACGATCAATCGCCTGCTCCGTCCTCAAACCCCAGGCTTGGCTGCTTGCCTGGCTTGTAAATGCTGTGGGGAGTTGGTCACTCCGTACCCTGAGCTCCAGCAGCTGCTGGCCTTAGTCCCCTCCTCTGCTGGCCCCCTGAACAAGCGCTTCTGGGGACAGAGTCCCTGGGGACGCACCTTCAGGGCAGACAGGGGCAAAGGCCCACAGGCTAGCGTCTACCCTCTCAGGTAGCCACACCTGGCGGTGTCACCTGTCCCCAGGCACCTGCATTCTTACAGATGGAACTTGTGAAAAGAAAATCGGGTTCCCAATTAGTGCTCTGGGTTTTTTTCAAGAGCCACAATTTGGCCAAGCATAGTGGCCCATTTTCATCATCTCAGTCCTAACTCTTCAGCCTGAGGTAGGAGGTTGCCAGTTTAAGGCCAGCCTGATCTACAGAGAGAGACTGTTGTCTCAAAACTAATACACAAAGCATCTATTCCAGCGTTTCCTGGCCCGCTGGGTGACCCTGTTCTTGATTACTACCTGGTGGTCTTGACACACTGTGGGTCAGCCTGGGGATGGTCCAGCCTTCAGTACTTCCTTGTCTGGTTGTTCCATCTGATGTGAGCATTTACACAGAATAGACTGTGAAGTCCTGAAGCTAACGTCCAGGCAGAGTGTGGGACCCTCCAGTGAGGGGTGGAGCTGTGCGCCACCTGGCATCCACAGTCACCCAACCCCCTCCCTGTACCTAACCTAAGGTCAAAGGTCAAATCCACAGCCTGCTAAATGCCCAGAGAGTGTCCGAGAGGCAGGGTCACCGCCACTCGCAGGCAGGAAGGCCGTGTGGGGTCCCAGAACTGCAGCATATTAGAAACTGAGTCCTGGTCTGGGACTAAGCAGCTTCCGGAGGCAGGAGCCATGTGGATGATGAGGGTGTCTGAGACGGAGGGATCAGGATGATATGACGAACGGTAACTCTAGCACACACTCATGGAAACACCAGGGGTCTGCTCACATAGCAGGGCCTGCTGTGCGCAGGGAAGGACAGTGGGGAGACTGTGTCCAGCTCTGCCGCTGCCCAGCCTTCACTAGAGAGAGGGGTGGGTCTGAGCAGAGGGTTTCAGTCAGGAGAACGGGGGGCTCTTTAGCAATGCTCCCCTCTGGAGCTGTCCTGCGGGGACATCGCTGAGGCATGGCCCACATATGCTTGCACTGTAAAAGACAAGAGTGTTAAGCCGGGCGTGGTGGTGCACGCCTGTAATCCCAGCACTTGGGAGGCAGAGGCAGGCGGATTTCTGAGTTCGAGGCCAGCCTGGTCTATAGAGTGAGTTCCAGGACAGCCAGGACTACAGAGAAACCCTGTCTCGAAAAAAAAAATAAGTAAAAAGAGACCAGAGTGTTTCCGATCTCGCTGGATGAATTCCCCTCTACCACCATCCCGTAGGCTCTACAACGGCCATGGCTGTGGTGCTGGGAAGCTGCTAGCAAGGCCGGTTTCCGGGAGTCATGGCTAGTCCAGAGCTGGCCTCACCCACAGGGAACCAGGGGCCAAGGATTCATCGCATGAGCCGCTGCACAGACCACTGTATACATCAGACATCTAGGACATCGGGTTCATGTGGGGATTTCAGAGCCAAGCTGATGCTGGCGCTGGAGGTGGAGACACGGACTTGGTCGTGAATGATCCAGATGATTGCCCCGCTGGCGGTGCCCTCCCGTCCTCCCCTGGGGTGACGGGGGCCCATTAGTCATAGGCTGGGGTGAGGAGAGGAACAGGGGATCAATCAATAAAAAGGGAGCAAAGCAGCCATGTCTCAAACAGGAGCGGAGGGGAGGGGTGGCTCCAGTGCCCCAGGCAGGGGGGCTGAGACATGACTCCTCCCAGACTCTGACCCAGCAGCCTCTCTAGAAGGAGACCGGTGCTGGGCGCTCTGGGTGCCGGGCTGTTTCCTGCCGTGTCCGTGGGTATGGGCACTTTGTTATCTCTTGTCTGCAATGGTGCCTGGATGCATGCTTGGGAGACTTCTGTCTAAAGTTCTGCTGCCCTTAAACCGCCAGGAGCATTACTGCAGACAAAAGCAGTGCCCCCTTGTTTTTTATGGTCACAGCCAAGTGACCCTCTGGAGTTCCCATACGCTTCCTCTGTGTGAGACCGGGGCAGGCGTGGCAGTGGGCAGCAGAATGGCTTCCGTCTCTACTAACAGTGGCCTGCCCCTCCCAAGCTGTTCTTTGGTTTCAACCCATTTCCAAGATGGCCCCTAGCCCATGTAGGAGGTCACTTCTCTGGTGTTGTAAAAGGATCTAGACCCCATTCCTGGATGACTAAGGCACCTCTTGAGACACTGAAAAACCAGATGTGCCTGGCCAGTAAGGACAGTGCGGTCACCAAGTTCCCAGAGGGACAGTTTTAGCCCAACTAAGATGGCAGTGCTTTCCTCTGAGAACCATTTTCTGTTCTTTCATTGTTTTTTAAATAAGCCCCTTGAGGGACAGGAGTGGCCAGGCCCCTCCTCTGAGGACCTCCAACTGCCAGGTCCCACCCAGAGAACACTCTAACTGCCAAACAACCAGATCCAGCCCTGGACCTGAAACCCCACCAATCCCTGGGCTTTCCCCAAGCTCAGGACCTGAAACCCACCAATCCCTGGGCTTTCCCCAAGCTCAGGACCTGAAACACACCAATCCCTGGGCTTTCCCCAAGCTCAGGACCTGAAACACACCAATCCCTGGGCTTTCCCCAAGCTCAGGACCTGAAAACCCACCAATCCTCACCCTAGTTCCACCTGGAACGCTCCGCCCCCAAGAAACAACTATACAAAGCCTGTCTCTGCTCAGTTCTTTGCTGCATCTGGGGTTTGTCCCTCTCAATAGATCTCCTGTGTGAGGTGTGCTGTGTGGTGCGACTCTGAGGTATTCCCTGCTCCTGACTACAGTGTGTAACACTCTGGAGAACCCAGAGCAGAGCTGTAACACACATCTCTCTCCCCCCCCATCCTTTCTTCTCCTCCCCTTTCCTTCTTCTTCTTTGCTGTTCGAGGCTGGTCTTGAACTTACCCTCCTTCAGCCTCTTGAGTGTTGGAACAGGAGGAATGCACCAGAGCACCCAGCTTTGGGCACCCAAGTTTCCTCTCTTTTTCATGGAGAGGGATGAGTAATTCTAAAGTCTTTGGAAAAACCATATGAAAACCTAGCCATCATATGGGACCATAAAATCCCCAGGACCAGATGGTTTGCATCTGTTTGAGTCATTGGCCAAGGGGTCCCACATACTTCTCCCCCAAATATTATAGATTGTTGAAAGTTCTATTGATAACCCTCCACAACTTGACAGTAAGACCTTGAAGACATAGAACATGGAAAGATCTAGTAGGTGCTCGACAGGAAGCTTCACCCCTACTGGCTAGCATTCGTAGCATTCAAGGTGCTCTACATGCTATCAGAGAAGAACAGTAACCATCTATCTCACTGAGCTACAGGTCCTGCGGTAAGCTTTCATAATGACCTGCCTGAAAGATAGCCCTCTGGTGCAGAGGGGGCGTGAATGTTCTTTTGTTTTGTTTTGTTTTGTTTGTTTTCTTTTTTTGATTTTTTTTTTTTTCGAGACAGGGTTTCTCTGTGTAGCCCTGGCTATCCTGGAACTCACTCTGTAGACCAGGCTGGCCTCAAACTCCACCTGCCTCTACCTCTAAGAGTGCTGGGATTACAGGTGTGCGCCACTACCACTCAGCTTATGAATGTTCTTTGAGGGAGTAACCAAGCACATTTTTTTTTTGGATTTAAGGTCTACTCCATGAGATGGAACTCGTACCTGATGTTAATGAGGCCAAGAACCTGATACTAGAAAACTCCTAGAGGAAAACCTACTCCTCTTATTCTACTAAATGAACATAACAGTAAAATGATGACATGGTGCTAGACCTGCTGTGGTTTGAATATCCTTGGCCCAGGGAGTGGCACTGTTTGGAGGTATGGCCTTGTTGGAGTGGGTGAGGCCTTGATGGAGTGGGTGTGGCCTTAGAGGAAGAGAGTCACTGTGGGTGTGGCTTTAAGACCCTCATCCTAGTTGCCTGGAAGCCAGTCTTCTAACAACCTTCAGATGAAGATGTAGAACTCTCAGCTCCTCCTGCGCCATGCCTGCCTGAGTGCTGTCCTGCTCCTGCCTTGATGATAATGGACTGAACCTCTGAACCTGTAAGCCAGCTCCAATTAAATGTTAATGAAGAGTTGCCTTGGTCATGGTGTCTCTTCACAGCAATGCAAACCCTAACTAAGTTAATACTCATAGAGCGAAGCACCCCTCGGCCCTCGCCAGTCATGGAGTTAGCACGGACTCCCAAGTGGATACTGCATGGAGAGCGAGAGGCGTTGGAGTGCTCATCCCTGAATGGAATCTCTTTATCACAGCCCTCCCCTCAGCTCAGGAATCTGTTTGGAAAAGGAGGCAGAAAGATTGTGAAAGCCAGAGTGGTAGAGGGTTTAAGATGAACAGCGTTTTCCAGATACCTCCCGGCTGACACACATTTGAACTCACAGAAGCCGCACAGCACGCAGAGGGCCAGCAGAAGCTGAAGCCAGACAAAACCCCAGCACCAAGGAGGGGAGGCGGGCACACGGCGCTGCCCTCGCCAAGAAGCTACAGCAAATTATATCCCATAAGATAGGGAGAATCAGCTTTCTTCAATGGCCAACATGGAGAACGTGACTCACTCCAGAGCAGGCCTCAGGCCCAAGAGTAGTTGGCCAACACAAATCACACTCCATGTTTCTAGTGGGGTTTTTTCTTTCCTTTCCTTTTCTCTTCTTTTATTTTTTTTTAAGAGAGAGAGAGAACATAAAATTGAGTAGGTAGCAAGGTGTGGAAGATCTGGGAGGAGGTGTTGGATGAAAAAGAATATGATAAAAATATGCTCAAAAACAACAACAATAAATTAATACTTAAACCAGCATACAAAATAATGGGTTTCATTATGACATTTTATGCATATATATGTAAAATTACGTTGTGTTCCTATTTGCCCTACAGCCGCCCCGCTCTGGCCTCTCCATCAGTGATGCCCTCTCTCCCCAGACCTGGGGCCCCGCTCTCAGGGAGCGCAGACCCGGCAGCTGGTTTCCTCTTCTGGATCTTTCTCCTGTGGCTCCTGAGTGGCTCGCTGCCCTTTCCTTTCCTCTGTGATTTCTGGTCTCCTAGCTACGGCCTCCTCTCGCCTGCCTGCTGTAAACCCCTCCCTGGAGCAGCTCGGGTCCTGCCTGAGTCCTTGCTGAGGCTGAGCTGGCTTCGGGGTTCCTCTCAGGCTCTCTCAGAAAATTGTGGAAACCGTCTACAGTGCCTGAACGCCCGAACGCTGTCTGCTCCCTGTAGGGGATTCAGCTTGACCTTGTTCGGCTCCTCTCTAAGGGTTCGTTTCTTTCCTCCGCTGCAGAATGTTTGCAGTATCTTGGCTTTTTAAAATGATGCTGTAGCCAGAACCGGTGTCAGGAGGCTCGAGCTGTTGGGCCGGAGCGGCACAGTGAAGCCCTGATGCCCCCTCAAGAAGCCGCTAACCAACCTCCGATGTAGCTTTGTGTGTGTGTGTGTGTGTGTGTGTGTGTGTGTGTGAGATTCTCCTTTTTTATCTGCCCGATGGCGATGACGACCCAGGGTGGCGGAGGCTTGTTTCCGCTATACTTCAGGGGTTGGAACCTCATGCCTCTGTGTGCTTCTGCCACGTTCCTCTAGAACCGCAGAACCGAGCTTGAATTCCAGTCACGGACGTGCCCTTGACCTTGAGGCAGGCAAGGCTGACAGCCATTGATATACACCGAAACCCAGCCGCACCGCATCCCTGAGCGGAGGCTGCCGTCCTGCTAGCCGAGGGAGCGCAGGATGCAGGAAGCTTCACCCGTGCCTCCGCCTCCGCTACTGAAGCCCTTTGCTCCCTCTGGGGTAGGACAGAGCAACCTTCGACCTAAGGATCCCTCCACGAGCCAGCTCCATCCAGCGTCATCCGGAGACATGGTCGGTCCCTGAGAGCGGACACGTGCCCATTGCAGACGAAAGATGATGAACGGGAAAGACATTTGTTTTCACTGTGGTCAGTCTTAAGAGGCAAACGCGAGGAGCAGCCCCGAGGTGAAATAGTAAAAGAGGAAGCAGAAGGAGGCAGGGCGAGGGTCAGTGCAGCTGGCGCTGGCACTGGCGCTGGGTCCCACCCTGGTGGCTTACTCCTGCGACTGCGCTGACACTGCCGGTCTCACCCGCTGCTGCTGCTGCTGTCTGCCGCCCATGCTTCATTTTCCTCGTGGGCTGTCTTTCTTTCTCTCTTCCTGCTGCGTTCTTAGTCCCTCGTCTGGGAATCCTAAAGTCTTGCCTGTGTTTCCCTACCCAGTCGTGGCCACCGGCAACTTTACTGACCAATAAAAACCAACTGGGGGGCCTCAGCTCGAGATGTGGGTTCTCGTGCAATTTTGATGACCAAATCCACGCCATGACGTAAGCAGCATATGTGCCAGCGAGCCCGTGGTGGCCGTCCCTCCTCTCACAGGCTTTCCCGGTCCCCGCTCACTGACCCTTCTACGGTATTGATGCTTCCCACTTACTTTCTTGCTTTTCCAGGGTGTCTAGGGGCTCCTTTTCCCCTGAGGACGCTCCCAGGCTTCTTTTCAGCGCACAGAAAATGCTGCCGCGGCCTTCTTCCTGTAAATAACAGGCAGGAAGCCTCTGTGACCAGGGGCACTGCCAGGATCAGTCTGAGCCTGACGCTTACTGGCCAGACAAATACCTCCTATGTCCAGTGGAGACACTTCTTGACCATGGCTTCTCGACCTCCTGCTCTTGAGTGGCCAGGTGGCAGTGGTGGGGAAATTGCGGGACACTGCAGCACTCCAAGGTAGCACCAAGGCTGCTCTTCCCTTTGTCCTCTCAAATGTTCTTGTTACAAAAGCTCCTCCCTCCTTCTGTCGCTTTCCACATCAAACAAACAAACAAACAAACAACCCCCCAAAAATCTCTTGGATAGAGTGTATTACAGGAGAAAACTACTGATGGTGTGGGGCAGCTAGTGACAGCCTGTTCTAGAAAGTTCCCTTTCCCAGCTCCACAGTATTGCGTTTTCCTTCCCCCAAAGCATCGCCCCACAGAAGGGGAGGAGGCTGTGCATTGGTCTGCTTGGTGCAGTACAGAATGGCCTGATGGGAGAGGGTCACATTCCTTGGCCCATGTAGCTGGGACCTCGGGTGGAGCAGCCCCTGGTCGGAAGGCTGGCTGATGGCAGGGGCCTGTGATGGTGTAACAAGACGTGTCTCCTCCTTTCCTGTTCTCCCCTGTCTCTCCCACTGCAAAGCACACAGGTGTGAACACGCACACGGCCACGTGTACCCACATCTACTATTCATATGCATTCACACCGCTAGGTGGGAGACTACCAGAAGTTGGTTGAAGGACGGCTGGCCCTGGCCTGCCTTGTGGAATAGGTAAGCTCCTGGTTTCCCTAAACGGCCCTCCTCACCATCCCTGGGAAAAGGCTGGGGCAAGAGAGTTATCAAGTGAAAACACATGAGTTCCTTTTCTGTTTAGTTAAACATGACCTGAGGGCCCCCAGAAGTGCAGAGCCAGCACCACAGACCCCGTGTGTTTTCAGACTTACACTTGATGAGGGGCAGGGGCCGAGTCTGGGAGGATAAGGGGCTGAGATTCGATGGTGAACTCTGTACCTCGAGTCTGTGCTCCTGTCCTCCAGGTACAGAGTGAGCCTCTCCCGGGAAAGACTGAAAACGGCAACGGCTTGCTTTGGGGAGGCCCCAGGTTTTCCAGAGACATCTTCCTGCTTCCGTTATCTCCTCAAATGCTATGGGATCATGTCCTAGGTTGGTACGGCCTAGCCTCGCCACCCCTTGGCATAAGCCCTACAACCTGAGTGCCCAAGGCCACTTCAGAAAGACTTGGGGGTTTTGGTTTTTGGTTTTTTTTCTAAATCGGTGTCTCGTTGGCTCTTTTCTAAAGAAAAACTTTACCTGTGGGATTATAATATGAGATCACTTCCCCTTGGATTGTCTTTGAAAATAGTTTTCTCCTGAACTCCCCCAAACACACACACACACACACACACACACACACACATATATACACACACACACATACACACACACACACACACACACACACACACGATACTTGAGAAAGGATGTAGGTGGTAAAGCTTTTATAGGGGCTGGAGGGATAGGTCAGCAGTTATAGCACTAATTGCAATTCCAGAGACCCAGGGTTCAATTCTCAGCACCCACAAGGCAGCTCGCAGGCACGGGTATCCAGTTACAGGGGATCCAATGCCCTCTTCCGGCCTCTGTAGGCAGCAGGCACACATGTGGTACATAGACATACATGCAGGCAAAACACCCCCACACATAAAATTATAAATACAATTTAAAATTTGCAGTTTATTATAGGATAAAAGCCATCCTGGTGAGGCTGCTCAGCTAGCAAGAGCTGCTTCAGACCTGGCCGTGGGACTGGCTCCCATGATGCCCAGAGCCCCACCTCAAGTCTCTGGTTGAGGGTGACTGCAGCGGCCCGAGACTGTGCATTTGTGACAGATTCTGGGTGACGCTGATGCTGCTGGCTGGGAAAATCGTCTCGGGGCACCCGGAGCTCTATGATGACATCACTCACATGACTCCCTTCTTAGAGCAGAGCAGAGCCCAGGCCTGTGTGGAGACAGGGTTGCTCCCAGGTCCCTGGGCCTTCCTCCTCTCCACATGTGTCCTTATCTGAAGAGAAGCATCTCTCCCACAAGCCAGCTTTGGCCTCCAAAGCTTCACAAAGCCTCCAGCCTGGCTGTGAGCGGAAGCCATGAGCTGTTTTGCAAAGGCAGTATTAGAAACTCGGGTCTGGAGGACTTAACTGTTGCTTAGTAGCTGGAATCTCTAGTTGCTGCTTTTGTCTGTGCTGTGGTTCTGAGTATGGAACCCAGGACCTTGGCTGTGCTAAGGGTATTCAACTCAGCTACATCCTTAGCTCTTGACATGTTTTCAAACTGGATCTCCAGGGGAGTGTGTGTGTGTGTGTGTGTGTGTGTGTGTGTTTACTGAGTTTTCTGGGCTCAGTATATATAGACACCATAATAGATGTACAGGCACCATAATAAAAACCTTATTCTGTGAGCCAAGCAGCACTGAGGGAGGCCTCAGGCCACCTAATCCAGTCTGAACTCTCCAGGAACGGTGGTGTGCTTGCATATTTATTTGACCTTGGCGTCTGTGCAGTGCAAAAGTTTGTGGTATAAATGAACAAAAACTTGGAGCCCGTTCAGCTCTGCATGCCTAGGTTTCCGCGCTCCCCGCAATCCAGCACAGCAAGGCCGACGAGCTGCCCTCTGACTCTGTGACTTCCGACCTGCTGGAAGTCTTACGCTATCTGTTTCACTCAGGGAAACCATATCACTCTCAGCTACCACCAGGGTGTCAGTCAGACAGCAAGGGAGCCTGGAGAGCCCCAGCCCTTCCCTACAGACTGGAAACGGAATTGTAGCAACACCCTAGTGACCCTAGCGACACCCTAGTGGGGTTTAGCTATCCTCAGCTGTCCTGAGCTGCTGTTCCTTCAGTATCCATCTCTCATGGGGGCGGCCAATCACTCCTGAAGTGTCAGGGTAGAGAAAGGGCCTTCGAGAGGAGAATGGCCTATGTGAAAGGATTTTACACTATATGACAAGGAGAGGAAGGGGACCAGGAAGATGTAGTCAGGGAGAAAAATACTTGGGAGGACATTAATCTCTATCCTGACCACGCAAAGAGAAGTTAGGGAGAAGCACCTAGAGCTTGCTCCCTGGGGCTCCGCTGGGGAAACCCCAGGCTGTGGTCAAGCTAGGTGTCAGGTCTGGTCCTGCACTGATATTAGCGTCGGTGTTTTTTAAGCCTTTTTTCTTTCCTCATTCCCCTCTCTCCCTAGGCAGACTCATCTCTTCCTGCGGCTTTAAATATCATCTTTAGGCAGATGACTTCCAAATGAGTGTCCCCAGCGCAGATCATTTCGCTGAAATGTAAACTTGAACGTTCAGCTGCCTCCTCGCCTCACACCGCGGCTTGTTACCACTCTGACAGCTCCAGTCGCGCATGTGCAGAAATGAACTCTTGCTCCGCATCCCCTAACCCAAACCTCGCCCTCCCACGCTCTCCCCGCTCTCCCCGGCTCAGTAAATGGCACCAGCCTCCGCCCAGTTGTCAAGTCAGGGATCTGGGAGTCATTTTTGGCACTTCTTTCTCACACCTCACGTCACCCAGTTCTGTGTGTCCTCCCAACGTGCAGACGCTGCGGTCCTCCGCTGCGGTCCTCCCGGTCCTCCGCTGCGGTTCTCCACTGGGCTCCACCTTCTCCGTCAGCCCTCATCCCCAAAGCCACCACCAGCTCTCCAGGAGTCCATTTCAGTGAACCTAAAGTGTTCTTGCCTTCCCATGGTCTGCCTGGAATTCTCTTCTTACACACAAGAGCCAGAGAAAGCACAACATCGAGAGAGAGAGAGAGAGAGAGGATGCTTACTTTTCCCTCTGTTTAAAGCCTTTCAAGGTTGTCTGTTACAGTCCCAGTGACGTCCAGGTCCCTCGCGACCTGCAGTCCTGCATGGTCTTGCCTGGCTCCCGTCGCTTATCCACCGGCCCCGCCCTCCTCTTAGCTCTGCACTTGAACGCGGCAGCCTTTTTAGATCATCCAACTCGCCCCTGACCGCTGTCTTCCTCGGTGACTCTCACTCGTGCCCTTAACCTTACTAGATGCTACCCTTTCAAACAACTCATCTCTTTCCACTACCTGCTGTACAGAGCAAAGCAATCCAAAAGATGGTGGCTTCAAACACCCAGGGCCACATGCTTCTCACGCTGTGGAGAGGCTTGAGGCTCAGCTGGGCGGGTCTTCTGCGGGTCTTGCTTGGGGTACCCTCCCATGGTTGGAGTAAGGCACTGTTGGGGCTAAAATCACCACCGTTTCCCTCATACGCCTGGTAGGAACATGTCAGCAGGGCCTCTCTGTGTCTGCCTAGAGGTCTGTCCACATGGTCTCTCCAGCAGGACACCCAGACTGAGCCCCTTCACAAGCCTTGTTAAGGACTGGGGATATAAAGAAGTGGTGAAGCAGGCTGGAGAGATGGCCCAGCGGTGAAGAGCACCGACTGCTCTTCCAGAGGTCCTGAGTTCAAATCCCAGCACCCACATGGTGGCTCACAACCATCCTTAATGAGATCTGACGCCCACTTCTGAAGTGTCAGAAGACAGCTACAGTGTACTCACATACATTAAATAAATAAATAAATAAATAAATCTTTTTAAACAGTGGTAGAGTAATTTGCCTTGCATGAAATAGGTCCAAGGGTTAATTTCCAGTATGGTCTGAAGTTCAAATCCCACCTCTGTCATAGGACATCCCTTAAAACAATTTTGACATCACCATCATCATCATCATCATGGTGTGCGAGGGCATGTGTGAGGAGGGAGCTCGTGCCACAGCACATGTGTGAAGGTGAAAGGTCAGCTTCCTGGAGCTGGTTCCCTTCTGTCACTCCTACGTGGGCCCAGGGATCAAACTCAAGACATTGGCAGCAACCACACTTGCCCTCTGACCCTGACATGGAAGGCTCTCTCTCTTTTTTTTTTTTTTTTTTTGGTTTTTTCAAGACAGGGTTTCTCTGTTTAGCCCTGGCTGTCCTGGAACTCACTCAGTAGACCAGGCTGGCCTTGAACTCAGAAATCCGCCTGCCTCTGCCTCCCAAGTGCTGGGATTAAAGGCGTGCGCCACCACCGCCCGGCGAAGGCTCTCTCTTTTAAAAAAAATTATTATTGTATCCTTATATGTGTTTTGCCTGTATATGTGTGCATGTGTATAATAGTGAATATTTAAATCCCCAGCCTGGGGCTACTACCCTGTCTTGATCATTGAGTTCCCAGATGGAAGGCACACAGCCTGTAGAGCTACAGTATGCCTCAGGGCACAGGAGCTGGGCAGCTGCCTATCCTCCGCGCGGTTAGAATCTACCGTCCTATCAATAACCCCGAGATGTTGCTTACTGTTTTCTACGTTCCATCGTGGCAGCCTTCAGCACATTTTTGTGGCTCTGCTAACCCATGGCGGCCTCTCCTTTCTCCTCTCCTGCACTTTCTTCTTCCTCTCGGTCCCAAGCCCGGGAGACCTAAACCCCACCTGTCTCTTCTGCCCAGCTGTTAGCTGAGGGCATCTTTATTCACCCGTCACAATTAACTGGGGCAGAGTCACTTAGCTAGCATCTCCGTGCAGACTCTCCAGTCTCTGGGGCAACCAGTTTTGGGGGGCCTAAATTAGCATTACAATATAATATAATTATATTATAATAATTATATATAACATGCAACATAATGATATATTATACATAATATGTATAATATTGTATCTATTATTCATAATATATTATAAATATATAATATATAATATATTTATATTTATATAATATATAAATATATACATGATATGTCATATATAATATATATTATACACATATATGTAATATAATAATTATAAATAATCATAATATAACTACACCGTGTGCCACTTCTGCACCTGATGCCTTCTGACGGTGCTGAGCCCCTGGAGCTGGGGTTACAGATAGATATAAAACACCAAGTGGGTGTTGGGAATTGAACCCAAGTCCTCTGGAAGAGCAGCTGATACTCTGTACTGCTGAGCCATCTCCACAGCCCCAGAACATTCTTGACTAAGGCTGCTTAAAGTCTAAGTCTCTGAAACACTAGGAACTGCCCCCCATATACACAACTTCTGCCTCAAAGTGGGTATATGCTTGATGTTCCACAGTGGATGAATGGATGAGTGAGTCTGTTGTATTTTCATTGCTGTAACTTTGTAATATCTATTTTCCACTTAATCCAGATGTCATTGACTGAAATACTAATATTTCCAGTGTCATTAAGCAAGAAACAGCTGTTACTGAATAAGCCATGATATACTTAATATCTATAATGCAATTTATACTTCTTGTGACTTAATTTTGTATTTTGTGGAGATTGAAAATCAATTTTTGATTTATATAGGCTTAGAAGTTTATCATACAATGCGCTTAGATAAGCACAAGAAAATATAGGCAAAATTAATTGGGTGATGTGACCACAGATTTTTCTATACTGAGTCCTTGTCATCTAAATCATTCCTTGGTTCTGACCATAAGTTTTTCCAAAAGAGTGCTAGTTTGATACACAACACTAATTTTCTCCTTTGGAGGTGAAGTGGGTGTGGGGTTCTGGGAACTCAAGGCTTTGCACATGCTCTACCACAGAGCCATGCCCAGCTCTGGTCATGCAGTGCTTCTCAGACTAGTAGCCGGCTACTGTCTGTCAGTGTCTTCCAAGATATCCCGAGTATTGATCAGTGATGATGAGTATGGATGGGTGATAGCAGCTACATCCTCATCACCACCTGGCTCACCTGCAGCCATAACAGAAAGCCGGGAGACTCGGGTCCTGTCAGGGAGGCTAATCCTCCTACTTACTCTTCTTAGCCATCTTTCCCAGCTATCCCTGTTTTCCCTTTATGATTCGTTAAGTCAGGAAATCTTAGTTATACAACAGATGACAGTAAATGATAAGTATGTGAATGTTAGCAATACACGTGGAACCATTTCTTGCAAAATTATCAAATCTGTGGTCGTCCCTCTCTCCCCATGTTTGTCCCCAGCAGACATTACTAATCCATCAGGATTCTGTCTTTCACTGATCCCCGAGGAGATCTTGGAAACTTCTTGGCACAGCATTCCACATAGTCATTATCAACTGATTAGAGTTGGTACTTGAGATTAAGCCACTGAAGGGCGTGAGATGAAGGTTGGAGAAACTTAAACATGTGACCAAGGCACATGCACAGTTTCAACACCACTTCATTTGGAACAAATCATGACCATGTATCAACCTCCATTCACATACAAATAGAGCACTGGACCAGATTCCCCTAAAATTCCTTTTCCGCAAGGTTGAAGGTCAGCTAGCGTTTAGGTCACAGCGTTCTCTCCTCTATAACCCCATCCCTGAAGAGCCAAAGATCTCTCTCTAGCTTGGCTGCTCTTCCCTTACAAGGCCTAACACTTACTTCTCAGAGGTGCTGAGGAACAAGACGCAGGCCCTGTTGTAATGCTTCTTCTTCTCGCCGTGTAGCCTGGGCCTGGGCTCAGAGATGCAGGTTCAGACGTCAGATGCGAGGTGCTAAGTCAGCTCTTGGTACTCTAAAAAATACCAAATACTGTGTGCACGTGTGCATGGGTGTGTGGGTGGGGGAGCTCGCCCATGCACACGCATAGAAGCCTGTGGAACGTCGGGTGTGCCCCTCCATTGCCTTCGGTCCTGTAGCTGAGGCAGGGTCCCTCACTACGCCTGGAGGTTGACATTCCCTGACTAGCTGCCTGACTAGCACGTCCCAGTGATCTTCTTATCTCTGCCTCACCCGTCCCAGAGCTGGGGTTGCAGGCATCACACTAGCACTAGGTTCTCCACACGGGTGCTGAGGAGAACTCGGATGCTCACGCTTGTGCAGCAAGCACTCTCACTCACTGAGCCGGCTTCCCAGACCCCACCTGATGACTTAACAGACGTTTATCTCTCACAGCTCTGGGGGCCGGGAGTCCATGACAAGATGCTTATGAGACTGATTTCATTATGAGGTTTCTTCTGGCTTACGAACTGCCACCATCATGCTAAACAAGATGGAGCCAGCCCGCTTATCTCTTCATCTAAGGACACACCCTATGGGTGTGGGCTACACCCTTATGACCTCAAATTCTTTAACCAGAGCCACTTCCTTAAAGGGCCGCCATCAAATACATGCACGCTGGAGTTAGGGCACTGGCACTCCTGTGTCATTTCCTGTGTCACTGGGTGAATACAAACATTTAGTCTATCACCTGGAGGACCAGACCCCTGAGAGAACTCTCCTGTGTGACGGGATCACTGAGAAAAGTGAACAGTGCTAGGCAGCTGTGCCTGGCCTCACACCAGCACCCAAAGCAGCAGAGGGTTTACCTGTGATAGGGACTAGGTTTCGCTGCTGACAGGAAAGTGCCATTGTTTAATTATGTGCCTCAGCATCCTAGGGTTGTGGGGAGAAGCACATTTTCAATTCTTCTTAACAGCTTCCCTCCGTGGCAATTCTAGCCAATTAAGCCACGTCCGTGGTCGCACGCCGAGAGGGCTCTGAGCCTGTGCTATATTTAGTACCAGGTGGCAGGTGGACGTCAGCTGTGGAGCCCAGCACCACAGGCCCCACCACAGCATGTCAGGATGACCCCCAAGGGCTCATGTGGCATTCTGAAAGTGCCACACGCCAACTCTGACACCTCCCTCACTGCCCCAGATGGCTTTGGAAAAGCTGCCTCAGTTGGCATGGTGCCTCCGTATGGGCACTGTGCCTTGGGCCTGCAGAAAATATTTGAAACCAGAGCTAAAAAACCGCACTGGCTCTCAGAGACAAAAATCTCTAACTTGAAACCAGCAAATATTAAATGCCTATAAAATTTTAATGATGACCTATGTATATATTGTTCTACTTATATGAATGTATAGTTTGCTATAATGATATGTATACAATAACATGAACAATATGGGTAACTTATTTTCAAAAAGCTAAAAATAGAGACGTTTTCAGAAGCCAGGAAGATGGCTCAGAGTGTAAAGGTGCTTTGGACCAAGCGTTCTTCCGTCTGTGTGCTTTTCCCAGACCCCATCCCAGATGGAAGTTGAGAGCAGCTTCACAAGGTCATCCTCTGGTACTCAGGTGTCATACAGCATCATATTCAATATACAGCAGAAACAACAACAACAATAATTTAAAGTTTTGTTAAAAACAAGACCAGAATCCAACTACCAAGCATGACTCACAGAACTGTTGGGGGTGTGGCCCTGAGCCTCGCTACCATATATATGATCTATGCCAGCGACACCAGTTTACTTCAGTTACTGCTAAAGTCTGTGGACCTCTCACATGCACATGCCCAGAGTGCTCTTCCTTGGTCCCTTTCCGGTCAGCTGGAGATGGCTGCTCATTGAAGGCTGCTCTAAAATGTCATTTCCAGGAAGAAGCTTGCTTTGACCAGCCTTCACCCTGATGTAGATATGGCCCCTCTTCTCTTTATATGTGTGTGTGCATGCACATATGCATGCGTGCATGTATGTACAATGTGTTTGTGCCCATGTGCATATGTAAGTATGTATGTATGCTTGTGTACATGTGTGCACACCTATATACATGCCAGCAGGTGTGTGTGCGTGTGTGTATGTGTATGTGCATGCATGAGTGTGTAAATGTGTATAAGTATATTGATGCATGTATGCACATGCATGTATGTGCATGAGTGCATGGATGTGTGTGTGTGTGTGTGTGTGTTTAAGATATCATAAGCTTCTTATTTACTCCTTTGTCGAGGACCAAGTGTGAGGACTTTAAGTGTGTGTTGGAGGACTGCACAGGCCAGTGCACCTGCCTCCCGTATGTTTGCAGTGTCTGTCTTCCAGCAGGAGTCATAGAAGTGAGACAGGGCGGTTGTGTTGGTTAAGCACTTCAGCTAACAAACCCGAAAGCTCTTGTCATCTCGTACTGTCCCTGCAGGTCAGAGCACTGGAAGAGCTCTGCTAGCCGATTGGCTCCATCCTTTAATCCCTTATTTTTCTTCCCTGTCTTGTCCCATGATAGGACTGAGGGGACAAACTCAGGGCCGAGTACACGCTAGGCAAGTGCTGTACTGCATCTCAGTCCTAGCTGGCTGGTCTGATCCCAGGTCTCTTGTGAAGTTGTATCTATGTACAGCTAAGGCTGGAGTCATTTGTAGCCTTGATTAAGGTAGTCCCCAGAAGGCTGCCAGCACAGTGCTTGTAGCTGCTTGGTAGCTTTGGTTCATAGCTGAGCAGATGTTTCCACGGGCTGTAGAAGCGGCCTCTCGCCTGCTGCCTAATACTCTGTAGAGCAAGAGAGCCGAGAGCACATAAGATAACAATGACTAGCCTTGGAATCCACAGCATGTCAGGTCTACTGAGACCCAGGCCACCTGGGTCCGTTGCACTCACTGAGGCAGACTACATACACCAGGGCCCGAGGACCACCAGAGTCCCTGGAGACCATCCTCAAGGCTGGCTAATGAGTGCTCATGTGAATTCAGTATAATATCTGGGAGAAATAGGAGTAATTTCATGACAGAAGTCCTTTCTCTGGATCCTAAGGAATAGTTAGGGAGCTGGAGAGCCGTTCCATGTTTAAGAGCACTTGCTGCTCTTCCAGAGGACCCAGGGTGGATTCCCAGCACCCACATGGGGGCTTACAACAGCTTGTTCCCCCGGATTACAGAAGATCCAGCGCCCTCTTCTGGCTTCCACCAGAACTGCATGCATGTGGTGCACAGACACATATACAGGCAGAACACCCACACACATAAAATACAAATAATTAAAAAAAAAAAAGCATTTGCTGCTCTTACAGAGGACAAGAGTTGGTTCAAAGCACCCATGTTGGGTGGCTTATGATCGCTTGTAATTCCACTTGTAATCAAGAGATCTGAAGCCCTCTTACTGGCCTTTGTGAACACCTGCACTCATGTACACACACACACACACACACACACACACACACACAGAGAGAGAGAGAGAGAGAGAGAGAGAGAGAGAGAGAGAGAGAGAGAGAAAGAGAGAATTTAAAATAAAGTAAATTAATGAAAAAGAAAGAGTAACTATGAACGAGCAAGTTGTCCACAGAGGACGGGAGAGCAGGCCTGTGCAGCCGGAGCAGGACAGAGCGAGGAACCCGGAGTGTGTGGGTTCCTGTGGTGACCTGTACGGCAGGGGGTTTACAAGTCAGTTAACAGAGTTTGCTTTTGACAGGTTGTTTAGGAACCACAAGCACACCAATGGTCCCGACAGTAGATTAGAAAGCAGAATCTGGGGGTGGCATGGAGGGCATTCTGAATGGGAGACTCAGAAGGCAGAGACAGGGGCAAAGGCAGAGCCTGACTGGCCTTGGGAAAGGAGAGGGAGGGGCGAATCAACCCTGCTCCAAAGCTGGAGAGAAGGTGAATTAGTCTTGCTGTCTCTGTGAGGGTTTTTATGCACTCAGCCCAGGGAGTGGCACTGTTAGGAGGTGTGGCCCTGTTGGAGTGGGCGTGTCACTGTGGGCGTGGGCCTCAATACCCCTGTCCTAGCTGCCTGGAAGCCAGTCTTCTGCCAGCTGACTTTGGAACAAGATGCAGAACTCTCAGCTCCTCTAGCACCATGTCTGCCTGGATGCTGCCATGTTCCCGCCTCGATGAGGATGGACTGAACCTCTGAACCTGTAAGCCAACCCCAATTAAATGTCATCCTAAGAGTTGCCTTGGCCACGGTGTCTGTTCACAGCAGTGAAACCCTAACTCAGTCTCCATGCACACGTGGCCCAGGAGCACCTGTTCCGTCTCCTCCCAGAATGGAGCCAGGCATCAAGCGACACTCCGGCTCTGAAAGCCCTTAGGAAGAACGGAGCTGTGCACCTGCACAGTACTCCTGTCACAGGAGCCGTTCACTCGAGAACAGTGTCTGTTAGGACGTGGGGAACTGTGGCCAGAAGAGTTCGCTTGTGGGTGTTGCCCGGGCCCTCACCCTGCAGGCTCCGCGACGGGTGTGGTTTAAGCCTAAGGCATCCCTTTCCCTCCCTTTCCCCATTTACCCACCTTCACTCTGGGTGTGTGGCTCCGGGAACGTAAGGCCTGCAAATGTTTTCCTTGCTCTTGACAATATTGCAAGCACACACTAGACTGGAGAGGAGGAGGAGCAGCTGCCCGGGCCTGCTAAGGCTATCTGAGCAACCCGGCAGGCAGGTCAGAGGGAGCCTGCAGGCCTATCCAACAACCTGTTCAAGGAAGGCGCCAACACCCACCAGATCCTGAGCTGTAGCATCTTAACCCTGACATCTGTTTAATCTTTTCCCGATCTACTTAGTTCTTTGCCTCAAGCTAATTTGCGAGGAAAACAAAGCTGTTTCCTCCTTGCAGAGTGAAGCTGCACAGACCTGCTTTGTCACGTCACAGAGGGAAAGCTGCTGTGTCCCCAGTAATTGTTTGTTTGCCATTGCTGTTTGTTTGTTGTATATGGTTTTTGAAACAGGGTCTCATCTATCTATCTTTCTGTCTGTCTATCTATCTATTTATCCATCCATCCATCTATCATCTTTCTTTCTTTCTTTCTTTCTATCCATCCATCCTTCTTTCTATCTATCTATCTATCTATCTATCTATCTATCTATCTATCTATCTATCCTTGGTAGACCTGGAACTCTCTGTGCAGACTACACTGGCCTCAAACTTGTAGTCTTCCTCCTGCCTCTGCCTTTCCAACGCCAGGAACTTCCACACAAATTCTCGTGTTGAAACCTAATCCCCAGTGAGATGTTAGAAGGTGGACTTTCGGGAGGCCGTCCCCTCCTGGATAGGATCAGGGACATCACAAAGGGCTCCCTCGCTGACTTCCACCAGCTCTACAGTGAAAACACAGGCCTCTGTGAGCCAGGCCGGGGCCCTCACCAAACACGGGCTTGGTAATGGTTGAACTACCCTGTAGATAAATAGATAGATAAACTGGCGGCATGACCATTCCATGGCATGGTTAAGGGGACGGGTTGTACACAAAGGAGAGGGCAGCAAGAGGCGTCCGGTAGAATACAAAGAGAGGAAGTAGTAGACTGAACATGGCCGGCAGGAGGGACCTGGCCTGGAGAGAAGCATGCTCAGAGAGAAGGAGGGGCGTAGAGAGAGGGAGAGTAGAGAGGTGGGGGGAGGGAGGCGGAGAGCTTACCTGGGCCATAAGGAGGATGAGGAACTGGGGAGGGAAGCCCGAGAGGGGAAGGAATTTAGGGAGGGGGAGGAGCTTAGGGAGGGGAGGAGCTTATGGAGGGGGAGGAGTTTAGGGAGGGGGAAGAGTTTAGGGGGGAGGAGTTTAGGGAGGAGGAGGAGGAGAGCTGGGATACTAGCGAGGACTATGAACACAAGCTCTGAACTATGATAACAGTTGATCTGACCAGGCGGTGGTGGCGCACGCCTTTAATCCCAGCACTTGGGAGGCAGAGGCGGTGGATTTCTGAGTTCGAGGCCAGCCTGATGTACAGAGTGAGTTCCAGGACAGCCAGGGCTACACAGAGAAACCCTGTCTCAAAAAAAAACAAAAAACAAAAAAACAAAAACCCAAAAGCCAAAAAAAAAAAAAAAAAAAAAAACAGTTGATGTGATAAGTGGCGGCTAAAGGAGGTGGGAGGGTAGTGCTCACAGTGTGGTTGCACCCGGCCAAGGCACACAGTGTGGTTGCACCCGGCCAAGGCACACAGTGTGGTTGCACCCGGCCAAGGGACGATTAGAAGAACTGAGAGGGCAAGTATAATACAGTGAGGTGTTTTGAGAGACCGTGAAGAGAGACTACATTCATCTAGCATCCTGCTTACAGTGTAAGTATTGTGGGCACACTGTACCAGAAACACGGATACCATTTATCTTTCTACTTTGTCAGAAGACCCAGCAGCTCCACTGGCAGCAATCTGTCAGGCAGTCACACTGTCCTTGCCGGTGGGACACACATTCTTTTACCTTAATCACTAACAGTAGCCAGTAGCCCTTAGATCACACGTCACATACTTCCAGACACGGCCACACATATGTTTACGGAATCCCTGTAAGAAGTGAAGAGTTCTGAGAAACCCAAACCGGGAAGCTGAAATTACAGGTGCATAGATGGAGCTGGCCACCGGGGACAGAGCAGGTCACCAGGGCTGGGGGTGCTACCATAGAGCTGGCTGCTGCTGGCTCACAGGAGGAGGTGGGGCGGGCTGGGTCTGGCCACAGCAGACGGGCTGCAGCCACAGCGGGGACTGAGCGGAGCTGAAATCCCTGCATCACTGGGGAGCTCTCTGCTGCTTGGCCCCCTGATACACAGAGGATGGCCACATGACAGGCTGCGAGTCGGGGCGGGGGGCTGTCGTAAGGCAGAGTCCCTCTTCAGGTAAAGGAGCCCCGAGCATCCCTGAGCCCAGCATGGCCAGTGTGTGATTTTAGTACACGCACGTGCTCCTACCACCCCAGTCCACCTTGGCAAGGGTATAGGATGACACCCTTTCTACACTCAGGGATGAAACATCCATCAGTCTGTGCCACAGCAGTGGTGGTGCCACATGCCCACCAAGGTAGAGTCAACCGTCTTCAAAATGGAGTCTCTCAGGGCAAGGCACAGCCAGAAGGCCATGCTAGAATAACGTAGGGCGGGTGCAGTCTGCCCGCAACAGTATTGTTACAGCAGCCCTGCTTCATCATCAGCTATCAATCTGAGCTGAATTTATTATTATTTATATATTTAGTGCTTTGATTTTTGAGAGAGGGTCTTGCTGTGTAGCCCAGGCTGACTCACTATGTGGTCCAGGGTGTCCTGGAGTTCCCTGTGACCCTCTCCGCTCAGCTCTCAGGGTGCTGACATCATAGCTTCCTGTGCCTGACTTAAACATTAAACTTTATCGTAGGTGTGTATTTTAGACAAATCACCACATATGTGCTATTGTGACATAGGTAGCGTCTGCGTCCCCACGGATGAAGGGACCGGTTCCTGTCCATCTCCTCTGTGGAGCGGTGGGAGTAGCTCCTCCCGGACAACGGGGAGGACTGACTGGAGCTCAGGAGTGAGTGGCAGCCCTGGTGTAAAACAACGGCCCTGCCCTCAAAGTGACTGCCAGATGCCTGAAAAAAAAATACTTAAAAAGAAAAATGTCTGCTTTTTTGGGGCTGCCTGGGCTTTTGTTAATAAATTTCCAGTGGGGCGCTTCCGCCACTTGCCTTTTTTTAGAGACATGAAGAAAGGAGAATTGAAAACATTTCCTATGTTGAAATGAAAGGCACTATTTAATCTTGTCACCATCTGCCTTCTCTCCAGGCTGAGAGCCTGCAGGCCTGACTGCCCGTTTCCTAGCGACAGGACAGACACACCTTCCCCATTAGAGACACACCAACTACAGACAATGCCCCTGCTCCCTGGGGCCTGGAGTGGGGCCTGGCTGGCCCTGGACACTTTTCTTCAAGCAAACAGGCCACCCTAGCTTCCTTCCCGGGTCACACAGCACCAGGCCTAACCTTTAATCAACCCGAGAAGTTCCTGTGTAGTCTTCAGAACCCAGGTTCTCCCTTCCACTGCTGCTTCCCTTCTGGGGTCTGGGGCTCACTCTCTCCCGGGGCTCTGAGGGGCGCTGCGCTGTGTCCTGACCCCCACCGGCTCCGGCGCTCACTGATGCTCCTTGGCTTGCGGACAGGTGACTGGTCTGCAGGCAGCGTTTTCTTCCTGTGACCGTCTCTTTCCTGTCCCTTCTGGGAACATTCTCATCGAATTTAGGGCACAACCTAATCAGGGTGTGTTCATCACAACAGTCTTATTTTATTACGTCTCCAGAGTCCTTGAATCTACATAAGATCACATCCTGAGGTTCCTGGGGACGTTGTCTTTGGGAAGCCAGAAACTAACCCATGGCAGAGGCCTGCCAGGTCACCTGCCACTCTTTTTTGTGGGAGAAATGGTCTGATAAGTAAATGACCATTCTCGGTGTGGTTGTGGAGAGGTTCTTACTGCAGATGTGAGGAAGGAGGACCAAGAGAGGACGCAAGAGAGCGAAGACAGCCGAGGGCAGGAGAAGAGCCAAGAAAGCATGGCCAGAAGGGCAGGTCTGTGAGGGGAGGGGAGGGGAGGGGAAGGGGAGGGGGAGGGGAGGGGAGGGAGGGGAGGGGAGGGGGAGGGGAGAGGGGAAGGGGAGGGGAGGGGAGGGGAGGGGAGAGGGGAGGGGAGAGGGAAGGGGAGGGGAGAGGGAAGGGGGAGGGGAGAGAGAAGGGGAGGGGAAAGGGAGGGGAGGGGGAGGGGAGGGGAGGAGAAAGGGAGGGGAGGGGAGGGGAGAGTTTAGGGCAGAGAGTGGGGGTAGGGAGGGGAGGATGGGGTGGGGGTGGGGGAGAAATGCAGAGAGGAGCCAGGACTCTGTAACAGGTACCTGATGAGAGCAGAGCCCGGAAGTCTGGGATGTTAACTAGACACCACTGTTAGCCATTTGTCCTGGGGGCGGGGGTATGACAGTAAGGTGCTATTAGATGGCTTACTCTTGACCCACAACTAATGTGTGCACATCTTTAAAGCCAAGCTTGGGAGGGCAGGGCATTGCCTGTAAAGGTAGCCCTGACCCTCATGGTAGTGACCCAGAGTGGTCATGCCTCAAGCCACGGTTTTCAACCTTCCTAATGCTGCATAGCACGCACAGCTCCTCATGTTACAGAGCTTCAAGCCATAAAGGTACTTTCATGGTTACGTCATAACTGTAACTATGATGTGCAGGATATCCGATATGTGACCTCTGTCATTAGACTCCCAAAGGATTGCAGCTCATGGGCTGAGAAACGCTTACCTAGAGAGCTGTTCCCTTACAAGGAGTCTTGGATCTGCCAGCTGAGGGCCAGCAGGCCTGTCAAGTCTGCTATGCTAGAGCCTGCATAGCTCTAACAGCGGGGCTCCCCTTGGCCTTTTGTGGCAGTGTGGTGATCAGCTGCCTGCCCCACAGGTGACTCAGGCCCACCTGAGGACAGTGACTGTGAAAGCTCCCTGACCTCTGACCCCTGGCAGAGACCCTTCCTTTCTACGGATGGTGGGGACTGAACCCACAGTTTCCTGTTTATAAAGCAAATGCTGTCCAAGTAAGCTGGACCCTCTTCCTCTCCGCCTTCCAGTGCCCCAGCTGCCCTCGCCAGTGGCTGAAACCTGACCTTCTAAAATCTATCAGTACATCAACAGGCTGGGTAGGGCACAAACTCTGTATGCTTGAGAGCCTATATTTTATTCCCAGTACCTAAGGTAAATCAAATGCAAAACCAAAAAGAAACCTGCAGGACTATTGTAGTCGTTGTTGACTAGGGAAAACAGTCTCATTCAGGAGGAACAAAGGATAGTTTATGGAAATTTCTCCTCCCACGTGGCCTTCCAAGCACGCAGTTTACCTCCCTTGGTAAACCCTCTGATGTGATGGTATTTCAGCCTGCAGCCTGTGTGTCCTCAGAGACACACATGCACTCATGCACGCACACATAAGAAGCCGGTCTGCCGGGGTTTGTAGTCTGCTGTTTCAACCTGACGTTGTATTGGGGGGTCCTTCTGCTTCCGTGGCAGGGAGCCTGCCCCATTCGGGGGATCCTTCTGCTTCCGTGGCAGGGAGCCTGCCCCAGCAGATGCTGACCTGTGAGCCTTGCCCAATTCCATGACACACAGGTTGCTTCGGATTACTGCAAATGAGGCTGCCACGGGTAACTTTGAATACACACCTGTCATGCAGGCATGGAAATAAGTCTGCAGGGTACACTAGAAGTAGCATGGTTGGGTTCACCTCCAGATGCCACAGACCTCCAAGGCCATCTGGACCTGGACTGAATGGGTGTCGTGCAGGTGGAAACGTGGCCTTTACCTTGGCAGAACACCAGCACCGCAGAGGAGCGGTCACGTGATTGTTGTGCGTCTATTAAAGGTGCTGTGAGTGTGAGCTCTCCCTCCACATCTGGCCTGCACAGAGGCTGCTCAGGGCAGCGCAAAGCCAAAGGCTGCAGGCCTCGACTCTCCCTCCAGTACACTCTGCTCTGCCCTGGGAGACCTTGGCCAACCCTTCAGCCTCTGTCAGACAGTAGTCCCCGTTGAATGTGTTCTGGAGCTTGCCGGGAGCCTAAAAAGCTACCATATCCTATTTATCAATAATAGCAACGGCCAGGAAATGGAGGGACCTGGGACACACTTCCTGCTGCTGTTCTTCTTATGCTGTCTATCTTATGCTGGGGTATGGAGCAGAGGGTGTGTGTGTGTGTGTATGTGTGTGTGTGTGTGTGTGTGTGTGTGTGAGATGCCACTGAGGAAACATCTTCCATTCTAAGATTACTTGTGGGCCTCACACACCCGAAAGTCCAAGGACGTCACTACCTGCAACGATTGGATGGGGCGGGGTGCGCCTCTGAGGCTTTTCAAGCTGGGACCTCAGATGCCAATGGCTAGCAATTTCATGATACATGTTCTATGTTCCCTCCTGTGTTTCTTGATCATAGTCTTGTTTACAGCAGGTTTAAGCTGGAAAAGAATCTGGTGGTATTTTGGGGATAGCTCACAGAATCATTTCACTTAGATGTAAAGCTTACAGCTCAGAAATTAGGATGGCAGTCCAAGGGGAAGCAGCGAGGTCCTAGCAGCTGGAGATACCTAGGCATGGACCCTAGACACAAAGATGACTGTTACCACAAACTGTCTTCCAATGGCTTGCTTCTTGCAACTTATTTATCTTATGCACAAGTGTCTGCATGTATGTGTATGTGTATGTGTATGTGTATGTGTATGTGCTGTGGATTTGGTTTCTTGCTTGTATTATGTTACTTGGGTTCTTAAAATTATGTGGGAATTTGCATGTCTACATGTAGTATGCTGAAGGTCCCTGCCTCAGCTGGCTTTGATTGAGAAAGTTACCAGAAGCCAATGGCTGGGCAGGGAGACAGAGGCAGGACTTTTAGGATTCCTGGGCAAGAGACAGCAGGAGAGAGAGAAAGGCAGAACCACCATGCAAGGGAAGCAGAAAGATCAGGTGTGAGAAGCAGAAGACAGCGAGACAGCCAACATGTAAGAGTTGGAGATTGTGGCCCAGCGGGGCTGCAGGCCTGGGTCTGGGGTGGCCAAGATGGAATATAGGTTTCAATAAGTGATAATTCAGGAGGGGAGAGTGTGTTGGCTTTGGGAATGTTTGGAAGTGCCTCACAATTGAGCTGTTTAAGCTCAATTTGATAACCAGGAGGTTTCTGAATCTACTGAATTATAGCCCAAAGCCAATGCTGATAGCTTCCCTCGAGCAAGCCTTCAGGAGCGGCAAAGCTGCGTGGCCCATGGCCACTGCTGACAGACCTGTCCTTAGGACCACAAACAGGCGAGCCTCACTTTGAAACCCTGACAGAAGGGGACACTGTCAAGAGTTTGATATACCAGAGGCAGTACTCTGTCCGTGCGCGCTCTGGCCCCTTCTTTGGAAGAAGACCCTCCTTACTATCCCTACCAGTTCTAGGGTGGTTAAGGGTGGGGAGCTGCTTTCTTTGACCTCTCGGGTGGTTTCAGCTGGATCTCTGCTCCAGGTGGGGGAGCAGGATGAGCCGTAGAGACAGGGCAGAGAGTGCCGTGTTCCGATTCTGTCCTGACCAGCACTGTGGACTCTGCTCATGCCAGACAGACAGGCGGATACTGTGAGAGCTGGCAGCTCAACCCCACTAGGGGACACCAGAGACTGCAAGGCTCCTGAATCAGGGCATAAGGCAAGCCTTGACCTCTGATCTCTCTAAGGAATGTTTCCTTACACTCCTAAGTCCAGAAGGGCAATGGTGGCGCAGGCTTTTAATACCAGCACCTGGGAGGCAGGGGTAGGCAGATCTCAGAGAGCCAGGGCCACACAGAGAAATCCTGTCTTAGAAAACCAAATGAAAAAACGATTTATTATATTCCAGCTTTGAGACTTGATCCGGAATAGACAGGTGGCTCTGTTTATGGAATCAGGGTCTGTGAGGCTTTGGCGGGGTCCTCTGTGTCTACCATCAGCCTATGCAGTTACAGCAATGCATTATGTTAAAAATATATCTCTTACCTTCTAAAAGAATAGGATTTTTGCTAGACCTCACATCTGAGTTAATAGTACACTTTGAAGTTATTTGAGACTTACTTAAGACTGTTGTCCTACAGAGTCCTAACCTGTTTAACCCACCTTTAAGAGAACAATGCAATGATCAATCTTATTTGTCTTGGATTTCCCATGCAATCAATCATCTTTTACCACCTAGGCTAATGCATAACCATTAATTGTATGTTTTGTGGGCAAGAAATGCCAGCAAAGACACATCTTCCATGTCCCTGACCCAAGAGTGACAAACGTGTGTTTTTATGTATGTTATGATAACTTTGCTAAACAAAGAAATAAAGGTTGAAAGCAATCTTGTAAAACATATGCCTATCATGAGTGTGGATACACTGGCTATAGCTTGATAATGTTGTTTGTATGTTTGTTTATTATCTGGGTCTGTTGAGGTCATTTGGAGTCAGCAACTTCATCCCTTATAAAACTCTGTTGAAGATATCTATAAAATATCCCCCATTCCTTTTTCATGGGATATTTTCTGTGCTGTTCAAAAAAGAGAGCAGAATTCTTTGTTAGGGACAGACACTTAGATGCAGACAGAGTTACAGGGACAGAGTCACAAAACGTCATTCAGGCAGACACAAAGTCAGACTCAGACTACAGACAGGAATGACAGAACAGAGAGAATAAAGGAAAGAATTAAAAGCTATACTCATTCTGGTCAAATGACACAGGGGCAGTGCTTTATTGATTTTTGTCCTTAATGTGGCACAAATGCATTACTAATGACTCTGAGTTTATTATCAATGCATTCAAATTGACACTCTGAGCTATGTGTGATGCCCCAAGACTCCAAAGCTTTGAGCTTGAGAAGAAAGCTCTCCAGAGATGATTTGAAGGGATAGGGAAGATTCCAATCTCAAGGCCAGCCTGAGCTAGAGACAGACAAACAAAATCGAGTGCAACCACCATTTGGACATCTTCCAGGCCAAGAAGCAACTTAAAGGGAGGAACCATTGATCAGGGTTCAGGCTTCCAGAGGAGCAGAGGTGTTCAGCTCACAGTGCTCAGGAAGCAGAGACGGAGGGAGGGAGGCAGGGAGAGAGGGAGGGAGGGAGGGAGGGAAGGAGGGAGGGAAAGGGGACAGAGAAAGGGAGAGATATAAAATGGAGCCCAGGGCAACATCTACTTGTAAGACATTGCTCCAGTGACTCACTCCCTCCAGTCAGGTACTTCCCAAAATAGCACCACCAGTTAAAGTGTTCTTTGATGTACTTCATATTCAAACTATAACGTGGCCTCAGAACTGCAGTATAAGATCTTACGTATACATGCTTACCCCTATGGATGGCCAAGGACCAGAGATAGGTGGAAGGGTGTGTTTAGGAGGGAAATCTGTAGTAGATCAGCGAATACCCTCCCCCAAAGATAGATGCATATAGATCCCTAGAACCTGAGAATGTATTAACTTTATATAGCAAAAAATGTCTCTAATTTATAGGAAAAAAAGGCCTTGGCAGATATGAAGTAAGACTCTCAATATGGGGAGCTTATCCTGGGGTATCTGAGTGTGCCCTAATATCAAAAGTGTCCTTCTAGAAGGGCCTTCTAGAGCCCAGAGGAATGGAAGACGCTGGTTCTTCATAGAGTCCACAGAAGGTTCCGCCTGCTAACATGGCAGCCCAAGGCTGACAAGAGGCATTGTGGATTCTGGCCTCCAAGACTGTGGCACACATTTGCCTTTGTTCTGGTTTGGTTTTTGAGACAAAGTCTCTCTGTTATGTACCTCTTGTCCTGGAACTTGCCAGCTGGACAGATAACAGCATGCTCACTCCAACCTCCCAGCCCCACACCCACCCCTCATCCTCAACTCCTGCGCTGGGATTAAAGGTGTGAGTGCCACCATGTCTGGCCAGTAGAGGAATATAATCGTATTGTTGAACTGAAAGACCCCCGAGAGGGGAGACCCTCACTCAAATCTTGGGATAACGCAACCCCCAAGAACTCATGAAAGACTGTCCTTGCCACAATCGCATGAGGTTTATTCGGGAAACCAGTGCACTGGGGCTGAGCTCATATCCCACACAGGTGTAGAGGAGTTTGACCCTGAGCAACTGAAGTCAGGGGTATTTGAGGGGAAAACCACAAGGCAAGGGGTGGGCATGGAATGGGGAAGTACAGAATTGGGAAGTACCAGATGGCTCAAATTTTTACGGTTACCTAGTTCCCAGAGCAGGACATTTTAGCCCCCAGGCCGAGGTCAGCCAATTCCCAGAACTAAGGGTCCAGTCAGGTGGGGCTTAGCCAAACATGCAGTTCCGACTCTATTTCTGTCTCAGGCTCTAAGTTCACTGGGGGTCTAATTTTCTCATGGGGGGCTTAGGTCTTTCAGAACAAGGTGACAGGAACTTACTTGCCCCAGCAATATGAGAAAACTGGTCCGTGAGCTTTCCAGGTATACTCATGGGTGCTTGTCTGCATCCAGGTATACTCACGGGCGCTTGTCTGCATCCAGGTATACTCACGGGCGCTTGTCTGCATCAGCCTACCCAGAGCATCAGGGAGGAGACGAGGACTCCTTCCTTCCTCTGCCAAGACTTGAAGGCCGGGACAGAAGCAAGGCTGCCCTTTCCCGGAAACCATGTTTCCTCAGAATCATAATTCTCAGCTTCCCCCAAGCCCCGGGCCTTGTGTTGCCTCCCGTCCGATCCCAGCATAAGCCCCATTCTTCTCCCTCCTCCTCCTCCTCCTCCTCCTCCTCCTCCTCCTCCTCCTCCTCCTCCTCCTCTGCCTAGGATGACACTGAACTCTTGATGATCCTCTATGTCACCCTAAATAGCTGTTGGGGTTAGAGGAGTAAGCCACCACACTCAGCTAGCTCCTTGTCTTCTTGGCCTCCTGGTCACTGACAGCTCAAAACACAGAATCCAAGCTCAGGCTGGCCTGCTCTGTCTCAATAAAAGAAAATAAAAAGAACACAGAAAAAAATTCAATTTTAAAAAGGGATCTACTTTTATTACTTAAATGTATGTTTGTGCAAATGTATGGTGCATGCCTTAGAGGTCGTAAGAGGGCGCCTGAGTCTCTGGCCTGGGGTCACAGGGATTGTGAGCTGTCTGAGATCAGTGTTGTCAGCTGACCCAGGGTCCTCTGGGGCGGTCAGTGCTTGTCACCACAGAGCTGCATCTCCAGCCCCTGTCCCAACGTTAAAATGTTTTCAGCAGGGCCTGAGAACAACAGGAAGCATGAGACCTTGCTCAGAGGGGGTTGACTTTGTTCAGGAAAACGACATTGTGTCTGCAGGGAGAATGTAGACCTAGGGTCAGCTCTAAAGAAAAGGAAGGTCGAACTACTTCTCACAAAACATGGCAGACGATGGCTCTCTCTCTCTCTCTCTCTCTCTCTCTCTCTCTCTCTCTCTCTCTCTGTGTGTGTGTGTGTGTGTGTGTGTGTGTGTGAGTGTCTGTGTGTGTAAATGTGTGTGAGGGAGGGGGCAGTGGACCGTTCGACCAGACAGAACTGGTAAGGCTGAGGCAGGTTCAGAACCCTGGTAAATCTCATAATTGAGAATGGCAGGAGTTGGAACTAGCTCCCTACCAGATTCCTGTGCTGGAGCATGTGACTATGACCCCCCACTAAGAGGACCATGACAACCAGTCAATTAGCATAGAACCTAGAGTTTCCAGTGCTAGTGAGGTATCTACATGGCCCTGAGGGTCTAGCCAATGAGCTGGCCTTCCTGGGCATCCCTTCCTGCAAAAGGTATTTAATTTCTGTTTTCCCCCTGAATAAGACATGCATCTTCATCCACCAGGAATAAAACATTTTGGACAAGCAAGAACTGTCTCCTTGTCTCCTTGGAGGACAGAGGGGGCCTGGTGGGGGTGGGGGTGCACTGTCTGGCTTAAGCATAAAGAATGGTGACTAAGCTCTGTACTCGTGGCTATCACTGGGAGCGAAGCCAGATGTCCCCTGCCCTGGGCGCATCCCAGCCCTGTCACCCCATTACAGCCTTGCAGCTCCATCCTCAGCTCCTTGTGGTTCTCAGAGGCATCTGGGTGCCCAGGAGATTGAGAACCACAGCCTCCACCCAGCCTCCACTGTTTCATAGCTGGAGGAACACCAGCTGGGACCCCTACTTATGTGTTTCGCCTTCTCTAAGCAGTGTATCAGTGGCCAGCACCCCAAAAAGTGAGGAAGAAATGCAGTCTGTGGTTTACCTCCCCTGAGTGGCACCTCAGTGCATTCTGACACCCAAGCAGCAGGGTGGAAACTCAGTACAAGTGTGTGTGTGTGTGTGTGTGTGTGTGTGTGTATTTTGTGTGATTGTGTATATGAATGGATATGTGAGTGTATGTGTATGTGGGAGTGTGTATGTGTGCATGGCTGTTTGTGATTATGTTTGTGTGTATGTATGAGTATGTTTGTGTATGAGTATGAGTGTATGTGTGAGTGTAAGTATGAGTGTGTTGTGAGTGTGTGTGTGTGTGTGTGTGTGTGTGTATGTGTGTACATGTTGGGGTTTGCTCATAAGGGAAGGAAGGGCTGGACAGGTTCTGGCACACTTCTGTAATTTCAGCCCTGGGGAAGCTGGGCAGGAAGAAAGAACATGTGGTAAACTCAGGGCCAATCTGTGCTACTGTCTTGTCAGGGTTTCCATTCCTGCACAGACATCATGACCGAGAAGCAAGTTGGGGAGGAAAGGGTTTACTTTGCTTACACTTCCACATTGCTGTTGATCACCAAAGGAAGTCAGGACTGGAACTCAAGCAGGAAGCAGGAGCTGATGCAGAGGCCATAGAAGGATGTTCCTTACTGGCTTGCTTCTCCTGGCTTGCTTCCCCTGACTTGCTCAGTCTGCTCTCTTATAGAACCCAAGACTACCAGCCCAGGGATGGTCCCACCCACAAGGGGCCCTCCCCCCTTGATCACTATTTAAGAAAATGCCCCACAACTGGATCTCATGGAGGCACTTCCCCAACTGAAGCTCCTTTCTCTGTGATAACTCCAGCCTGTGTCAAGTTGACACAAAACCAGCCAGTACAGCTGAGTACCTAGTGAGAACCTTTCCTCAAAACACCAGAAAATGACCAAGGTTGGGCGGGGCCAAGCAAGAAACAGAGAGCCAGTGGCAGTGTCAGGGTCACAGAGCTCTGACACAGAGGTTGGGAGGTAGTAGCAGGGTCACAGGGCTCAGACACCACAGGGGCTGGGGGGTGGGATAGTGTCAGGGTCACAGGGCTCCGGCAGGGCATCTAAGCTTTTAGTTGTTTTTATATAAGTTTCCCTACTCTCAATGTTCAGCAGTGGCTTCTACTGTGTTTATGGCACTTACATTCTAACTTCTCTTCTTGCTTGGTTTGAACACAAGCCAAGGATGCAACGGGAGTCTGATTGGCAGCAAGTGCGGGGCGAGCATCTCTGGAGTGGAGAGACGGTCTTGTGTAGCGGGCTTGCCGCCTGTATCCATTACTTTATGTGGTTGCCAACTCTAACTGGCAGAGGACTGGCCTCCCTTAGCTCAGAGGTCAGGGGATTTCACTCTGGATGGTGCCGAAGGCAGGGGGTGTGGCTCCCAGGGGACATTGATTGTTCACACCAGAGAAAGCCAGCTAAAACCAGCAGCAAAGCCACAGCCTTCAAAGGCTGGACCTTAATGACCTGCTTTTGCCAGTTAGTCCCACCCTTTAAAACTCCCCCCCCCCCAACAGTGTCACCAGCTAAGAACTTCACCCGATCCGCGTCTTCCCACGGTGCCGCTCCTCAGGCCCAGTATCTTAAAATAAAAGACAAACCAAAAAACTTCCCCATCGAAACAAAACCAAACCAGGGCCCAGGCCGTCCTTTGCCTCGCTTTTGGAGAGGGCACGTAGCCTTGAACTGGAAGTGCCATTCATCGGGAAGGCTCCAGGATAGGCAGCCGTGGGACTCGCATTAAGCACTTAGACCAGGTCTGTCCTTCCCAGAAGGGCTCCAGTTGCTGGATAATTGTTGCACATTCATCCCCAAGGCCACTTTCAGACTAATGTAGAGGGGAAGGCCACACTCTCTCTGTTCCCTTGAACACTGCTCTCCTTGCAAAGAGAGAAAAATGGCCTTCAATTAACTTCTGATCTAGCTGGGAACAAATCAAAACCCACGTGAGCCGAGGGAGAAATGGGCAGCTCGGGGCAGCGCTCGCCACCACCCGAAGTGACATTCCCTTTTCAATTTCCCCTTTATTTGAGAAACACTTCCTCGGAGAGCACTGGCTGATGTCACCGCCCTGTCCAGGGACTTTCTCAGCTAATGCATCCAAGACTGAACAAACGGAGCGGCCGCCTCAGCAGACTTCATCCTAAACCACGCTCGCTCGTGGGGACTGGGAACTGCAGGTGCTGAAGGCCAGGCACACGCCAACGCCCCCTCGCCCTCGGTCTCTGTGACCATCAGAAAAGCCACTCCCAGGCCCTCTCCCTCTTGCCTCCCGTGGAGATCATGCTAGGACAGGTGTCCTGCCCTCTTCCTGGGGTACATGAGGCAATTCTGTTACTAGAACAGCTTTGCGTCTGTGCTTTGTATTTGACTCCCCTAGTCCCCAGAGAATTCTCCTTGCATGTATGTCAGCTCTCTTTTCCTGTGCCTTCATCCCCACCAGGTCCACAGCAAAGGCACCACATGCAGGCAAACTGGGTCCTCTGGGGACAGGCATGGTGATACACACCTGTGAGCCCAGGACTCAGGAGATGGAGGCAGGAGGATCAGGTCTGCATCAGCAGACCTTACCTCAAAACAAATGACTGAACCCAAACAAATATTATCTCTGCTGGAATTCTTACCTGTCTCCCTGTAACATCCATCTTCCTCTTCTGGGGTTGCAGAGGCCTGCTTTCAGGCATGTGGCTGTCTAGGACAGAGATTTTACTTCCCAGCCCTGCTTGTACACCAAGGAGACCAGTCGCTTAGTTCTAGAGAATGGCATGTGTGCAGAAGAGATGTGGGCGGCCCTGGAGCCTGTTTCACAGGGAGCTGGCACGTCTCCTCTGCCCTCTCGCGATCCCTTCCCTTCCCGAGGTGGTCTGGAACATGGGAACTATAGAAAGCTGTCTTGAAGGTGACCAGAGTGAAAGGACCCAGTATCCTAGAGGACCATGGGACACTTACCTGCCCTGTGCCAGCCATCTCCTAGCCTCTTGAAAAGAGGGACAAATAAGTTTCTAACTGTTTAAGGTCATGTCTCTGTGTTATTATTTTGAGATAGGATCTCATGTAATTCAGAATACTTCAAACTATAGAACTGAGGATGACTTCAAACCCTGACCCTCCTGCCTGTAGGGAGTGGTTCTGATGCTAAGATCCTGTTCCTCAGTTGGTTCTTGATCTATCAGTAAAGATGCCAGAGGCCAACTTCTGGGTGGAAGGAAAGAGGTGGGATTTCTGGGTCCCTGCAGGAGAGGAGGAGGAGACCCAGGAAGAGGAAAGGAGTTCTTGCCGTGCTTCAGAGGGAGAAAAGTTCTTCAGCCGTGTGAGATCTAGGGTGGAGTAGGCATCGGCCACTTCCCCAACTGGGCCTGGGGTGACAACTACAGCTGAGGGCAGACTTAGGGTGCTGAGCTCAGAGCATTGGGAAGGGCACGCTGGCCTGGGAGATTAGGAGCACCCAGCAACTGAGCCACGAAGCGAGGTTGAAAATAAGACAAAAGAAAGACAAAAATAAGAAAATAAGAAAGATGTGTGTCTTTCATCTGCGGATCTGAGGGAACCTGGGCGGGGCTGGGAGTGTGGTTTAAAGCAGGGTAGAAAAGACTACATGCTATACCTGCCTTTGCCTCCTGAAGGCCGCAGCACCACGCCCAGTTAATACAGTACTGCTGACTGAACCCAAGGCTTTCCTAAGTTAGGCAAGCACGCTACAGACTGAGCAGCAGCTTCTGTGCCTTCTCTTCAGATAGTTAGTCTGTCCCAAGTCCCAAGGGACACAGACACACATGCATGCACGCATACACATGTACACACACATACACCCCTGCACAGGCACACGTACACACATGCATACACACGCAACACTCTGCTAGGGATTAAATCACACACCTAGCCTCCTAGTTTATTTAAGCTCATGGTCCATCATTGAGGGATGTCAGAGCAGGAACCTGAAGGCAGAAAGCACAGACAAGCACTTCCTTCTGGCGTGCGCGTAGGCCCGTGCTTATCTAGCCTTTTTACACAGCACAGGGTCACCTGGACGTACAGATGAGAGGGGAGGATGGGCACAGTCTAAGCAGGACTAGAAGAATAAGAACCGGCCCGTTCTGGGGATGGTTGTGCTCTACAGAGGGGGAAAGAGCCACATGGTACAGCCCTTCCTTCAAAGACTTTGCTGAGGAACTCTGAATTGTTCTGAGTGGCCTCTGGAGAAGGTTAATGATGTTTCTGGTTCAACTTAAATGTACCACACTGGTGTAAACTCCTGCTTAAATTCATAAGACACTGGCTTGGCTTTGCCATTGAAAAGCCAAACCCATTTCCCTTAGCGTGAGGTGTTACGCTCATTACTACCCGGAGAGTGTAAACTGAGGTTCCCAAGGGAGGAGAAAAGCTGGACGGCAGACCAGAGAGAGCATAGGATTGTGAAGACTTAAGATGTCACAGATCCAGAGTCCAGTTATCTGGGGCTATCTCTAGCCCTGTCTGTTCCTTGCCTGCCCATGTCTTGCCGAACACTCTTGGCCATCACGTGAAATCTTTGACATGTACTGTTGGCACATCACCAGTAGCTTCCACCAAACCCGCTCCCTGCCAGTTAAGGGCATCACCAGGGGCAGCTCAACTAAGTCTCCCCACTTTGCTGTAGCTGGCTTATTTGTGGTCCCAACCAAGGTAAACACAGTAAGGTCATGATTTCTTTTGTTCTACAACTAGTACAATTTTATGTCTGCTCCATGGTGTTATTTAACATGGTCTCTGATGTGTTTAGAAAAAGATAAAGCGAGGGGGGATATGTTTTTATGGAGATATAGTCAGGCATGGGGGAAGGGGGTGCCACAGTGGGCCCATGCTGAGGCATCCCCTCCCCCTGAGGGACCAGCCTCATGGTATAGTACGGAAGAGGGTTTATTCAGGGCATGGGGGAGGAGTTAAGGGGGTAGTAGAGGCAGAGAGAGAGAGACAGAGAGAGAGAGAGAGAGAGAGAGAGAGAGAGAGAGAGAGAGAGAGAGAGGGAGAGAGAGAGAGAGAGAGAGAGAGAGAGAGAGAGAAAGAGGAAAGAAATAGAGGAGTAGAGGCGGGCCATGAGCACATGGAGAGAGAGGGGGAAAAGGAATAGGGAGAGAGGAGAGGAAGGGAAGAGCAAGAGAAAGCAAGAGAGAGAGGAAGGGCAAGCACCCCCTTTTACAGTGGGCCAGGCCTGCCTGGCTGTTGCCAGGTAACTGTGGGGCGGAGCTTAGACAGGATGCTCACAGTTTCTCTCACCACATTTGAGGTGAAAGCTGTGTTCTGTAGCAAAATTAACAAACACATCAGGTTCCCTAAAGTGACTAGACCATGTGTCCTGACAAATTGTGTCTTATTCTCCAAATATGCGAATGTCATACTGGAAGTTCAGCTTACAGATCAGACTAAATGACCTGCACCCGCCATGTTTCTGGCCACATCAAGCCAGATGTGGTTTGAATGTGAAATTTCCCTTACATGTGTTTGGATAATCGGTCCCCAGGAGGTACAGCACTGATTTGGAAGGGCTTGGAACCAGGGCTTTGATGCAATTAATGGGTTGCAGGGGGGGTGGACCTCTTAGCTCATCACCACGAGCCTCCCCCAAACCTCCCCCCCATGCTGAGGAGATTGCCCCACCCTACTTCCTGTTTGCTTTCTGCTTCCTACACTGTGACCAGTCACTACACACTCCCACCACCATACCTGCCCATTGGAGTATCTGTACTAAATGCCCCGCCACCACCTGTGAGCCACCATGCTCAACTACACTGAATCCTCTCAAACCATCTACCTAAACAGCCTTCCTCCCTTACGTTGCTCCTTGCTATGGGTGTGGTGACAGCGGCAAGGTGAGTACTAACACACCTGGCTTCTCTCCCCTCTCAAAGTTCAGTCTATCAGAACAAACTGATTTTGTAGATGCACATATATGCACACAGACTGCGGGTGTGTCTGTGCACCATGTGCATGCCTAGTACCTGTAGAGGCCAGAAGACAGTGTTGGATTCCCTGGAACTAGAATTACTGACAGTTGTAAGCTGCTGTGTAGATGCTAGAAACTGAACCCAGGTCCTTTAAAAGAGCAGCCAGTGCTCTTAGCCGCTGAGCTCCAGATCCTTTTACTCGGCCCTACAGGACCCAGGAATCAAAACAGGCTCTGATAGCACGGTTGAGTTGAGCTGGTGGCAGAGCCCTCTGAAGGACTTCGTCCCCTGTTCTCTTTCCTGCTTTGAACAAGCCTCCCTGGGGGCAGCTGTCTGAGATGCAGGGCTATAATCCACCAGCACTATCCTGAAGGTAGAAATCACCCTCTCCCGTGACAGAGGCTCTGGCCCTAGCTGCCAGCGATTTTCTACACAGAGAGCAGAGCAAACAAGTGCTATTATTTCTGCGTGAGCAACATTGCTGTGCTTTGGGCCTTTGATGGGCATTACTGAGCAAGGAACGATGGGGCATTTTGCTTGTGGTCACTGTGTCTCAGACACCAGCCAAGACTGCTGGTTCTGTTCAGTCAGGGGAGACAGTGGGAAGGGTTTGGGACGCTGGGGTGCCATCTTGGTGGCAGGTGATTGCCATGTGTGCGGTAGCAGCTTGGCCTTCACCGAGGACATCCCAGAATGGTCGTAATGTTTCCCTCTAATAACCAACTTGCTGTTATTCTGGGAGAAGTTTTGCTTTCCTGTAAGCGGTCCTGATAGGAATGGCAGTACTGTAAAGGCATTCCCTCTGCAGTCCAGTGTCAGGCTATCAGAACAATAGACCCCTAGAAATTGAAATTTTGTCCTAGGAGAAGGGAAAAGGCTGGATTCCGACGGCAGCCAGAGGAGGAGCTGGTCTCCCGGGACATTTCCCAGTGCTCTGACTCCTTGTCCATGGTGAGTCTGTGCTGGGCAGTGTAAGAGCCTAGGGAGAACGGAAGACATCCTCAAGGGACATTTGTGCCTCTAAACTGGACTATCAGACTGTTAAAACAATGCTCCCCAACCAAAAAATAATAATTCCTCAGGAATCTAATGCTAAGAGAAGGAAACAGTCTGAGGTAGAAGGAATACTTGTTTCCCGGAGAGGGACTTGTGTCCAGTTAGACCTCTTTCCAGGAGGTGGCAAAACCTGACAAGGTCTGGTCTGTGGCTGGTGGGCCGCTTGGATTGCTCCACTCTTCTATTTAAACTTTTATCTCGTGCTTCTTCCACTCCAGCCTGGAGGTCGCCGTCACACTCCGGGTCTCCAGGCCTCAGTCTTCTTGAGACTGCACTCGTGAAGTCTGCACCCAGCATGAGTCTTGACATCCGGTGTGAGCAGCTGAGCGAAGCCCGGGAGACAGAGCCTTCCTCTGAGCCAGCAATACCACGTGGTCAGGCTGGACGACTGTGGCCTCCCCGAAGTGCAGTGCAAGGACATCAGTTCAGCTATCCAGGCCAACCCTGCCCTGACAGAGCTCAGCCTTCGCACCAGTGACCTGGGCGATGCTGGTGTGGGTCTGGTGCACCAGGCCTGCAGAATCCCACTTGTAAAATCCAGACGCTGAGCTTTTGGAACTGCAGCTCGACGGGGGCTGGCGGTGGGGTCCTGCTGGGCTCTTTATCTACCCTGAGTGAGCTACATCTCGATGACAACCCTGTGGGGGATGCAGGCCTGAAGCTGCCCTGTGAAGGAGTTCGGGACCCCCAGTGTCATCTTGAGAAGCTTCAGGTGGAATACTGTAACGGCACAGCTACCAGCTGCGAGCCCCTGACTTCAGAGCTCAGGGTGAAAGCTGACTTTAAGGAGCTAGGATTGAGCAACAATGACCTCCATGAATGAGGCTGGTGTGCAGATTCTGTGCCAGGGTTTGAAGGACTCTGCCTGTCAACTGGAGTCACTCAAACTGGAGAACCGTGGGCTCACATCAGCCAACTGCGAGGATCAGCGTGATGTCGTTGCCTCCAAAGCCTCACTGCAGGAACCGGACTTGGGCAGCAACAAGCTGGGTCATGCAGGCGTTGCAGCACAGTGCTCAGGACTGCGGCTGCCCGGCTGTAGGCTCAGGACTCTGTGGCGCTGGGGGTGGGATGTCACTGCAGAGGGCTGCGAGGGCCTGCACCGTGTCTTCAGGGCCAAGCAGAGCCTGAAGGAACTCAGCCTAGGAGGAACTAAATGAGCTGAAGGATGAGGGCACGCAGCTGCTGTGAGAGCCTGTGAGAGCCCGGGTGTCTGCTCGAGTCACTCTGGGTAAAGACTTGTGTGGGTGGTTGGTTTGGTTGGTTTGGTCTGGTCTGGACTGGTTTGATTGGTTTGGTCTGGTCTGGTTTGGTTCCATTTATAGATGAGCTCTTATGTAGCCCTGCTGGCCTCAAACCCATGCTGTATATTGCTAATGATGACCTTACATTCCTGACCCTTCTGTCTCTACTTCTCAAGTGCAGGGATTGCAAGTGTGCACCACCATGTCTGGCAACACAGCATAGGATTGAAGCTCAGCTCTGTAACTTACTGTGTGACTTTCAGCAGATTGCCTTACCTCTCTGGGCCTTAGATTGCTCATCTGTAAAATATGGGATATGCTTCACAGATCTGTTGCATTATAAAATATGTAAATTTATGTAAAGTGTCCTATATAGGATCTCATATACAGGAAATTTTATAAATCTTAATCATTCTTATCATCCTTGCTTGGGATTTAGGATTTTAGGGTCCAAGAACCACTGAAGGGAGACTCCAGACTCAAATAGTATACAAAGTCAAAGAGCCTATTCTGCAGAAGTTACCAGCATGCAGGGGTCAACCATTCTTCAAAATGGTGATGACTCAAAGGGACTCACAGACCCCTTCTATGCAGGGCTGGGGGAATTTTCTGGAAGGGTTAGGTATCCTCTAATATGATTGATAGGAACGAAGCGGTGACATCAGTGCAGTTCTGATTGGTTGCTATGTTAGTTCCATTATTTTTGGTGAGACCTCAAGAATTTCAGAGACCAGCTCAGTTCTGCCCCCGTTATCTCCTTCAGTTAAATGTCCCAGGAAGTGACTCAATTTCAGACTTACCCTCCCTAAGTCAGAGTCATCATTGACTAAAGACTCACTGCCAGTGGCTCCCTCTGAGGAACCCAATTTGCCTCCCAGGGAATTAAAATTTTTATTCTCAAGATTTTTGGACCTCTCAGGGGTGGTACAGGTAGCAGTGGCAGATCATAGAGCCTTTGGTGAAGTCAGCAGAGTCATCAGAGCCCCTACTGGGGGCCAGAGTCCTAGGTGAGTGTTCCCACCTGCCAGTCAAGGTGTGACCTCAGACAGTGCCTTTATCCCTGGGTCGTAATAAAAGGAATTAATTTCCTAAACAGAGACCAGTAAGGCCATATTGTGCATCAAGCCCTAGTCTTCAGGGATGTGTGAGGACTCAAGTGACAAAGCAGATCTGTAAGATGCACTGTGGAGCGCCCCAGTGCATGCCAGCATGCAGGAATGCCATTGGCCTGGTAACAGCAGACCTTCGCGCTGCATGGGAAAGGTGGGCTGCTTACAGGAGGGGCATCGTTCTGTATGGTGGGAGGCAGGCAGAGTCCCATCCTCTGCCGCCCCTCAACAGCCCAGCTCCTCGCCAGTGTGCAGCAAGGTAGCAGAGATGACTCCGTTCTCCCTCAACAGTCTCCTTCACTGCGGAAACATAAAATATTCATGCTGAGGAAGCCCTGGAAAGCTTCTGCAAATGCCTCCCTAGGCAGCAACTTTGCCAGAGCCTGGGACCAGAAAAAAATGTTACCTCCTCTGCTTGGGAAGCTGTCCTGGAGAATAGGACACAGCTCTCAGGAGGGAAAGAGACCCAGAGGCCTCTGGGAAATAGCTCCTTCTGAAGGGGCCAAAGGATGCTGCAACCTTTTTTGAGGACTCTTAATGAGGTCTGACATCCATGAAGATGCAGAGAATCTAAAAATGCAGATGTGGGAGGTGAAGTGCCTGGGGGGGGAGGGGCTAACCTGTCAGGTGAGCCAGAGGAAAGTGGGGTCAAGAGTTGGAGAAAGCATCAGGGGTTAAATGAGTCAGGTGGTACCCCTCAAAAGCCTCCACCGTGGGGTGGAGGCAGGAGAGTATAAGGACAACAAGGTCATGCTTACCTACAACCAATCAATCAATAAGTCAATCAATACAGGGGGATCTCTATGAGTTCAAGGTCAGCCTGGTTTAGATGGCCATCTATGACCTCGTCTCAAACATACAAACAAACAAGCAACAACAAACAAGGAAAGATGTTGGACTAGAGTTTACTGTGTTGAAGCTTTATCAGTTGCCTTTTCTGTCGTTTAAATAGTTGGGAAGGCCATGAGGATTGGAGGAGAGTCAGAAGAAAAAAGATGAAATAGGTAGCCAGCCCCACCAAATAAGGGAATCATCAAAAGCCCCAGGGGCACACTGAGCTGGGGAGCTCAAGGTGTCAGATGAGGGTGAAAGGCCCCCGAATCGGGGAGACCCTCACTCTAGTCTCAGGATAAGACGATGCCCCAAAAATTCACGAAAGACCGTTCTTGATGCAAGCACAGGAGGTTTACTTAGGGAGAGCCAGTGCACTGGGGCCACACTCGTATCCTGAGCAAGGGCAGAGCACAAGACCTCTCGCAGCTGCATTCAGGAGTTTTTAAAGAAAAACTACAAAGAAAAGGGGGATAGGCAGTCATTCATATCATAGGGAAGGGGGGTCAGGCAGTGGAAGGTTACAGGTTATCTCAGGCAAACATAGTTAAACTTTTGAGCAAGACGCCAGGTGTCTCAGGAATGTGGTGAGCTAGTCCTTGGGGCGGGGAGTGCTGGGGAGTGCTGGGGAGTGTCTGTCTCAAGGATGTGGTGAGCTAGTCCTTGGGGCGGGGAGTGCTGGAGAGTGTCTCAAGGGTAACAGTTTCTTAAGCTGAGAGCAGAAAAAAAAAAAAAGCAAAGCTTCTCTGTGTTAGGCTAATAGCCAGGGGTCTAGAAATATCAAGTTGGGGTCTATCATTTTCCACTCCTGCTAGTGAGTAGTTTTAGTCATAGAAATAGAGAATTAAATTTGTGATTCTATATATTTTACATTGTCATTTTCTAATTTCTAATACTGCTGGCACAACATAAGAATCTGTACAGCACTGATCCTTTGTCTAACAAAAGCAATTACTCTATTAATTATGCAAGGTCCTATAGTTAGTAGAAAGAACAAAATCAGTAGTGGGCTGGTCAGGGCCAAAAGCAAAGTCGTCATCCATGGTGATCTGCTGAACCAACCCTCGTACCAGTTTTGGGTGGCCTCTCTGTCCCGTGGGCGTTTTTCTAGTCTCTCTAAGGACTCACAGAGTCCCTAACAGCTCCGGAGTGACCTACACGGGAGCAACATTCCTCTTTTAGGGCCGCACATAAGCCCCCTTCTTTAAGAAACAGTAAGCCAATCCTCTCCTGTTCTGCAGCACTACCTCAGGCAATGACGTAAGGGACTCTTCCAGTTGACTGAGAGATTTTTTCTAAAGCTCTTAGATCTTGGGTCATGGCCATTTGAAGTGCATTTAGTCCATGCTGAAGGTCTACAGGTCCCTTGATAAGAGCACTGGTTCCCGTTCCTATCCCTGCCATTAGTCCTATCCCTAACATAACTGCTAAAGTGAGAGAGACTGGTTCCCTTTTTTTCCGCGTTGATGCTTGCTCTCATAGGCTTCTATAACGGCTTCTTCTGGATGGTAATAAATTCTGGGAACCCATCTAATCATAACACAGAAATCTTTGCTTTGATTAAAGATAGTAGTAGACACATAAGGAGTGAGGCCAGTACTGCATGCCCACCAGTTATCATTAGGAAGCAGATATTGGTTGGATCCGGTGGTGTTAGCAGCCAGAGTATTATTGCAAAGATGCTGGTGGGTCAAGTGCACATGGCCTATACATGAACCTGTCCCTGATACCTCAGTCAGGGTTAGTTTAGTTTGGGACACCCAGGGACAGTGGCTGGGGTCTGTGGTAGCATTGATGGAACCAGTAACTGCAGTCCCTTCATAATAAGGAGGACCTGTTCATAGCATTTAGAGCTTGGAATGCCCCCTGAATTAGGTATAGTAATCTGTCTCCAGTGGTGGGGGGGCCGAGTGACTATAGTTGAGATAGGAGTGCTAGTGGGAGCCTTAGTTACGACAGGAGGAGGCTTTGGAATGATCCTTCTGTCTAGAGGCTTAGGAGGCCCCTGTTCTGCAAGCACTCTATCAGGCCCCAGGGGAACTGTTGGAGGGCTTTCAATCTTCAGTCTAATCTGAAATGTGAACCTGTTGTCCCATCCTGACATATAGAACCTAAGACCCCAGGTTCACCCCTGGGGCCAAGCAGTAAACTGCTTTCCTGGGCCTGTAAAGGTGATGTTAAGGGATTCATTTTTCTGAGCGATAGTGATCAAGTCCCACGAGGACGTGGGACACAGGAGGCATCTCCAGTGGTCTCACATCCCCATTGTCCACAGTAGAATTGTCCCAGACTCCGCATCTGTGAGCTTCCAGTCTAGAATGGCCGTCTCTGGAACATACATAAAAAGGGGTTTGTTGGAGTTTTTTCCTGACATGTAAGCTCTGACAGCCAGGATAAGCTGCCTCATATTGTTTTGGGGACACCTGGTAAGGGGAGTGAGGGCTTCCGACCATATAACATTTCTGCAGGCAGTGCACATCCTTATGGGTTAGCTCAGGAATGTCACATGATTCTAGTCTGGCTATTAGGGCTCAGGGCTCAGGCAACAGAGGGCCACCAAGTACCTGGGGGGCAACGTTAGAAGTGGACCAGACCGTGTCCCCAGTTTGTGATAATACCTGCCAAGTAAGGGTCATAGGCTGCTGGGGGATGCTATTCCTCGGTAGTGAGCAGGTGGCAGAGGCACAGCTTAAGAGGATCATCAGTCCGCTCCAGCTTCCAGGAGTCGTCTTGGGCTGCAGTGGGGACCGCTTTGATGTGAGATGCGTGGATCCAAGCCAGGATACCATCAACCTTGATGGCCGTGAGGATAGTTAGAAGTACCAGCACAGGGGGGTTGGGTGGAGGGTGAGGGGTGGGGGGTGGGGGTAGGCCTGTGCCTTAACCAGTGCTGGACCTCACATAGGCCTGTGCCTTAACCAATGCTGGACCTCACATAGGCCTGTGCCTTAACCAACGCTGGACCTCACATAGGCCTGTGCCTTAACCAATGCTGGACCTCACATAGGCCTGTGCCTTAACCAATGCTGGACATCACATAGGCCTGTGCCTTAACCAGTGCTGGACATCACATAGGCCTGTGCCTTAACCAATGCTGGACCTCACATAGGCCTGTGCCTTAACCAATGCTGGACGTCACATAGGCCTGTGCCTTAACAATTGCTGGACATCACATAGGCCTGTGCCTTAACCAATGCTGGACATCACATAGGCCTGTGCCTTAACCAACGCTGGACATCACATAGCCCTGTGCCTTAACCAATGCTGGGCCTCACACAGGCACACCTGGTAAGCACCTACAGGGACATAGGCCAGAAGGGTACTGGGAAGTCGACTTCACAGAAGTCAAACCAGCAAAATATGGTAACAAATACTTATTAGTTTCCATAGATACTTTCTCAGGTTGGGTAAAAGCTTTCCCCACAAAAAAGAATATGGCCAACATAGTGGCAAAGAAGATACTAGAAGAGATTTTCCCGAGATTCGGCATTCCTAAGGTAATTGGATCAGACAATAGCCCTGCCTTCATTGCCCAGGTAAGTCAGGGACTGGCCACCCAGCTGGGGATTGATTGGAAATTACATTGTGCTTATAGACCCCAGAGTTCAGGACAGGTAGAAAGAATGAATAGAACATTAAAAGAGACCTTGACTAAATTAGCCTTAGAGACCAGGGGGAAGGACTGGACAGCCCTCTTGCCCTTTGCCTTGTTCTGAGTATGGAACACCCCGGGGAGATTCAAACTCACACCATTTGAGCTCCTCCATGGGGGACCGCCCCCCTTGGCAGAAGCAGAAGGGATACTTGACCCTGACGCCTCTTTCTCCCAACCCCTACTAGCTCCTTTAGAGGCTCTTAAACTAGTCAGAAAGGACGTCTGGGAACAGCTCAAAGGAGCATACGAACCAGGAACTAGAGTTGTGCCACATAAGTTCCAAGTGGGAGACTCCGTCCTGGTCCATCGGCACTTGCACTGAGCAAAGCCCTTTTAATTTCTTAACCTCAAGCCCAGATGGAAAGGGCCTTACCTGGTACTTCTAATTTCTTCTAAAGCTTTCCTGTGTTTGGGGGGCCCATGAAAAAACACCCGTTTCTTTGGTGAGAGGGTAGAGTGGGGCTGTCAAGGTGGCAAATCCTCATATCCAGAGTCTACAAAACCCCGCAGTGCCTAGGAACTCTCTTACTTGCTTTGGGGCTGCAGGAGTAGGGATTTGTGTCGCAGTCTTTTTCCTAGCTTCCGTCAGCCACCACTTCCCCTCTTTAAGAGTGTAGCCCAGATATGTTACTTCTGTCTGGCAAATCTGGGCTTTCTTTGCTGAAGCCCTGTACCCCAACTCACCCAGCTAAGTCAGTAATTTCTCAGTCCCAAGTCTGCACTCTTGCTCAGTGATAGTAGCTAAGAGCAAATCATCAATGTACTGAAGGAGGGTAATTTTTGGATTTTCTGAACTGAACGGAACCCCCCGATGGAGGGCTTCGTCAAAAAGGGTAGGGGAATTTTTTAATTCCTGGGGCAGACACATCCAGGTCAATTGTCCAGCCTGTCCCGAATCTGGGTCTCTCCATTCGAAAGCAAAGATCGCCTGGCTGGTAGGATATAGTCTCAGGCCAAAGAACATGTCTTTAAAGTCCAGAACTGTATACCAACGTCTGTCAGGAGGGAGAGAACTGAGCAGGTTGTCGGGGTTAGGGACAGTGGGGTGGATATCCTGCACTCTTTTATTAACTTCTCTTAGATCCTGTACTGGCCGGTAATCACTGGTGCCTGACTTCCTAACTGGCAGCAATGGAGTCCTCCAGGGAGACTGACAGGGGACCAGAATGCCTAGTTACAGGAATCTTTGGATGTGAGGTCTGATGCCCTCTCGGGCCTCTCTGCTCAAGGGGTATTGTCATACTCCAATGGGGATTGCATCAGTCTTTAGGCTTACAATGATGGGGAGTGCTTGTTTGACCTCTCCCATGGCCCCTGTCTCTGCCCATGCTCCGGGAAACCTCTTCAGCCATGCTCCCCCAGGGTCTTCCCCGGCGAGGCCAGAGCCTCATGTAATCTGTATTCTTCCTCTAGTTTTAAAGCCAAAATCATAGAAGTGGGGGCCTGCCAATTGACTATGGTTCCTTTCGAGGAAAAACTTATTTGGGCTTTTAATTTTGACAGTAAATCTCTCCCCAATAATGGCATTGGGGCACTCAGGGATGACAAGGAAGGAGTGAGTTACTTGACCTTTTCCCAGATCAACCTTCCTGTCAGTGGTCCAAGAGTATGGTTTCTGGCCAGTGGCCCCAATCACTATGTTTTTTTATTTTTTAATTCTCCCAATGGTTTCTTTAAAACTGAAAATTCTGCTCCAGTTTCAATAAGGAAGTCTGTAGGGGTCCCCTCCACAGTTAGAGTTACCCTAGGCTCGGGAGGGGGTCTGAGCCCTGTCTCCTCTGATCATTATCTTCTAGAGTGAGAATCTTGAGTGGTTTGGTGCCCGGTTTCTTCTTGGGGCAGTCTCTTGCCCAGTGTCCCTTCTCCTTGCAATATGCTCATTGGTCCTTGTCTAAAGGTTGTTGTAAAAGTCCTCCAGAGTTCCGAGGTCTTCTCAACACTGCATTGCCCAGGTACCCTGTCTGTCTGCTTTCTTGCTCTGTTCTATAAATCTCCCTGTCACCTACTACTGTGGCCAAAATCCTTGCAAACTCCTTTCTTACCTTTTATCTCGTCTGTCTTCTCTTTCTTCTGCTTCTCTTTTCTTCCTCTCTCTCTTTTCTTCGTCATCTCTCTCTCTTATGGTACACTCTCTCTGCTTCCCTAACTAGGTCCTGCAGAGATAGCATTTGCAGACCGTCTAGGTGCTGCAGCCTTCTCCTAATATCAGAGGCAGATTGTCCAATAAAAGCCATGGCTGCTGTTGCCTGTTGACCCTTGGGGGTAGGGTCAAAAGGCATGTGTTTCCTGTAAGCCTCCAAAAGCCATTCTAAAAACACAGAAGGGGGTTCCTTTTCCCCCTGAAGAACTTCTCTTACCTTGGCCAAATTGGTGGGGTGCCTGCCAGTCCCCTTGGGACCTGCCACCAGAGCCCGACGGTGGACCATGAGTTGCCCCCTTTCCTTCAGGGCTGTTGTAATCCCAATCAGGACGATTCAGAGGGAAGCCTGTGTCTATTTCATTCTGGAGTTGAGTTGGTTGACCATTGGTTCCTGGCATGTTCTTTCGTGCCTCTAGCAGGAACCTTTCCTTCTCCTCAGTGGTAAAAAGGGCCTGTAAAAGCTGCTGACAGTCATCCCACGTGGGCTGGTAGGAGAACATGAGGGATTCTATCAGACCTGTAAGGCTAGAGGGGTTTTCTGAGAAGGAGGCGTGATTAGTTTTCCAATTATAGAGGTCAACTGATGAGAACGGCCAGTATTGAAGGGGTTGCAAGTGTTCAGGGTTAGCTGGTGGGGGGCCGTTTGCCCGCAGAGGCAACGCTGTAGTCGAGTCTGGTCCCCTGGGGCTCTGAGCATGTCAGCTTTGGGTCCTGGTGGCCAGTCCTGTTGCCCCTCCAGCAGCACCCTGTTGAGAATTCTGGGGGAGTGTAGGGAGGGGATAAGGAGGTGGGGTACCAGGCCATTCTGGGGGCTCCTCAATCTCAGGATAGATCTTAGGAGGAGCTGAGGATCGTGTTCTACTTGGCAGTTTGGGCTCTGCCATGTTTCTCGGCAGTTTGAGCTCCTCTGTTTTTGCTTTTGCTTTTGCTTTTGTTTTCTGCTCCGAGTCACGCCAGGACTCGGGAGCCCAGCTTATTTTTCTGAGTCCAAGGTTTTAGCCAGGATGGAGGATCTTGTGCCAAATACTCCCAAACAAAAATATAAGGTACCTGGTCAGGGTGAGACCCTGATCCCTTCTGAAAAACGGTCTTTGATGGCAGAAATTACAGTCAAGTCAAGTGTGCCCTCCGGAGGCCAGCCAACATTGTACGTCGGCCATTCTGAAGAACAAAAGGTTCTCCAGAGCTCCTTCCTAACTTCTACAGACAGATTGTGTGCCCTATTTCTAACTTCAGTCCAGTGGTCAAGAGTTTGATCGAGAAAAGTACTGACAGCCTGTCCCATCGTCCAAGTCACAGAAATCACAAACAGAACACTCAGAAAGACCATGAAAACAGAGACCAGAGCCTGCCTCTTGTGGGATTTCCAACACCAAGAAACAGAATCAGATGGCCAAGGGGACGCAAAATCTCTCCTCTCCAAGAGAGATTCAGGCTCTGTGTCGGCACCCAGATGGGAAATCTCCGAGTGTCCTCAGAGTTCCCACAGGCCTCCTGAGATGTCTCTCAGGGAGAATAGTCAGTTATCTCTGATACATCTGTCAATACCCTCTGTCCTGGACAGGGAGTTCATTGCTCTCATGAGCGCGGATGACTATAAACCAGAAATACCAGATTCAGAAACGGCCGACAGACAGGGACAGACAAGGATAGAATCTTACCTTCAAGAGGGGTCTCTGAGAATTGGGGGGGTGCTTGCAAGTCCTGGACAAGCCCCAAATCGGGGAGACCCTCACTCTAGTCTCAGGATAAGACAATGCCCCAAAAATTCACGAGATACCATTCTTGATGCAAGCACACGAGGTTTACTTAGGCAGAGCCAGTGCACTGGGGCCGCGCTCGTATCCCACACAGGGACAGAGCACACGACTTTGTGCAGCTGCATTCAGGAGTTTTTAAAGAAAAAAATACAAAGAAAAGGGGGTAGGCAGTGATTCGTGTCATAGGGAAGGGAGATCAGGTGGCAGAAGGTTACAGGTTATCTCAGGCAAACATAGTTAAACTTTCGAGCAAGACCTCAGGTGTCTCAGGAATGTGGTAAGCTAGTCCTCGGAGTGGGGAGTACTTGGGAGTCTTAAGGATGTGGTGAGCTAGTCCTTGGGGCCAGGAGTGCTATTTCAAAGGTAACAGTTTCTCAGGCTGAGAGCAGAAAAAAAAAAAAGCAAAACTTCTCTGTGTTAGGCTAATAGCTAGGGGTCTAGAAATATCGAGTTAGGGTCTATCAAGAGTAAAATCAGAACACAGCATCTAAGGTCAGAGCTTCCCACCACAGCCCTTACAATAACCTTTGAAGACAAATAGTAGGGGTTGGGTTTTTATCTTTGTTTATTTGCTTTTACAGTGTTGAGAACTGAGTGCAGTGCCTTGGTCATTCTGGGCAGGTGTGCTCCCACTGAGCCTCAGGTGCTCTCCCACTGAGCCACTTCTCCAGTTGGCTAAACTCAACTTAAAAGAAAAATATTGTATGAGTACAAGTGTTTTGTCTGCACTTCTGTCTTCACACCAGAAGAGGGCATTGGATCCCATGGGGCTAGAGTTGTAGACATTTGTGAGATGCCATGTGGGTGCTATGAATTGAACCCGGGTCCTCTGGGAGAACATCCAGTGCTCTTAGCCACTGAGCTATCTCCCAAGCTCTCACTTAAGTTTTTGATTTGACGTGATTTCTAAATTCCGATGTCCTTTTAATCTGACTCATTTTGGTGATGTTCAACATGTACCTTCTCCTCAAACATTAATTGAGACCAGCCATGTTTGGAGTGATTGGCATCAGACTAGGTTTCCTGTCCTGACAACTATTAACCTAGACCAAATGCATAAGACAACAGGAAGGACTGAACTATGATCCTTGAGAGTAATAGAACACATGAGGTCACCTGTAGGGACATGCTCAGAACCATAGGTGAGGAGAGGACTCCAAACACAGTGTAGGCTTGCAAACCTAAGAGGGAGAAAGGAGAGCTCACGAGCCCTTAGAAGGCATGCCTGTGAGGCAGAACCTATGCAGAGGGAAGATGCCCAGGAGTTCACGGGGAACATGTATGTCCCTGGCTGGAGGTTGGGCTGAGCTTGAGCAAATCTCTTGATGAGACTCCACGAAACCCACTGCAGAGTTTTTGTGTGGGCCAGAGGCTGGAAAGAGGCACCCAAAGCTACATAGATTTCAGTCAGAAATGTTGATCATGGCCTAGTTCTGGGGTCAGGGGTGGGGGGAAGACCTCAAGAACTCACTTAGGAACCACGAAATCCATGTGTGAATCCTACCCCTGAGTAAGGGTCATGACTAATATTAAGACTAGTTAAGGACAGATGCACTGCTACACACCTGTTCTGTATCTGCTCTGTAACCTGTTTGTGACACTATACTGTGGAGGTGTGAAGACATGTTTGTTTGCCTAAGGTGAGGAAACTGGCAACAGACCAAAGTTGTTGCCATCAAAATCCACCACCAAAGTCCAACTTGGTGAACCGATGGGTTTTATTGTGATTACATGGGCAAGGGGTTACTTGTAAGAGCAGAAATGACTCAATAGATAGGCATATAACTAAAGCCCACTCCCCACGTATGTCAGCTCACAAAAGCTAGAAACCTGGAGTATCCTGTACAACCAACCCATAGGCAGCTTGGAATGGTGGAGACAGCCCAGACTGGTTGACTGGTCTCTGCTTCTTCTAGAATGCTTGGCTTATCTGAGCCTCTTCTAGGTAGATCATCTTATCTGAGAATGTCTTTCAACAGTCCTTACTGCTTATATGCACTTGGAGAAGGAGAGGCCTAGTGAATGTGGTCAGTTTTAGACACTTCCTGAAGCTATTTTTGAGTTGTTTACTTGCTTGCTGAGCTTAAGGAGTGTAGTAAGAATTTTGGTTTCTTTCTTTTTTTTTTTTCTTTTCTTTTTTTTTTCTTTTTTGGTTTTTTGAGACAGGGTTTCTCTGTGTAGCCCTGGCTGTCCTGGAACTCACTCTGTAGACCAGGCTGGCCTCAAACTCAGAAATCCACCTGCCTCTGCCTCCCAAGTGCTGGGATTACAGGCGTGCGCCACCATGCCCGGCTAGAATTTTGGTTTCTTTAAAGACACATAAATATTATTAAGAATATGTTAAAGGGCTGGGCGTTGGTGGCTCACGCCTTTAATCCCAGCACTTGGGAGGCAGAGGCAGGCGGATTTCTGAGTTCGAGGCCAGCCTGGTCTACAGAGTGAGTTCCAGGATAGCCAGGACTACATAGAGAAACCCTGTCTCGAAAAAACCAAAAAAAAAAAAAAAAAAAAAAAAAGAATATGTTAAAGGCTGCTCCAGATTGTCTATGACAGCTGACTATGATTTGCCTCATGCTCTAGCAGGGGTGTGATTTTGCCAGCTGCAGATAGCTTTCATGAATGTGTAACATTTGGAATTCTGGGAACTTTTCAGAGGATGTATAAATGCTAGAACACCAATAATTAGTGGCTGTTTGGCAGTTTGGAGGTTGGCTGGTGCTGGTGCTAGTTGGCTGGTTTGTGGTTTGTGGTTTGTGGTTGGCGGTTGAAAGCTGTTGGTTGTGGTTTGTCAAGTAGTCATGTATGAAGAAACGAAAAGAAATCCGTATCCTGATGGTAAAGATCAAACTTGCCCCAAGGAACTTGACAACCCTAATCAGCAGAAAGTAGTCTATGAATTCTTCATCCCCTCCCCGCCCCACCCTTTTTCTCTCCTACCTGGTGTTAGAAGGTTGAAAGGATGGACAAAGAGAGGTGGAGAACAGTGGAAGAAAAAAAGGAACCCGGCTACAAAAGAACTTACCTCCCCCTGGAACATCCTATTAATTCACTTCCCTGTAAACATTGTCTTTTTTTAAAATGAAGATTTATTTATTTATTATATTCAAGTACATTGTAGCTGACTTCAGAGGCACCAGAAGATCTCATTATGGATGGTTGTGAGCCACCATGCGGTTGCTGGGATTTGAACTCAGGACCTTCAGAAGAACAGTCAGTGCTCTTAACCACTGAGCCATCTCTCCAGCCTAAACATTGTCTTAAAATATAATGGATCACAAGGAGCCCACATGCTTAAATGGTAGCCTGAGGCCCAAGACAGAGGCCATTCCTATCAAGAAGGCTACAGTGATACAGTCACTAGGCTGACAGCTTCATGCCTTGCCAAGGAACATTGGACATAGTATTGGGAGTCAGCAATCAGACAGGCAGAGAGGAAGAACCAGGTCCAGGAAAACCCCATGTTCCTACAAAGTGCCCCCAGATTCCTCTGCTACCAAGGGTTAACACTGAAGTCACTGCAGAGGAAATAGCTTAAAGGATCTAGGCCAACATCACAGGCATGAGCACAGAGTGTTGATTTAGCACTAAGACACAACAAATCAATAACCAACACAGTAGACTTTAAAATGACTGGAATAATCAGGTCAGGGTGTAAAAGCAGATACAAACACAATGAACAAGCAAATGAGAAATCTCAGCAGGGATGGAAATCATCAAGACCTGAGTGGATTGGAGCTGCAAGATGGAGAATGGCTGGCCAGCTGACTTCTGACAAAAGAGCAAACAACCCAAGAGGGAAAGGAAACCTTCCAGCTGTAAGATCCAAAAGAAAAAAGCGGGGGTACTCCTGCACCCCATGCCTCGGAAACCGGCATCCCGAAACACTCACGAGAGACAGACCTGATGCAATTTTGCAAGAGGATTTTAATATCCAGAGCTCTGGGGGGTTACAGTCTCCCCAGCAGGGTAAAGAAGTAAGCCCAGCGAGGACTGGCTTGCTTTGGCCTTTTATAGACTTATAACAGAACCCGCCTACCACAAGCTTCTAAGCCAATCAGTTCAATCCATCCGAACTCGCACTCTGATAACCTATCAGCCTCTCACAGAGGCCGGAAGAACTAGTTAAGTCATTTCCGCTTACGTGGCCACCACGCAGTGTCTCGCCCACCCTTCCCCACTGGCATTGGGGATCCAAGTGCCCCCCATGTGCCCAGGCACGGGGGATTCCTAGCTTATAACCTTATCCTTTCACAGCAAGTTCTACAGAATAAGCAGCGGGCAGGGGCTGGAGCCTGCGTCACTGCCACACACAGTTCTTATAAGGGACAACATCTAGTTGAGGTTGGCTTACAGTTACAGAGGTTCAGTCCATTATCATCATGTCGAGAAGCATGGCAGCGTCCAGACAGACATGGTGCTGGAGAAGTGTTGAGTCCCGTAGCTATCTGTAGCTACTCCGGACTGGCTCTGCAAGAGAAAACTATGGGATGGATGGGGAAAGTGGTGCAAAAGAATAAGGTCAAAGAGACATTGCCTTTCAAGAACCCATTTTAATAAATGTAAGCCAATATATAGTCTGAAAGATTCCCTCCCCCCAGGTATGAGGTGGAGTCTTGGGGTGAAGCCTTGAGAGAGATCTTTGCTGGCTCCAGACTCAGCAGGTGGTGTCAGCTTGCCTGCTGAAGGTTGAGAATTGCTGATCCAGATGCTTCCCTGACTTCCAGGTATGGCTGGTTTGTTCTAAATAGAACAAAGGCCAGGAAATTCAAGGGCTGAGGATAGAGCCAGCAGTGCCTAGCTCGAATGCTGGAGTGGGGGGAAGGGACAGAGAAAGAACTATGAGCTCTATATCTTGGTCTGAAGGCAGCTAGAAGACTCCTGTGTCTCACACTAGGCAGAGACTGAGCACATATATTACCCTCAAAGTCCCACCTGCACAGTGACACGCTACCTCCACAAGGCCACACCTACTCCAAAAAGGCCACCCTTCCCCAATAGTGTCACCTCCTGGGCCAAACATATTCAAACCTCTACATTTCCTCACTCAGTATCCCTGTATTTGTATTTTTTGAGGCTACCCCAAGGGAAAAAAAAAAGTCATCACAGGAGCTCTCCTGTCTCAGTCTTCTGAGATCCCAGATCTGTGCCAAAATGCCCAGCATGTTGCATACTTTTGAGACAGAATCTCACTGTGTTACCAAAGCTCATCACAAACTCCTGGACTTAACAATCCCTCCTAGTTATCCTAAATAGCAGCTGAAAGTTCTGTAAGACTTGACCAGTCTTAACTTACCCGACCCCCTGAGTGGACCACAAGGAGATGAAAATCAATGCAAAACGCAATAAATTTTGAATTGCACTTTCATTGAAGTACTGTGGTGCATCTCCCTCTATCCTGCTCCACGTGGTTCAGGATCCCTGCTGTCTACAGTACAGCCTACTTATTGCTGATCAATTACTTAAGCTCTCAAAGGGATCACATGACTCTGTCATCAGCACAGTGTTTGGATGCAGATATCTCACATAGCATTCAGACACTTCACTTAGTGATGACCCAAATCCAAGGGTAGTGATGGCTAAATTGGTTGTGACCAAGTGTAGGTCTTCACGCACTCTGCTGCTGATCATGGCCTTTTGAGGAGTAGAATGTGGGAGTTGACTGTGCTGGGAGGTGGGTACCAGGCTGTAGGAAATCGCCAAGACACTGCTTCGGGGTGGGAGAGTGTACTCTGAGAGGAAAGTCGGAACTGGTTTGGGGGTTCCCTGGGCATGCAACGAGGCCAGGGCCATGGGGTTCTCAGACTCTTGGACATCCAGGTACCCCTGGGAGTTGCAGAAGAACTGAGAATGGAGTTGGGGTCCTGTGGGCTGGGGACAGTGTCTAGCCTGGGTAGGGGGTGGAGGTGTGTGTGTGGGGAGCTCCAGCTTGTCCCATGGGGTGATTGTCCTTTGCAGGTTTGGTGGCTATGGCTGGGAGTGCAGAGCGGCCTTCTGTGGGAGACTTAAGCTGCAGCTCTGTCGTCAAAGGCCTTCTCTATGACTCCCCACAGAGGATCTTGATGGAAGAGACTGTAAGACCCGAAAGAAAAATGGGGGGCACCCCAGCACCCCACACCTCGGAAGCCGGAACCCCAATCACTCACGAGAAACAGTCTTGATGCAAATGCAAGAGGTTTTAATTCCAGAGCCCTGGGGCCACGGCCCTCTCCCACGCAGGGTAGAGGACAGTGAACACCGGGGGCAGATACACGACTGCTTTTATAGATTTTCAGCAAAGCCCGCCTATACAAGCCACTCCAAAGCTTCTAAGCCAATCAGTTCAAACCATCCGAGCCTGCGCTCTCTGAGAACCTAAGTCATTTCCGCTTACATGGCCGCCACGCACAGGGTCGCACCCACCCTCCCCCACTGGCAGTAGGTGTTGGGGACCTAAGCGCCCCCAGGCAGGAGCTCCGCAGCCCGCGCGGTGATTCTGCCAGCCCCCAGCCGTGCTTGTCCTTGCCATAGCTGCTCTGCAGGGGCAAGACGGGAAAAGGCACCAGGGATACTCTCAGAGGTTTGCGGCTGGACCCTGGAGACGGGTATGATGTGGGCACACTTCCAGGCCAACAAAGAGTGGACTGAACCTCTGCTCCTTTGGAGTCACCCAAGACTCAGGCACGGGGGATTCCTAGCTTGCAACCTTATCCTTTCAAGACAACCCATGGTTCTAAACAGTTTATTGGTCATTCATGGTGGAAAATGGATGCCTACTATACCATACTCACTTCTCAGGGAGGGCCTGAGATTGAATACCCTTTGCAGGGAGGAGTGTCTGGGAAGGGAAGCGTATCGGCTAAGCCCTCCAGGCCTCTAGCTACCTCCTTAGCATGGAGCTCTGTTTTGGGCCTATGTGACCACAGACACAGTTTCTTTTATGTGAGGAGGATGGCAGGGAGCCGGAAGTCACCCAAGCCTCTGGTGTGTGCCCAGCAAGTCTGGCTCACAGCCTGCTCTACCTTACCGAGTTTCCTGGCATGGGTTTATGTCCCACAACCACTGAAAGCTGCTAGGTACTTTTTATGAATGAAAATGTGAAAGTTCTCAACTTGATATGGGAAGGGAAATGTTGCAGGAATATTTAAAAAGATCCTGCCAACTCTCCTGCCCTACCAGGCCACAACACCATGTCCCAGCGGGGTTCTGCTTGGTGCTGTTCTCACCCGCACCCCCACCTCCAGCTAATCTCTCCCAGCTGAGTTCCCTCTCCTCCATAACTCTCTGAAAATAGGCAGGCCCATATCCCAATAACCAAGTAAATCAAGACTCTTAAAGCCTTTTATGTTGTGATTACATCATCCACACACACTCCCATTAGCCCTCCTGGCTCTCTTCCAGATTCATGGTATCTTTTATTTATTAGATATATTCTTTATTTACATTTCAAATGTTGTCCCCTTTCCTAGTTCACCCCTTCCCTGAGAAAATCCCATAAACCATCTCCCCTTCCCCAATCAGCCCTCTCCTGCTTCCCTGTCCTGGTATTCCTCTACACTACAGCATTAAGTCTTTCCAGGACCAAGGGCCTCTCCACCCTTTGGTGTGCAGTTTTAAAATAAAATAAAAAATAAAAACAAAGAAAAGGTTTTTTGTTTTTGTTTTTTTGTTTTTTTGTTTTTTGTTTTTTTTGTTTTGTTTTTTGTTTGTTTTGTTTTGTTTGTTTTGTTTTGTTTTGTTTGTTTGTTTTGTTTTGTTTTTTGGTTTTTCAAGACAGGGTTTCTCTGTGTAGCCCTGGCTGTCCTGGAACTCACTTTGTAGACCAGGCTGGCCTCGAACTCAGAAATCCGCCTGCCTTTGCCTCCCAAGTGCTGGGATTAAAGGCATGCGCCACCACGCCCGGCCAAAGAAAAGTTTTTTAAAAAAGACTCTTAAAGCCAAATTAACCAATAAGATTTATGTATAAATAATATTACAATTTGCAAGATGTCGATACAATTGATAATGATAAAGCCTTAACTCAGTTCTTCTAACCTTTTGATAACACCACATCAGACTCCATTCTCCTCTCTCCTCCTCTCTCCTGCGACCTCTCTCACTCCCCACTCCTAGCTCAGCCTCCCCTTTCCTGTCCAATCACAGACCTTCCACTGCCCCAGTGTGATTGGACAGGAAATATCCTGCAACAGGGAAAGAGTGTATGTCAAGGTTCATAAGATCTATGGCAAGGTATTGTTAATCTGTGGCTACTTTATAAATAAAAGTTTATTCTCGATATGAGTACATAGGACACATGCAGGTGTGGATGCAGACAGCTCTCGGATGAGCGCGTCAGGAGGACGGGAGACGTCTGGAGCAGAATGCCAATGGGAATGTGCATTGACAAGGTTTGGTTTTAAAGATTTAACTTTTAATTTACATCTATGGGTCTTTTGCCTGCATGTATGTCTATGTACCATGTATGTGTAGCACCCACAGAGGCCAGAAGAGGTTATCAGATTTCTTGAGACTTAAATTACAAACAGTTGGGAATTGCCGTGTGCGTACTGAGCATTAAGCCCAAATCCTCCGAGCCAACTCTGCAGCCTGTAGCCTAAAGGTTATGGAGTGCGTTTGTTTCCCTGTTTCCTAACTGCCTGACTGGCCTCATGCTCCTGCTGCCCCGCCCTCCTCTTCAGGATGGACTGTCCTCCTCTGGGACTATAATCCCAAAACAAACCCATTCTCCCCTTCTTCACTCTCCTAGGGCTATTCTATCACAGCAACAGAATTGTAACTAAGAGATGTGCGCATGCTGGCTAAGAGAATGGAAGCTGAAATTCTGGATAGATATTTCGGTTCTCCTTAATAATGCGGCGTGAAGCCAGCTGCTGAGGTAGGTGGATGGAGAGCTGTGTGGATACAGACCCATGGGTTCATCTTCTATTAGGAATAAACAACCTACACAGACTTCCCTTTACAAGACAGCTTGGAAGCCTATACAATAGGCTTTCCACAAATGTGCAAAATTCACAGAAATCCAGAGTCCCAAAGAAACCTTATGTGCTTTGTCTACGAGCCAAATGAAGCAGACCTGATCCCCGGCTCCACATGCAGACTAGCACAACCTGTCCACAGCCCTCCATCTTCCCATGCCCAGATCTCGGGGTTCTCCTTCCTTCCCCTCCCTGCTCAGACCCTGAGATCATCTCAGTTACTCCCAAAACCTTGAGCTCTCACGGTTTTCCTTCCTCCTGCCCACTGCCAAACAGTCAGGTTCAGATCCTGTGAAATCCTCAGAGGAGAGCATTTCACTCCAAATGTCTTCTTTGCAGTTTGAACCAAGCTCAATGATTAGGTGTCCATCCTGCTACTAGAAATGAGAAGACAAGGAGGCAGGTTGTGCAGAGAAGCTTCCTTAGCTTTATGGAGTAACGAGTGTCAGGCCAAATGTTGTGACAGTGACATCTGTTTCACTAGAAAGAATGAGAACCCCAAGAATTCCAGATCTTTTGCCAATCTACAGGCCATCTTGGAAATCATGAGTGTATCCAGGACCTCCACACAGCCCACCACTGGTGCCTGTAGCTCTGGCACCAGGATAAACAGAGAGTTAAATTCTCTAATCAGGACAAGATCAGTGTGCTTCAAGAAGATTCCTATGCAAACTTTAAAATCTGTGCTGTGGCTCAAAAGAATAAACTCTGTTTCCTAGAAAACCAACTTCTATTGTATGATTTATTCTTTCAGGGGTTTTGTTAGATGAGAAGCAGGAAAGATATAGTGTGATGGCTGTGGTGATTAGGTTTTTTGTTTTTTGTTTTTTGTTTGTTTGTTTGTTTTGTTTTAAGATTTATTTATTATGTATACAGTGTTCTGCCTACATGTATGCTTGCAGGCCAGAAGAAGGCCCCAGATCTCATTACAGATAGTCTTGAACCACCATGTTGTCGATGCTGGTAACTGAACTCAAGTCCTCTGGAAGAGCAACCAGTACTCTTAACCTCTGAGCTATTTCTCCAGCCCATGATGACTAATTTTAATTGTCAATTTGATACAATCTAGAATCATCTGGAAAGGGCCTCTCAAAGACAGATTGTTTAGATCAGGTTGACCTGTAGGCTTGTCTGTGGGTGATTATCTTGATCCTGTTGATCAAAATGGGAAGACTTGCCCACCATTCCCTAGACAAAGAATCTTAGATTGTGAAGAGTAAAGCAACCGAGTTGAAAGAGGGTGGGGATAACTTAAACCAGACTATGACTGACTAGTATGGATACTATAGAATCTAAAAAGCTAATCATATATTTAGTCAGATCTTGTGATGGTCTGTGTTGGTCATCAACTTGACAAATCTGAAATTCCCTGGGAGATGAACCTTCGGATATGCCTATTAGGCATTGTCTTGATTGAATTGATAGTGTTAAGAAGGCCTGCCCACCGTGAGCGGCATCATTCCCTGCCCGGATCCATCCCAGACTATATGAGTGGAGGGAGAGGCTGAGGAGGAACATTCTTCTGATGGTGGAGCCCATACGCCTCAGGCTCTACCTTTGAACTGTGAGCCAGAGTAAATTGCTTTGTCAGAGTATTTTATCACAGCAAAAGAAAAACTTGAGGTAAACTGGGCGTGGTGGCGCACGCCTGCAATCCCAGCACTTGGGAGGCAGAGATAGGCAGATTTCTGAGTTCGAGGCCAGCCTGGTCTACAGAGTAAGTTCCAGGACAGCCAGAACTACACAGAGAAACCCTGTCTCGGAAAAAACAAAAACAAAACAAAACAAAAACAAAAACAAAAGCAAAACAAAAACCAACCCCCCCCGCCCCCCAAAAAATAGAAAAACTTGAGGTGGCTCCTACTTAATCTTCTTTGTACTACATATGGACCAAAGGCCATCAAGGGACAATTTTTATTTTAAAAGAAAAGAAAAAGAAATTAACAAAGTCCTTTGTGGTAAAAAATAAAGACCAACTGATAAGAACAAGCAAACGTCCATGCAGAGCTTGCTACACAGCGGGGGGTCTCTCTCTACCGTTGCTTCTATTCGACGGTGACAGAGAGGCAGCAGTACAGAAGGAGGGGCGTAGATGGGCCCTGGCGAGGCAATTGGCTTGGGGACTGGACAAAAGACTCACTAGAACCGGAGCAGCCTGTGGGACTGATTCGGAGAGCACACTGGGCTTTCTATCTGTGGTTCTGAGTTAGTCATGGGCTTGGGAAGTGACGTAGGTAGCCAAACGCCGGGTTCAAACGCTAAGGTCAGCTCCGTAGCACCGTGTACAGACCTGGCACACCGAGAAGTGTCTGCAGCCCTAGTACTGGGTGAGAAGAGACGGGCAGGCTCCTCTCCCACAGGGAGCTCTCAGGCAAGTCGGCAAAGGCAATGAGCGAGCTCTGAGATTCATGAAACACAACCTCAAAAACACTAGGAAATAAGAGAGACGACCGCCCAATTCAACTCTTGGTTTCCATACACACACACACACACACACACACACACACGCTTTTAAACCATGGACGCTGCCAGTGTTCAGCCAAGTCTCTTGCAGTGGAGCGGTTGCACAGTTGCACCAGGAGCTGTTGTTCAGTTTTCTGGATTAGAAAGCTGCAGCAGCCCGATTTCCTTAAGTCTGAATCACAATGAGCAACCCTGTGTCCTGGGCCAGTCACCCTTTACGATGACTGTAACAGGCCCATTTCCTGTTCTGCTCTGTCCGTTTGCCTGGGTTCGTTTCCGTATGGTTTTAGACTGGGTTTCTTGTATCCCAAAGCAGCTGCGACTTCCTTTCATAGTCAAGGATAACTCTGACCTCCTGTGCCTCAAGCGTCCACTTCCCAAATGCCTTAATTACAGACGTGTGCCACCATGACCTCCTAAAAAACTCTGTATGTGTTGTCTAAGGCTTACAGCCTCCTTAACTGCTTCTCTCTTCCTGCTGAAGCGTCTCCCTCTACAGACAGCAAGCAGAAAGGCAGCACAGCAGCGCTGTCTGGCTACTGTGTGTCGGTATCTAGTCTCTCAGCTGAGCAAGCTTGCTCACGCCTGGATTTAAGGTTACAGACACAAATGGGCGTGTCCCTCGGCAGCTTCTCTAGGCCTCTGTGCCTTTGTTTCCCCATCTATGAGTAGACAGTTATTGAAATGTCTACCTTAGAGAGTTTCAGAGATACTAATTCCAACAGAGGGCCACGGCACACAGCAAATGTATTATGATTATCCTCAAAACAGAGAGAGCTCCCTCAAGGCACCCTCCTCTCAATGATTTTTGTCCCACTAATTCTTATTTCTATCACAGACTCTGGAACACAGTAGGTTATCAGCGAATAATCTGGTAAATGAACAAATGAATCATGGGAAATCAGAGCTGGAGGGAATTTGATATTCAGAGCTGGAGGCAATTTTGACTATTTGCAAAAACTCAGTAAGACAAATCCAGAAACAAATTAGTAACAACAGAAGCCTAGCCCTGTCCCACCACCCTCTTTGGAATTCAGCCCCCACCCTATCTTTAAGCTAAGAGAAATCTTATTCAGAGCCATCTACCAAAAGAGGCTTCGCCAGGGGTCAGTCTCTGACTCTCAAAGATACCCCGGTACCCTGACTAGGCCAGGTTATTCCAGTGGCGACTCGGCTCCACAGAGTTCCATTGGTTCCCCATCTTCTGGGAAGCCTTCCTGCTCCTGCAGTGGGTCCCGTGGAAATTGGTGCCAATGTTTACATTCTGACTCAGTGGTTTTCTAGGCTGCAGTGATTTTTTTTAAGTTAATGGAAAATAACTGCTGGGCAAGATGTCTCTGACCTGTCTCCTTGACCTTGACAAAGCCCGACCTGCAGAGAAGTGGGACCCTGGGGCCTGGGAGATGCCTTAAAGCTCCCAACCTGGAAACAGCACCCTGTCCAAAGCCCACAGCAGCCAAGTCCATCTTCCCACAACAGCCCCCAGAATGTAACCCCTGCTCCCCAAACCAGAAAAATACGATCCTGCTCTGGTCCCTCTGGTCCATCTTCTTTCTATCCTAGGCCAGCCCACGTCTCTGCAGCCCTCCTTTCTCCTCTATATTTTGGACCCCATAACTTCTTCCTATAGCTATAGTACCGACCTGCCTCTGAGACAAAGTCTTACTTTATAACCCATATTGGCCTGAGATTTACTACATACATAGCCCAGGCTAGCCTCTTATGTCAATCCTTTTGCCTCAGGTTCCCAAATACTGGATTACAGGGGTGTGCCAGCAGGGCCTTCCTGACAGCAGTCTTCTAGGTCAGGGACGTGACCCTGTTGTGGATAGCCCTGGGCTAGTACTTTGATGTTAATTCCACTCCTCGGAGGGGCTGCAGATGAGGAGTTGCCTTGTGAACCGTCTCCCCACCTTGACTTTTCAAATAAAGGCTTGAGCCAATGATTGGGCAGGAGGAAAGTGGGAGGAGCAGAGTCTAGGGGAGGAGCTACGGGGTATAAAACAGGAGGAGGAGGAGCAACGGCAGGAGAGAACAGGGGAGAAGAAGAAGAGAAGAAACGGGGAGAGAGAAACGGTTAAAGAGAACCGGAGAGGCGGCCGGGAGAGAAGCTCGGGGCCTAGAGAAACTGCAAGTTGTATGGGATAAAATAGATTGAAACAGAGTAGTAGAGTGGGAGGCCTGCCCAGTCTAGGCTTGTAGCTTGTTTTGTTAACCGCTGAGCTGAGCTTTCATTTACCAGGGAACAGGGTTGGATACTTAGTAGCAACAAAATGGCTGCCCAACGTATTGTTTAGAACCTAACAAACCTGAGATAAAACGTTAGCTGCCTGAGAAGCCTTAAACGGCTCGGACAGCAGATAGAAAGGGTTCAGGACCAGGTAATTCATTGATATAAGAGAGATATATAGTATTTTGATACTTAAAGATGAGTAGAACAATAAAGACCGTTTTGGCTTTAGGTGATAATATTTTGAGTGATTTTGATGAGATTTTGACAGGAATGGATTTAGTGAAAAAGGTCATTGGTATTGCAGTACTTATTATCTTGATTTGCTATGTCATCTCAAGAGTCCTAGACAAAAAATTCCTTGCCGTAGAAAAGAGATTACAAGTAACACTAGAAATAAAGGTTCGGGATTTCATAGGTAAAAATAAGGCAGATGCTGGAATATTAGAATTACAATACAAAGAGAAGCTAAGATTATGGAAGCAAGGTTTAGAACAGAAGATACAGGAAATTATAGAACAGAATAAGAGACAGAAGGAGGAGAATGAATGTAGGAGACAGGAGTTAGAAAAGATGTTGGAACAAAGGATGCAGCAGTTAGAAACACTAGAATTGAAGACCCAGGAAATTATAGAACAGAATAAGAGACAGAAGGAGGAGAATGAAGGTAGGAGACAGGAGTTAGAAAAGATGCTGGAACAAAGGATGCAGCAGTTAGAAACATAGAATTGAAGACCCAGGAAATTATAGAACAGAATAAGAGACAGAAGGAGGAGAATGAAGGTAGGAGACAGGAGTTAGAAAAGATGCTGGAACAAAGGATGCAGCAGTTCGAAACACTAGAATTGAAGACCCAGGAAATTATAGAACAGAATAAGAGACAGAAGGAGGAGAATGAAGGTAGGAGACAGGAGTTAGAAAAGATGTTGGAACAAAGGATGCAGCAGTTAGAAACACTAGAATTGAAGACCCAGGAAATTATAGAACAGAATAAGAGACAGAAGGAGGAGGATGAAGGTAGGAGACAGGAGTTAGAAAAGATGCTGGAACAAAGGATGCAGCAGTTAGAAACACTAGAATTGAAGACCCAGGAAATTATAGAACAGAATAAGAGACAGAAGGAGGAGAATGAAGGTAGGAGACAGGAGTTAGAAAAGATGCTGGAACAAAGGATGCAGCAGTTAGAAACACTAGAATTGAAGACCCAGGAAATTATAGAACAGAATAAGAGACAGAAGGAGGAGAATGAAGGTAGGAGACAGGAGTTAGAAAAGATGCTGGAACAAAGGATGCAGCAGTTAGAAACACTAGAATTGAAGACCCAGGAAATTATAGAACAGAATAAGAGACAGAAGGAGGAGAATGAAGGTAGGAGACAGGAGTTAGAAAAGATGCTGGAACAAAGGATGCAGCAGTTCACAGATCAGACTGAGCAGCAGAGAGAAAAAAATGAGGATTGGAAGCTAGACTTGGAGAATAACCTTTTAAAATTAATCAATCAGAATAAAATAGACAGTAGATTATCACACTTGCAATATAAAGAAAAGATCAAAATGTGGAGGCAGAACCTTGAACAGAAAATACAGGAACTCAAGGAAAAGGCAAATACTCAGGGAGGGATAGAAGATAAAAGTAGAGAAAGCCAACCAAAAGTTATTAAAAAACAAACTTTAGTCTATCCTGTCAGTATACAACAAAGACATCCAGATAATTTTTTAAATCCCAATGAACAAAACACCACAGCTGCTGAAAGACATTGTACTGTGGAACGAACTATTGAACTAAACCAGCCTGTTTACATTAATGATATTCTAACAACAGAATGGAGAATGGGAAATGTGTTACGCTGGGGGAGGGGCTATGCCTATGTTTCCACAGGAAAAGAAAAGCTGTGGGTCCCTTCCAAGTTGATAAAATCAGACATGACAAAGGGAGACCTCCTGAGGACCTTGGCGACAGAGAAGAAAATGGAGACTAACACAGTCAACAAAATAGGTGATGTATATGTAGTAATGTTTATGTCTCTGTATATGGAGACAGCTCTGGAACTGGCTGAGACTAAAATGTCTATAAACAGCCATTAACACTTATTGGGTGTTACAAAACATCCTTTAGGAGGACATGGATACACAGTTACATTTTAGTTTGACCAAGTGATCAAACTAATCTGAGGAAAGGCAGTCAGATGTCTTTCTTTATTGATCTTCATTGGCCAATATGTGCCCCCTGCATGCTCTGTGTGAATGTCTTTACCTGTTTACTTGTTGCTTTTAAGTTTTGTATACTATAGGGATGAAAGAAGAGAAAGACAGCCCTGAAAAGATTCACACACCAGTATGCTGAGATTTGGGAACTTCCATTCCAGCTTCGCACTTGACTCTATTTCAACTACATCAAAGCTGATTCTCTTAAAGACTTGCTTCCAGAACTCTACTTGCCTCTCCAGCCTTTCAGAATGTCATGGTCAAGATGTCATCTGACACAGAGGCATGAACTTTCTCACAACATAGTGACTGGAAGGCAAATAATGCCAGCTAGTTTTCAAAATTTCCCTTTGGGCCCCCAGATGGGAATTCTTCGCCCCAATTCAGCTGGAAGCAGACAGGAGACAATCATCATCCCAGTTCCTTATGTGGGGTGGATGGTTATGGTTATTTTAGGAATTATAGATATGTTATCATTTTAGGGATACTTTACAAATGTAGCTTTGGTCAAGGAAGAAACTAAAGAACTTAAACAGGGATTTCTACCTTTCCTTTCCTCTTCTCTATCCTTCTTTCTTAGGTAAAGGAGAAGTGGGTGGAAAAGAAAAAGGGGGATAAAGTAATATCATAGAAATTATAGAAATAGACAAATAGGGATTGGTGAGAAAATGTACTTTTAAGCAAAACATTACATAGCCAGATCTTACATTGGTAGAATCCTTTATAATTGATGCAAAGTCTATTGGTTCAGAATTTAGTTGATGTAAATTTAAGGTTTTCATTGGTATGAATTTACTACTGATATAAAACTGGGATTAATATTGTTACTCCCATGTAGGCATTGTGCCTATATAACACATTTAAGAATACAAGGCTTAGACCCAGTCCTTCTATAACTGCTAGTATAAACTGCTTTTAGATGATTAAGTAATACAAGTTAAGGGCCAGATAGCAAACTCGTGGTTATGAATAAGTTAAAAGAGTGTTCCTGAGCTATTTTCATTAGAAACAGCCGAGAAGAGTCAAGGCTTAACAGTTCAGAGATGTCTTAGGTAGACAAATGGTCTTCAAAGGTGTCAGAAGTCCACAGAATATGTTTATTGACATTTATTTATTAATATTTGACTAGAGACCTGTCTGCTCCTGACAGCACCTCTTTCTTGAATTCAAAGAAGAACTTGAGCATCAGTGGAGTTGCTTCAGTTGTGGTGAGACAGTCACCAGGCAAGAATTGCCTCATTTCATCTACAGACAAATACTGTCCAAAAAAAAGGACACACTGCGGAATAGTCGACTGATTATCTCTGCCAAGACAGAGTAATCAGCCCTTCAAAATTCTGCATTACCAAGGTCTGTCAGATGATCCTGGGCCAGAAGGCTGAAGACTGATGCTCCAACGTTTTGGTGTATAGGGCCTGTCCAGGTGATCAGCGGTCTCTATAAATTGGCTAAGTTTTAGAAGCTATATTTTGTGCTTCTCATACTTTCAGGTAATATTAGTCATTCTTGGATTTCTGATGGGGTTGAAGACTAATAGTCTTATAGCCAGTCCAAGCTGGTTAGCATTTAGAAAGATAATACAGATTTGAGAGGATGGTTTTCAGATGGATTACAGTCTAAAGTGTACTTGAGTCAGGTGTAGAATTATAAGTCTTTTGAGTTCCAATAGATGACAGGGGTACTACTTAATTGATAAAAAATGATTGACTGGGTGTTAGGTCTATCCTGTATGCTATATATTACAAAATGGTAATAATTGTGCTCAATTGATGTCTGAGATAAAAGAGTCTTTTAATTGGACAGAAAGGGGGAAATGTTGTGGATAGCCCTGGGCTAGTACTTTGATGTTAATTCCACTCCTCGGAGGGGCTGCAGATGAGGAGTTGCCTTGTGAACCGTCTCCCCACCTTGACTTTTCAAATAAAGGCTTGAGCCAATGATTGGGCAGGAGGAAAGTGGGAGGAGCAGAGTCTAGGGGAGGAGCTACGGGGTATAAAACAGGAGGAGGAGGAGCAACGGCAGGAGAGAACAGGGGAGAAGAAGAAGAGAAGAAACGGGGAGAGAGAAACGGTTAAAGAGAACCGGAGAGGCGGCCGGGAGAGAAGCTCGGGGCCTAGAGAAACTGCAAGTTGTATGGGATAAAATAGATTGAAACAGAGTAGTAGAGTGGGAGGCCTGCCCAGTCTAGGCTTGTAGCTTGTTTTGTTAACCGCTGAGCTGAGCTTTCATTTACCGGGGAACAGGGTTGGATACTTAGTAGCAACATGACCCCTTGTCACTTTTCAGTGTACAGCCCTATAAAGTCCCATTGACTGGAGTCAAACACCTCTAACAGTATCACAGAAGTGGACACAAAAAAGGCACAATTTACATACACTGCTGTTCATTCCCTTTAGTGTATGGCATTGCAAAAGGGTTGTTTGTGATACAGGGTCTTGTTCTATAGCATGGGGTGGTCTGTGACTCTCTGTCCTCCCTCCCAAGCGTCCCAAGAGCTAAGGTCACAGGAGTACACCAGCACAGCCAGTCCATACAGTGACTATTAACAACAGCTCTTGGGGCCGGGCATGGTGGCGCATGCCTGTAATCCCAGCATTTGGGAGGCAGAGGCAGGTGGATTTCTGAGTTCGAGGCCAGCCTGGTCTACAGAGTGAGTTCCAGGACAGCCAGGACCACACAGAGAAACCCTGTCTCAAAAAAAAAAAAAAAAAAAAAACAACAACAACAACAGCTCTCTAACACAGCAAGACGTAAAACAGCCTCATGGTGGCACGTGGCTGGGCTGGGCTTTCTTGCTTTGTTCGGTTAGAAATTTCGTGTGCAGGGAGGCAGAACTCATCTCTGACACCGCCGAGGCCCAGAGGATCACAGGCAGGCGTCTGAACCTGAGGCTTAGAACTCCAGCTTGAGCATTAGAGGCTGCCGTCTCCACTTTAAAGCTGGAGGCTCATTGCTCTAAGCTGACAAGCCGGAGTTTATTGCGTGGAGTGCGAACGCAGTCCTGCGCGGTGATTAGCACTGTAGCTGTTCCGGGGCCGCTTGGCTCTTGTGTTAGTAGCTCTCTCAAGCCTGGGAAGAGTGACAACTGAGGTGTCCATTAACATGCCAAAGCAGACGTGGCCCCCGGGTCCTCCCTGCGCCCTCAGTCTCTACCTGTCACCGGGTGTGGCTGGCAAACCCTGCTCCTTGCCCTAACCTTCCCCACCCCAGGGCCTGGGCTTCCCTCCCTCCAGCTCCTCTAGTCCCTGTATAACCGCTCTGGCTAAGCCGGGCTCTGGGCCCAGGTTGTCCTTCCCGGTCTGTGGCTTCTCCCACCTCCCTCTCCCCTCACAAGGCCCAGCTCAGAGTCCTGTTCACTCGGGGTTCTCCGGGATGTCCCTGCCTCTGGTTGTCCCTTTTATCTATAAGGTGCTTTCTCCTCCTCCGTCCCTAGGGACAGTCAAGTCCCTTCCGGCCCCCTACTCCCCCACCCCTCCCCCTCCCCCCCGCCCCTCCCCCTCCCCCCCCAGCCCCATTCTTCTAGCACCGAGACCTTTATTATCCCTGTAGCTTGGCAGTTCTTGTTGCTTACAGAATGTGTCATAGTGTCCACAGCTCCGAGGTTTGGGCATCAGAGTGCCCATCCCTTGGGGGCTGTCTGGTAGCTTTAGCCACCTCTCGGTGTTACCGCTCTGGGCTCTGGGCACCTGAGTACTCTGATCCTGGAGACCTCCAGCTTCCTCCTCATTGCTGCCAGCAGGGCTAGAAGCCCTGGGCCTTTTTCTAAAAATTGTACTTTTCATTTATTTTTAAAGTGTGTGTATGAGAAGGCTAGGCGGATTCCATGACAGGCTTCAGATGGGCAGTTAAGGAGACTAGGCCTAAATCTGTTTCCAAGAACTGGACAATTCTAGGCAAGTCCAGGCCCTAGAAGCTGCCCCACTCCCTGGCCTGACGTAACAATGGGTTAGCAGCAGTTTCCAGACTTCCTCAGCAAGTTTCCAGCCTCCACGCCGGCCCAGGGAATGGAATTTCTATAGAGATGGGCCCAAAAGATTAACATAGAGGTCGCCTACCTGGGAATTCCCTAATGTGCTTTAAATCAAGCCTGCAAGCTCACTTTGGGGTCTCTCTATCTTGATAATGGGGAGACCTCAGCATGCTGGACCTCTGAAGAATAAAGCACTCTTTGTGTTTACATACTATTTGAGTCCAAGGTATCATTCTTTGGAGAATCATAGACCCTTGCATGTGTGTGTGTGTGTGTGTGTGTGTGTGTGTGTAAGTTCTCTTTCTGAGACCAGAAGAGGGTATCAAACCCCTGGGAGCTTCCGTTACAGGCAGTGGTGAGCTCCCTAAGACAGGTGCTGGAAACCAATCTCGGGTCTAGAAGAGCAGCAAGCGCTCTAAGCCATCTCTCCTGGGCTTTTGCTGGTTCTCCATGCAATCAGCCCCGACAGCTCTGCGGCCCAGAACACGGATCACCGACTATTCAGAGAATATTCTTTTCTTTACGAGGCCCAATGCCGCAACACCAGGAGTGAGCACACAGAGGAGCCGCTGCCTTCCCTCGCTAGGTGTAGAGTGCAAACAGCATCCTTGCGCAGTCAGAGAGGGGGGTGGGGTGCTTGTCCAAGGATCAGTTTCCCCAATCACAGAGCTGCAGGTGCCCAGCTTCCACCAATGACAAGCCAGGACTGAGTGCCGGTCCCAAGCCTGTAATCAGCGCCAATGCCAGGCTTTGTGCTGAGTCATGGGGAAGTGGTACCTTCCAAGCCCTGAGTAAGAATAGGGCTAGCAAGCATTGGGGGGAGGGGAAGTACTAGGGAGATGGCACAGCGGTTAAGAGTAAGTACTGCCTTGCTGAGGATAGAGTTTGGTTCCTAGAACCAACCTGGGTGAATCACAGTTGCCTGTAGCTCCTGCAACGCCCTGGTCTTGCCTAAGGTACAGTTGCCTGGGTGGGCATTCCTGAAGACCTCCCAAAGCAGCAGTGTTTCAGAGGCATCCCCGGTTACCGTGTGCCTGGTGGGTAGAGTATGGTTTTGGATCTTCAAGGTATCTGGAAAATGCTAATTTAATACCCGAACCTTCTTAACTTACCGGACCCCCTGAGTGAACCACGATGCAAAACGCATGAGGAATTTTTATTAAAACCAGCATGCTGGGGTCGCTCTGCACATGAAGAGAAAAAAGACCCTGCACTTCACGCTGCGCGGGTCTTTATACCCTCCTCAGGGCCGCCGCCGCCATTAGGCACAATGTGATTGGCAGAACAAGGTTACATCCAAACTAACTGGTTGTCAGGTGATGAGGTAGGCGGTCAACAGGCAGTCCTTCAGAATGCGTGCCCACCCTTAGGTCAGCCTCCTCCTCCCCCTTGTGGTTTGAGGAATGCAATGTAGACTCTGAGCTTTTTAAGGTTCCTGGGGCAGGAAGTCTAGCTGGTGACCAGAAGAAGGGTGAGTGGTTGACAGGTGTGTGTTCTCAGCAGCCAAGGACAGAGGGAAGGTTAGATGCTGTCTGTCTGCGAGCTGAGGGGCACAGCTCTATCTGAAGGACTAGTAGGCACTAACCAGTGCTCACAATAAAGATCTATTACATCAGGACTAGAGAAACAGCGTAGCAGCTAAAGGAGCAGACAGAACTCTTGTAGAAAGCTGGGGTGTGCTTCCCAGCACCCATGTCAGATTACTTACGATCGCCCGTAACTCCTCCTCCAATAGATCCAAAGCCGCCTTCTTTTCTTTCTTCTTTCTTTTTCTTTTCTTTCTTCTTCTTTCCTCAGTTTTTAGAGACAGGGCCTCAGTACGTAGCTCTGGCTGTCCCGTGCCTCCCAAGTGCCGTGCTGGGATTAAAGGTATGTGTCACCACTGCCCACAAGGCCTCCTCTGGCATCCATGAGTACCTGTATTCAGAGATATATGCTCCCACACAGATACATACATGAACATAGCTAAATGATCTATTTTTAAAGCTATTTTTGTCTTATGCATGTGAGTGATTTGCCTGCATGTGTACCACAGGCATCGAAAAAAGGCATCAAATGCCTTAGAACTAGTTGTTAGTGGCTGTGGCTTGTGAGTTGTCATATAAATGCTGGTGACAGAGTCCTTTGCGAGAGCAACAAGCACTCTGAGCCGCTGAGCCATCTCTCCAGCCCCCACAGACCATTAACATTCTCAATGTCTTCAGCAGTCCTTAACTCCCAGCCACATAGGGTTAGGGAGAGTCGGGTCCTCCTGACTCTTCATCAGCAGCCACAGAACCATCCTCGTGCCAACCCCCACCCAACCGTGTCCCTGCCAATCACTGATCTATACTGTATCTCCACCATCTCATTTCCCTCCAATGTCCCATCAACGGGAAGGCCCAGTACGTAGCCTGCACCTCCTTCACGCAGCACAAGGCATCTGAGGTCCGCCTTCTACACGCCAGCGGTGGTGCCGTTCCTTTGCTGAACAGTCTTTCAGTATCTGAGTGGACTGTGCATCAGTTATGCTCTAGTTGAGGCATAACCTCTGGGTCGTTTCCAGATTTGGGAAATTATAAATAAAGCTGCTGTAAACACAGATTTCATTTCTCTTGGGTAAACACCTCGGAGTGGGAATTTGGGGCTGCATGGTAAATGTGTAACCGTCGAACTGTCTTCCAAAGAAGCTGTGCGTTTTCACACTCCCAGCGACGCCGCGACGTTCAGGTTACTTCCCACTCCCACCAGAATGGCTTTGAAAGCCACTCTGACGGGCATGGCGGCATCTCACTGTGGCCTCAGCTTGTGCCTCTCTAACTACTCACTATGCTGTTCATATCAGCATGTACCTACTTCCCGTGCACAAATGGCCCTTGGGAAGGTATTTAATCCTTTACTCACCGCTTCAGAGGCAAGTCAGATTTACTTTTTTTGACATCTGAGGTTTGTGAGTTCTCGTATATCCAGGAATCAATTCTTTGATCAGCTATGTTTTGCAAAATTCTCCCACGGTTTTGTGGCTCATCCTTCCCTGCTCTGTCGCTCCCTCCCTTCTTCTTCCCCCTCCCTTCTGCATGTGTGTGTGTGTGTGTGTGTGTGTGTGTGTGTGTGGTTGCAAGAGTTGTGTATACATATTTCATATGTTTGCAGAGGCCTATTGTTTATAGCCAGCATCTTCCTCAGCTGCTTCCCACAGTATATGTTAAACCAGTTTTCCTTCCTTCCTTCCTTCCTTCCTTCCTTCCTTCCTCCCTCCCTCTTTCCTTCCTTCCTTCCTTCCTTCCTTCCTTCCTTCCTTCCTTCCTTGCTTCCTTTCCTTCTTTTTCCTTCCTTCCTCCCTTCCTTTCTCTCTGTGTGTGGTGTGATGTATGTGGAACATCTTTTGGGAGTCAGCCTCCTCCTGTCACTCTGTTGAGGCAGAATGTCTTTGGTGTCTCCCAGCTGGCTCTCTGAACTTCCAGGCAGTTCTCTTGCCTCTGCCCCCTCTGCACTGTAGGAGCGCTGAGATCACAGATGTGTGTCAGTCAGCACAGATGACTCTGTCTGGGTCCCAGGGATGGAGTTCAGATCCGCATGCCTTCTGTACACGCGTGTTTGCACTCTGAGCGATCTCCACAGCCCCACGCCAGAGGCCCTGGCTGGGTGGAGTGTTCTCCATTTGGACTAGTCTGGTTAGCTAGCTTGTCCCAGGATTCCCTTCTTTCGACACCTCCACTCATGTACAGACAGGCTGTCACCCACACCCAGCTTAGGAGTGGGTCCTGAGAGCTAAACTCTCATCATCACACTCGTTCATAAAATGCCTTATTGAGGGTGCTGGGCAGATGGCTCAGGGGCTAGGAGCACTGGCTGCTCCTCCAGAGGACCTCAGTTCAGTTCCCAGCAGCTTAAAACTACCTATAACTCCAGTTCCAGGGGATCTGTCACTCCCACACAGACATACATGTAGGCAAGACACAAAATCACGTGAAATATAAATAAAATGAATAAAAAAATAAATAAAAAAATAAATAAATAAATAAATAAATAAATAAATGTTTCAGTGATCCTATAGCTGGCCCTTTGTTTCTTTTTGGTTGGTTATTCTGAGACAAGGTTTCATGTAGTCCAAGCTGGCCTGTGACTGACTACATAGCTATGGCTAGTCATAAACTCCCTGATCCTTATGCCTCTGCCTCCTCCATATAAGAAAACACCATGCTCAAGGTCCTCTCTTCCTTCCTTCTTTCCCCCTCTCCCTCCCTCTATCTTTCCCTCCCTCCCTCCCTCCCTCTCTTCCTCTCTGTCCTCTCCCTCCCTCTCTCCCTCCCTCTCTCCTTCTCTCCCTCCCTCTATCTCTCCCTCCCTCCCTCTCTCCCTCCCTTCCTCTCTCCATTCCTCCCTCCTTTCTTTCCTCCCTTCTTTCATACACCACCCTCCCCATCCCACCCCACCCACCTCACCCACCCCACCCACCCCACCCACCCCACCCCCATCCAGCCCTGGAATAGCAGCAGTGGGCCCAGAGCCTTGTGTACAGTGAGCACACACTCCACACCATCTGATCATGCCAGCCCTAAAAGAGACCTTTATATTGGTTCAAATTAACTCCTTTCTCTTGTGATTTGTATTTTGGCATCCCATCTAAGAAAGCTTAGCTTAGCCGGGTGATGGTGGCACACGCCTGTAATCCCAGCATTTGGGAGGCAGAGGCAGGCAGATTTCTGAGTTCAAGGCCAGACTGGTCTACAGAGTTCCAGGACAGTCAGGGGTACACAGAGAAACCCTGTCTCGAAAAACCAAAAAAAGAAGAAGAAGAAGAAGAAGAAGAAGAAGAAGAAGAAGAAGAGGAAGAAGAGGAAGAAGAGGAAGAAGAGGAAGAAGAGGAAGAAGAGGAAGAAGAGGAAGAAGAGGAAGAAGAGGAAGAAGAGGAAGAAGAGGAAGAAGAAGAAGAAAGAAAGAAAGAAAAGAAAAAGAAAAAAGAAAGCTTAGCTTAAACCAAATTCCAAATTCACAAATATTCTCTGTTAATAGTTTTACCATGTAAGGTTTTATATTTTTATTTTCTTCTGTGCTGGTTGTTTCCCGGTTCTAGCAATCTGGGGACTGATCTCAGAGCCTTGTGCGTGCGGAGGCTGGGATTCTGCCACCGAACCACATCCTCCGCCCCTTTACGTTCATTTCTGTGATCCATCCTAAGTTATTGTATCCAGGGTGTGAAGCAGAGATTGACTTTCTTACGTAGGGTATCTATGTGCAGATCCAGTTCCCTGAAGACTATACTTTCTACACTGAGTCATCTTCGAGGCTTTGTCAGGCATCAGTTTTCCTTACGCCTCTGTTTCTGAGCCTTCCTCCACACCAGAGACCAGCAGATCTGTATGTCTCTTCCTCACAGCCACATTGTCTTGACTCCTGTGGCTTCATAGAATGGAAGTTGGGTCATATGAATTGTCTGACACTGTTCTTTTTCAAAAGTATTTTGTTTGTTTCTAATCTTTTGACTTTCTATGTTTATTTTACTTTATTTTTATAAGAAAAAGAACACAGCCGGGCGGTGGTGGCGCACGCCTGTGATCCCAGCACTTGGGAGGCGGAGGCAGGCGGATTTCTGAGTTCGAGGCCAGCCTGGTCTACCGAGTGAGTTCCAGGACTGCCGGAGCTACACAGAGAAACCCTGTCTCAAAAAAAAAAAAAAAAAAAAAAGAAAAAGAACACAGAATTCATTACACCCTAAGGCATGCAATATTATCTGTCCTTGGAGATATATAGGTCAGTATCCTTGGAGTCACTGTATAGCTCAGGCTAGCCTCTAACTCTCCACAGTCGCCCTGTCTCAGCCAGACTGATGGGATTACAGGTGTGACCCACCACACTTAGTTGTCTCCATGTGCATTTTAGAATCAGATTGTTTTGGGTTTTGGGTTTTGAAGTTGAGTCTCATGTAGCCCAGGCTGGCCTTGAACTCACTACACTACCAGAGATAACCTTAAACTCCTAATCCTCCTTCAAGGTGCAGGAATGACAGGCTTGTCTCAGCTCAGATTCGGCTCTTCTCTAAGGGTCTCCATGCTTGCAGTGGCTAGCAATTGAAATCCATACAGCTGTTCATGGTATAGCACAAAGGTAGGCTTAGCTGGTTACTCCTGTAATCCCAATACTGTGGAAGTTGATGTAGAAGAAGGGTCACATTTTCAGGGCTATCCTAATCTATATAGTAAGACTCTGTCCAAGAAAAAAATGGCAGTGCTGGCATAGTGATACGGAAGCATGCTGTCTAAGGGTCTCTTCCTCGGAGACACGTTTAATTGTTAAGGAATTAAAACAGAGTGATAGGGACACCAACCCACCCACAAAACTTTCAACCCAAAATTTATCCTGTCTACAAGAAATGAAGGCACGGGGGATGGAGCAGAGACTGAGGGAATGACCAACCAATAAATAACCAGCCCAGCTTGAGACCCACCCCAAGGGCAAGCACCAATCCCTGCCACTATTAATAATACTCTGCTATGCTTGCAGGCAGGAGTCTAGCATGGCTGTTCTCTGAGAAGCTCCACCCAGCAGCTGACTCCACCCACAGCCAAACAGTGGATGGGGCTTGAGGGCTCTTATGGAAGAATAGGAGGAAGGATTGGGGACCCCAAAGTGGACAGGAACTCCACAGAAAGACTAACAGTCAATTCGCCTAGACCCGTGGGGCTCTCAGAGTCTGACCAGCAAAGAACATACACGGGCTGGACCTAGGCCTCCCCTCACATAGGTAGGAGATGTGCAGCTTGGTCTTCATGTGGGTCCCGAACAACTGGAGCGGGGGCTGTCCCAAAAGCCGTTGCCTGTACATGGGATATGTTCTTCTAGCTGGGCTGTCCTGTCTAGTCTCAGTGGAAGAGGACGCACCAAGCCTCAAAGAGACTTGAAATGCCAAAATCAAAGAGGGTGGGGGTGGAGCTACCTGAGTAGAGGAGAAGGGGAGGGAGGGGGAGGAATTGTGTGTGTGTGGGGGGAGGGGTGAATGGGAGGAGGCAATAAGCAGATATAAAGAAAAGAAAAAAGAAAAAAGAAAAAGAATTAAAAGGCAGGAAAACTCTCAAGCCCCAACAGGCATCAGCAGAGAAAATCTCAAACACAGCAGACATAATCAGTCCATAAAAAAACAAAACAACACAACAACAACAACAACAACAACAACAACAGCAACAAAAAAAAAACCCTTTTAGCAGGAAGGAGACTCTAGTCCCACTTCTCCTGGAGAGCTGAAGTTTTAAGAGTATTTAAGGGCCTTCCTCTCAAACTTAGTGTAAATCAGTATTAAGTATTAACCCTGGCATAGCCAGCTGCCACCCTAAACTCCAGCACAAGGGCTGGACTGGGCTGCTCTTCCTTATGTAATCAGGTAGAGACTGAGGGATGCTGGGAGGACCTGGTGGCCAGGTCCACCCATTTTGATATGTTAAACAGACACCTTAGTCCCAGGTTTGAGACCTAACAATGAGTTTGAACAGAGACAGGGTGGCTAATAGATCTGCTATGACCTAAGTATGTCCTGATCTAGCTTGAACTAGCCCTATAGTTCAACCACCAAGGGGCCCTACAGGAGAGAATAAAAACCAAAAAGGCCTTTTGTTTTAACAGGCTTTAATCTCAGGTCAGCCATCTTGGAAGTTTGCCATGTTTATTACCTAGATGCGGCTTCTGTCCCTATCTGTCTACCTGTCTGCCCAAATCCTTGCTCTGGTACTTTCTATAACTCAAAGAAGTTACTCGACAGCCCTAAGCTCAACTCTCTGCTCTATAAATGGTGGACACACAGTATCTATTTTTATAGAATTGTGTGTATACCCCACTAACACTAAGGACAGAACGGTGTTAGGTGTGTTATCTTTCTCTCAGTCTTTCTCCTCTCTGAAATCCTATTAAAATAAATGATGGGCTCTCCTGATTTTCCCACTGAACCCTCTAGAGGATTCGAGGCTTTAAGGCAATGCCAGCCAACATATCAAATCACCATGGCCATCCTGGACCATCAATAAACTCTCTGTGTTTATTGATCCTCTCTATGACCACACTGCATGAGCCATGTGCTTGTGAGCTATGGTGGTAAAGGACCAGGCTGAGCTCTGACTGCTGTGTCCTGTGACACCAGGAACATCTGTGACCTCCAAAACAGACAGCCCGGCCTAATTCTCCTGTTGTACAGGTGTGGACATGGCCCGCCCCACAGCACCAGGGGTTATCTGAGAGATAAGCCAGTGTCCCAGATGCACCAGGCCCGCTGCAGGGAGGCTCAGACTTGCCCACCTGGGGTAGGGGAGCAGCAGGGTTGAATTCAACACTATATACCTTTTTCCTAAATATTTTAATAATTTTTTTCCAAAATGACCTAATCCAAGCCCAAATTCTTAGTAAGCCTTTGGTGTATAGTTCTGTGAGCTTCGAGATTCGATGCCTACACAGAGAGAAGGAAACTGCTGTGTCTTTCAGCTCTCAAGCCTCTGTAGAAATCTGGGCTGAAAATATGTGTGAACAATAACCTGAGGTTCCCAGTGACATATTTTTGAACAATATAAAATCTCCTACCCTGCATTCCAGATTAACCCAAGAGGGCAGTGTGCTCAGTTCTATTTCATTAAGGAAAGAAAATGCAAATAAACATTAAACCGCTCACATAATTATTGGTAGAACAATATGTGTCAAATATATTGCCTCATTAGCCCCAAATTGAATGAACAAGAAGAGCAAAAGTTGCTGAGGTGGCCCTGAGTTGGTCTCCGCAGAACTTCTCTCAATGCTTAGAAGACAGAAAAGCAACTTTGTTATGAGCGAGTAGTTTTATTTCCATAGGGAAAATAGTTCTCATTTAACTCATTCGCATTCTCTTATAAAACAGAAAGACACTTTTGGCAGATAGGGTTAGGGTTAGGGTTAGGGTTAGGGTTAGGGTTAGGGTTAGGGTTAGGGTTAGGGTTAGGGTTAGGGTTAGGGTTAGGGTTAGGGTTAGGGTTAGGCGCCGCACGACTTTAATACCAGCACTCTGGAAGCAGAGACAGGTAGATCTCTGAATTTGAAGCCAGCCTGGTCCACATGAGACTCTCTCAAAAACCAAAACCAATCTGTTTCTAAGATGTAGGTGGAGAGGTTGTGTGGTGGCTCACATCCGTAATCATGATCTAGAATCACCCAGAAGCACGCCTCTGGGCTTGTCTGTGAGGCTCATGTCGATTGGGTTAAAGAGGTGGGAAGACCTGACCACAGTGGGCGGCACCATCCCCCGAGCTAAGGCAGACCGGGCAGAAAGGGCAAAGCCAGCAGAGCACGAGCTTTTGTCTTTCTCTCCTTCCTGACCGTAGCGGCCCCGAGCTTCCGTGTCGCCCTAGGCTGACTGCACCCCAAACCGTGAGGGAAAGAAACCCTTTCTTCTCTGAGTCTCTTTCATTGGTCATTTTGTCACAGAAAGACAAGTGACTAACACAGCATCCGAGCTCTGGTGCCCACTGGACTGAAAAGATGTCGGCAGCTCTTTCCAGTGTGAAAACAGAGGACGCAAAGCATCGTGTGCTTCACCGCAGTCTTCCATTTCCTGGTGCGAGACGGAAAGAAGTGTGCTGCCCGCAAAGCGAGCCTGCACTAGAGTGCGTGGAAGACAAAGTGTGGCCCACAGCAGGAGCGCTGGGTCCAGGGGGTTGGGGTGAAACCTGGGCCTCGAACCCACAGAGCCCCACCCCAGCTCAGTTTCCCTCCAGTGTGTCCCTGCAGCAACCCACAGCTGCCTCTAGTAGAAGGCAATCCTCGTTTTCTCTGTCACATACTGTTTCTGTCTTCGTTCCTTCCCGAGTTATCATTAAGCCAAGAAATTCTTGGGGAAAATCACTGTAATCTCTTCAGGGGTGTGCTACATGCCCCTCGAAGGTGATTCAGGTGATTCGAGTGCGCCCAGGTGCGGGATTAGCGGAGGAACGAGAGCTGTTGAAAAGCTCAGTTGCAGCTTATGCTAAATCACTCTTCAGCGGGCTGCAAGATGCCTTGCTGACAGGCTTAGCCTCTTGCTCTTCTGGTGACCCATACGCACCCTCTTTGCTCCAAGGAGACTGCCACTGACTGTGATGTCACCACGGTGCCACCAATAAGTCTAACCCTAACCTAACAGAGAGGCGGTGAAACACTTACCAGACCAAATTGAGATAAAGGTTTCAATAAGCAGTCTGCTATTAAACAGACATAAACACAGCAGGCCAGTTCTCAAGGAGAGTCACTCTGCTGAGAAAGAGGAGGGTCCTTTTGTGGCAGTTAAGAAAAGCTACATGGCTTTGTATGGGACATTTGAGTGGAGTAGGATTTGAATAGCTAAGAGGAGGACGGCTCACTATCTTGTTAGGTGGTGTCTTGGGGTTTCCATGGCTGTGAACAGACACCATGACCATGGAAACTCTGGTAAAGGAAAGCCTCTAATTGGGGCTGGCTTACAGGTTCAGAGGTTCAGTCTGTTATCGTCATGGTAGGAAGCATGGCACTACACAGGCAGACGTGGTGCTGTAGGACGAGCTGAGAGTTCTATCTGCATCTGGATCTGCAGAGGAAGTGACTATGACATGCTTCCTCCAGCAAGGCCACACCCACTCTAACCAGGCCACTCCCACTCTAACCAGGCCACTCCCACTCTAACAAGGCCACACCTACTCTAACAAGGCCACACCTACCCGAACAAGGTCACATTTCCCAACGGAAAGCCCAATCAACCTCGGTTTTGAAGAAATTCCATTTTGTGCAAAACCAGGGGCTAAACTTCAGTTCCAGGAAGAAAAAATTACAAAGTCCACCTGAGCAAACATCCTATGACAACCCCCCACCCCTCAGCAGCAGCCAGTCAGGCTACAATAGCAGGGTCCCTGTACACAGAGACAGCCTAAGGCACCCTGCAGAGGATCGACAACCTCGCCGTCCTGTGTGTCAGTGGTTTTGTCCCCCTGTTTGTTTCCTGCAGATTATGCCAGAAATGCAGTTTTTAAACTACTAACTTGCTGACCCATATGGAAATTCTCCAAGCTTGCTATAACCACAATAATTACCCTGCACTCATAGACTCTAGTCCATGGCTGTGGGGACCTTGCTTTTGCATTCATAACAGAGACCCTTATGTGTTTACATCAGAACTGGCTCCTCAGCAGGAGTCTTTGGGGTTCCCTCCCACACACTTGGGCATGACACTAACAGTATCACTCCCTACGGGCCAAGCATTTAAATACGCGAGCCATTCCTACACAAACCACCACAGGTAATGAGTGTTAAAACCCCCCTTTGTCCTTCCTCCAGACTGGCCATTTGGGGTGAGGCCCCAGGGCGTTTGGGAGTTAGGCCCCGATTGTCTGTGTGATTGTCTGTGTGAGACATTTATACAGGTCAGAGTCAGTGAGCTCCTAGCAGTCCGTGTCTATCTGTTAGAGGGTGAAAGGTGACAATTGTGATTTTTGGCCTCTAATTTTGTATCTTCTTGTGCTGCTGCTGAAAGAACCGAAAGAAAAAACGGGGTGTTTCTGCACCCCATGCCTCGGAAACCGGCACACCCCAAAACACTCACGAGAGACAGACCTGATGCAATTTCGCAGGAGGATTTTAATATCCAGAGCTCTGGGGGGCTACAGCTTCCCCAGCAGAGTAAAGAAGCAAAACCCGCCGAGGACTGGCTTGTCTTGCCTTTTATAGACTTAGAACCCGCCTACCACAAGCTTCTAAGCCAATCAGTTCAATCCATCCGAACTTGCGCTCTCTGACAACCTACCAGCCTCTCACAGAGGCCGGAAGAACTAGTTAAGTCATTTCCGCTTACGTGGCCGCCGTGTCGCGCCCACCCTCCCCCACTGGCCTTGTGGATTCAAGTGCCCCCCACGTGCCCAGGCATGGGGGATTCCTAGCTTATAACCTTATCCTTTCACTGCCTTTGCCAAAGGCTCTAGAAAACCTCCTTAGAGCCTCCCTAAGGTTCTCACAGGTGTCAGTAAATCCTGTAAGAAAATCAGAGATGAAGTTCTTGTGGCAGGGGCAGGCGGCAGGAGTGGGTAGCTGCGGGGGGGGGGGGTGCTGGAGAGGGGCCAGCTCTCTCTCGCATTTCCTGCTTTCCATCTAAATGGCTTTGTTCACCTGCTTTGGTTTTTGTGGTCATTTCCTGTAGAACAGGCCTGGCCTCGAACTTGCTCTCTAGCAGAAGATGGTCTTGAGCCCCTAATTTCGCCCCCGCCCCCCTCCACCCTGTGAGCGCTTTCAGATTTTCCGGTTCTCTGCTTGTTCCCACCTCACCGAGATGACTCCTGCACAGAAAATATCCATGGAGCAGAATCTCAACAAACGAAAACTCAATAGCAATAATGTTTCCTGCTGTGGATTCTGCTGACAGCTGGACTCCACGCTATCTTTGGGTATTTCCTTTCTCACTTTTTCCATCTGTTAAGTGAAACTGTACTTGGGGTAGGTCCACCTTTAGTCTAAACAGGTCATTGATGGGAAGAGCAAAAGAAGCTATGTGTCACAACCCTATCCGAACAGCAGAGGGACAACAAACGCAAGTCCTTCTCAGGGCAGTTTATTCAGGATTCTTGACAAGCTTCTTCAAGCAGTTTATTCAGGATCCTTGTACAATGGCGTCTCTCCCCCACCTCGACCCCAGCACTCTCTTATATCCTAAAAGCTGGCCAATCCCTGAGGGACACGTGGGCAAAGCAGATAGGCTACTTCAAGGCGGAAGGACAGCATCTGATCGCTCGAAGCCAAATAAGGGGTTGTTTGTTTCAAAGGGCACTCTCCCCCTGGGGGGAGGAAGGTGGGAACCAGCGCCATCTTTAAGGCGTGGCACTTCGCAGCCCTCTACAGCTATGATATTTTCAAGCAGAGAAAAGGAGGTTTGTTGTTTGTTTTCACAGTTTCATGTATCCTAAGCTCACCTCAGATTCACTATGCAGCCACCAATGATCAAATGATGATTCCCCTGCCTCCACCTTCCTAGTATTGGGATTCCAGATATGCACCTCGACACCTGGTTTTTAATGCTTTGTTTTCTCCTCTCAAGGACCCAGAATTGAGCTGTACACCCCTGGAAATAATTAATACGCTCTACTTTCCCAGAGCAATAACAAAGAGTCTCTAGTTCGTTAAACTTGCCTGATCTGAGCTAGCAGTTGCTAAGACCTGGAAATAAAGCAAGTCTCTCTGTTACGGGCTGGGTTGGTCTACTTGTCAACTGAAGGGATAAGTTGTTAGAGCAAGGAGACAGATTTAATTAGAAACCAACAGACCAAAGATGGAGTCTCTTAGTAGGTGTTCCATTGCTGTGAAGAGACGCCATGACTGGCTGGCTTACAGTTTCGGAGGTTCAGTCCATTATCATTGTGGCAACATGCAGGCAGATGCTGGAGCAGTAGCACCACATCCTGATATGTAGGCAGAGAGAGAAGGGCTCGCTTGGGCTTTTGAAACCTCAAAAACCCAGCTCCAGTGACACACTTCCTCCAGCAAGGCTCACCTATTAATCCTTCTAATCCTTTCAAACGGGACTCTCCCTGGGGACTAAGCATTACTGACTGGGCTGATGAACACATGAACCTATGAAGGCCATTCTTATTCAAACTACCACATGGGGCTATCACATACAAAAGTATGTTAGAAGAGAGAGAGAGAGAGAGAGAGAGAGAGAGAGAGAGAATTTTATTGGGAGAGAAAATATTGAAGCAGAAAAGGACACTTGCCTAGTGGAGTCTACACCCTCAACAGCATATATTTTTTTCTTTTCCACTAGAATATCCTGAGATAACAGCTGACCTTTGTTGCCCAAGCTACTCTATAATTCTCTATAACTCTATAATAAATGTTTAAACAAACATCATTTATTTCCCTTTGAGTTAAACATTATTCTACTTCTAATTAAAGAACAACATTCCAAAATGCTCATCCCATTTTCCAGTGTTATTGAGACCATTAGATATATACGAGGTTCTGTAAATCTAGCAAAAAGTTACTGATGGGTTCATTTTTACAATTTGTAATTGGAGTTTCGGGAGCTTGGACTCTGGTAGCCCCAGAAAGCCAGGGTGGATCTTCCACCCATCATGTCAATTAAAGGAACATGATAGAGAAAACAGACAAAAGAGGTTTATTGTTTGCTTTTGTTATCCTTTTGCTCTGTCTCTGTCTCTCTCTGTCTCTCTGTCTCTCTGTCTCTCTGTCTCTCTGTTTCTCTCCCTCTCTCTCTCTGTCTCTGTCTATCTCTACAGAGTCTCAGCTCTGGCTGGCCTAGAATTCATTATCTAGATCAGGCTAGCTTCAAACTCACAAAAGATGGACCTGCCAGGTCAGGAGTCCTGGTCAAGGTGTGGCCCTGCCCGCCATGTGTCTGTCTGAGTCCTGCAAGCATAGAAGGTCTTATCTGAGGGGACAAGTCTGTTCTCAGGTGATGGCTCCTCCTGCCTTCTCTGGAGGAGCGGTCTGCCCGCTGGGGTTTTGCTTTTCCAGGGAGCCAGGATGACTGCTGGTTTAGGAGCGTGGGCTATCTCAGTGTCCTCTGACAAAGTAAAGGGGGTGGAGACACATGCAGAGACAGCATTCTGCCGGCATCAGTCATCCGTGGGCTCACATAAGAAGTCAGGGCTTCCCAACAACAGCAGCTTCACAGGGGCTGTTCCAAAACCAACACAGAGCACTACTGAACGACCATTCATCTTGATCTCACTGGCGAGGCCCATCAGGCCTGCAGAGGCCTCGTGTGCAGCTGGAGGCCAGAGAGAAGCAGGGCCCAGGGCGGGCAGTGTCAGTTGAGGCCTACTTAGACTGAAGGCTACCACTTGAATGTTTGGAGGCCAGAAGTTTGAAATTGTAGGTTATGAACATTATTTGTTTTTAGTTTATTGCAGTTGGGCATGGTTGTACACACTTTAAATCCCAGTCCTTGGGAGGCAGAGGCAGACAGATCTGTGTGACTTTAAAGTCAGCCTGGTCTATAGGTTCTAGGTCAGCCAAGGCTACATAGTGAGAACCTATCTTTAAAACAAAACAAAGAAACAAATAACCCAAACAAATACACATACATATGTATATGTGTATGTGTGTGTATGTATATATATATATATATATATATATGTATATTTTAAAAAAAATTTGTATGCATGTGTGTATAACAGAAGTGAGGGGAGATAGAGAATTCAGATGTAACTGTGTCCCTGAGGTTTATTTGACAGCCTTACTTCGGTACCCCTATTTTGACCTCACATTTCCTTCTGGGACCAGCGAGATATAGGGTACTGGCTGCTTCAGTAGGATGGGGTCCCAGGAGCTCAAAGTGAAAGATCAAAGCGGAGCTTCAAACTGCGCAGTCTCTGGGTTGGCGGCCTGGCGAAGGCTGACCCCTGGTGGCTGTACAGGGCCTTGCAGCTGCAGCCTGCTTGACCTGGCTAGGCTCTTGCAGAAGGCTACCAGTAGCCGGTGGTTGTGGGGAAAGAAGCCAGTAAGTGAGGCAGGTTCAGAGCCACGTGATTTCTTTCAAATCTATCGGCTAGACAGGAAGAGGCAAACATCATAAACTCATATCATTAGTCTTAGGTAATTCAGGAGCAGTAAGGTGGAAAGCCTGGGAAAGGGTGGGTGGGTTGGTTGGTCAGGTTGGTTTGGTTTGGGACTGCCTATTGGTTTGTTTGCCTGCACATTTCTTGAGACTGTTTCTCTGTGTAGCCGTGGAAACCTCCAACTTGAAACTTTGCTGAGGATGATATTGAATTAATCCTCCTTCCTCTGGCTCCCAGCGCTGGGACTCCAGGCATGTTCTTCCATGCTCCGCGGGAGACTGCGGGCTCCGGCATACCTATGATTCTGTGTCTGTATATGATGGCCGTTCTCTTGAGGCACGGGGCAGGACGCCCGGTACATGAGATGCGTTCAGATCAGATGGCCTGACAGTCCACTTCTCGGGATGCATCCCTACTGTTAAGAGATAAGTGACGCCGGGCGTGGTGGCGCACGCCTGTAATCCCAGCACTTGGGAGGCAGAGGCAGGTGGATTTCTGAGTTTTGAGGCCAGCCTGGTCTACAGAGTGAGTTCCAGGACAGTCAGGACTACACAGAGAAACCCTGTCTCGGGGAAAAAAAAAAAAAAGAAAGAACGTGGGTGACTTGACAGAGCTCTCCCGCCATCCTCACAGATCCTCTAGCTGCTTTCTCCCCCAGAAATCAGGCCCCGCCCACTGACTGCTTTCATAGAGACCCCACAACCCAGCTGGGCTGTGGCCAAACATCCCTCCCACAGAGCAAGTCCAAGATAACCTTGAATTATAAGTTTACTCTATTTAAAGAGGTATTTTTATTTGTGTATGTGTCTGTGCGTACTGTGTAAGGATAAATACCCTGACAGGTCAGGAGAGGAGGGCATCGGATCTTTTGGGGCTGGGGTTACAGGTGGTCGAGCGCTGCCTAATGGGGGTCCTCTGCAAGAGCAGCGACTGAAAGTAAGTGTGAGCCTGTAACTTTAGTCGTTAAACAAACAACTCTGTGAATGGGCGTTTTGCCTGTATACATATCTGTGCACCGTGTGTGTGCCTGGTGTCTGAGGAGGCCTGAAGGAGCCATTGGAGTCCCTGGATTTACAAATGATTCTGAGCTGCCACCATGTAGGTGCTGGGGATTGAACTGGGTGTTCTAGTAGAGAACAGCCAGTGCTCTTGGCCACTGCACAACCTCTCCAGCTCCAGCGTCACTCTTACACAGTGCCTTTCGCTGAGACTTCCAGCACACAGGCTAGGTTACATAATACGGGATGTGCAGTCCCACCCTCAAACCTATAAGGCAGAGAGAAATTCCCTCTGTGGTGTGGAACTGAATCGACGGTCTGTCTTTTTCCCTCACACTATGCGAGGGCCAGCTCTCCTGATGACGCTGGCTCTGGACCGGAGCCTTGCTTTCGCAGCTCCAGCTGTGATGCAGGTGGGGGTCTGAGCTATGCTTTATGTCAATCTATAGTCATCTGAGGAGAAGGAGCCTCAGTCGAGCAAACGCCTCCATAAGATGGGGCTTTAAACAAGACTGGAGTACATTTTCTCAGTTGTGACCAATGTGGGTGACCCAGCCCACTGTGAGTGGGGACACTCGGGGGCTGGTGGTCCTGAGTTCTACAAGAAAGCAGCCTAAACAAGCAATGAGGTGTAATCCAGTGAGCCGCACTCCACCATGGCCTCTGAATCTGATCCTGCCAAATAAATCCTTTCCTCCTCAAGTTGGTTTGGTCATGGTCTTTTTCACAGCTCTAATTACTCTGAGATCCAGGTACTATGTTCTTTGCTGATGAAATGTAGTTCTAAGTTATCAAATTATCACTATGTTTGTCTGCCTCAGATGCACAGCAGCAAGACAAATGGGTAGGGAGTAGACACAGGCATCATTCAAAAGGGGCCTCCGTTCTGGGCTGTTCCCACGAACTCTGCCCAGCTCCCTGCCTGGGCAGAGAAATCAGCACAGCTAACCCCTAGGAAGCACTCTGAATGAGCTGTATGCAAGGGAAATCCCAAAGGTGCAAAGAAAACACCCACATCACCTACCCACTGTCTACAGTTGCCCTCACATCACCTACCCACTGTCTACAAGCCCCCAACATCAACTACCTACTGTCTACAACACCTACACACATCACCTACCTACTGCCTACAAACCCAAACATCACCTACATACTGCCAACAACACCCCCCACATCACCTACCTGTCTAACCACACACACACACATAAACTACCTACTGTGTACAACCACCCCACATCACCTATCTACTCTTTACAACACCCTACATCATCTACCTACTGTCTACAGTCCCCCACATCACCTACCTACTGTCTACAACCCCAAACACACATCACCTACCTACTGTCTACAACCCCTAAACACATCACCTACATACTGTCAAAAGCCCCTACACATCACCTACCTACTGCCTACAACCCCCACACTTCACCTACCTCTCTACAACCCCCACACATATGTAGCTTACCTACTGTCTACAACCCCACATCACCTACATACAGTCTATAACCAGAAACACACATCACCTACCTACTTTCCACAACCCCAAACACACATAACCTACCTACTGTCTACAATCCCCACACATTACCTACCTACTGTCTACACCTCCACATCTCCTACCTAATGTCTACAACCCCAAACACACATCACCTATCTATTACTACTTTGTTTCCAACCAAATTCTCTGGTAAAAGAAAGTTCAACACAATCAGTTTACAAAACAAGCTACAAGCCTAGATTGGGCGGATCTCCCACTGCACTACTCTATTCCCATCTATAGTATCCCATATAACTTGCAGTTTCTCCAGGCCATGAGCTCCTCTGTCTGCAGCCTCTCCTTTGATCCTTGTCACTCCTCCATGTGGCCCATTGTAAATTAGCAGCAGGTTCTAGTATTGCTCTTGCCATATCCTTCCAGTCTTGTGGGATTATTCTGTTTTTAATAGCCCAAGAAGTCAGAATTTGCTTTATAAATGGTGAATGCATTCCAAAATTAGTGACACTTTCCTTAAATTTTCTTAGACCTAACACATCCATGGATTGCCATTTGAATTCCTGATAACCCTGTGGATTATCATCATCTGGAGGTCTTTGTTGTATTGTATATTGATCTGATAGACTGAAAGTTTTTTTAATAACCTTTGGTTGGCTTCCTCTACTTTTATCTTTTATCTCTACTCAAGTATTTTCCTTTTCCTTGAGTTCCCGTATTTTCTGTTCAAGGTTCTGCCTCTACATTTTGATCTTTTCTTTATATTGCAATTCTGATACTCTATGGTCCATTTTATTTTGATTGATTAATTTTAAAAGGTTATTCTCCAAGTCTAGTAGCTTCCAATCCTCATTATTTTCTCTCTGCTGCTGTCTGATCTGCGAACTGCTGCATCCTTTGTTCCAGCATCTTTTCTAACTCCTGTCTCCCACCTTCCTTCTCCTTCTGTATCTTATTCTGTTCTATAATTTCCTGGGTCTTCAATTCTAGTATTCTAGTGTTTCCTCTAGGCCACATTGCCAAGTCTTTTTTTTTTTTTTTTGGTTTGGTTTTTTGAGACAGGGTTTCTCTGTGTAGCCCTGGCTGTCCTGGAACTCACTCTGTAGACCAGGCTGGCCTCGAACTCAGAAATCCGCCTGCCTCTGCCTCCCAAGTGTTGGGGTTACAGGCGTGCACCACCACCGCCCAGCCACATTGCCAAGTCTTAAATTCCTCTTTCTGTTGTTCATGCTGTTTTATAATTTCCTGTATCTTCTGTTCTAAGCCCTGCTTCCATAATCTTAGCTTCTCTTTATGTTGTAATTCTAATATTGCAGCATCTGCCTGATTTTGACCTATGAAATCCTGAACCTTTAGTGCTAGTGTTACTTGTAGTCTCTTTTCTAATGCAAGGAATTTTTTGTCTAGAACCTGTCTTTTGAGATGACATAGTAAATCAAGAGAATAAGTATTGGAACATCAGTGACTTTTTCCTTTAAATCCATCCCTGTCAAATCATTGAAAATATCATCACATAAAGCCAAAAAGGCATTTATTGTTTTTATTATCTTTAAGTATCGAGATGCTATATATTTCTCTTATATGAATGAATTACCTGGTCTAGAACCCTTTGTACCTTAGTCTCCCAATTTATTCGCAGGGTTTAAGGGGCAGTGAACTTTTTATCTCAGGTTTGTTAGGTTCTAAACAATACGTTGGGTGCCATTTTGTTGCAACTTTGTTTCCAACCCAATTCTGTAAAAGAAAGCTCAACTCAATCAATTAACAAAACAAGCTACAAGCTTAGATTGGGCAGATCTCCCACTACACTATTCTACCTATCTACTGTCTACAATGCACCCACATCGCCTACCTATTATCTACAAACCCCCATATTGCCTACCTACTGTCTACAACCTCCCACATGACCTATCTACTGTCTTCAATCCCACCACATCACCTACCTTCTGTCTACAACTTCCACACATATCACCCACCTACTGTCTACAACCTCCTATATCACTTACCAACTGTCTACAACCACCACACATCACCTACCTATTGTGTAAAGTCCCACATCACTTACCAACTGTTTATAACCCCTCCCCATGCATCATCTATCTACTGTCTACAACCCACATCACCTACCTACTATCTACAGTCCCCCACATCACCTACCTACTGTCTACTACCCCCCACATCACCTCCCTACTGTGTACAACCCCAAACACACATTACCTACATACTATGTACAACCCCAAATACACATCACCTACCTACTGTCTACAAATCCCACAACATCACCTACCTACTGTCTACAACTCCCACAACATCACCTACCTACTGTCTACCACCCTGCAGATTGCCTACTTACTGTATAAAACACCAAATACAGATCACCTACTGCCAGGAGCCATTCTCACTTAAATATCAAAACCTTCTCCTTTCAGACATCTTACATGCTCAAGCCTGCTTTTAGAAGGAAAAATACTAGCTTTCAGGTTTGCCAAATAGCAAGTTGGTCAGCATATACAGAGCTCACCTGAGTTGGTTAGAACAAACAGAGCTAGCTCACCTGCAGTTAGGTTACTATAGCGATCTCTTTCCACTTCACCTCCTCCTGATCATTTTAGTTTGCCAGCTTCCTTGAAATCCAGCCAGCTTTGTCATGAGACTCTGGGAGACAATTCTGAGAGACTACTTACTAGAGACAATGTTTAGAGACAATGCTTGCCCCCTGAGAGACTGTTCCGAAGAGGCAATGTTTGCCCCCTCATACCCCCTCCCTACATCCTGCTTGCTTTCTTTTATATTTCAGTGTATAAAACAATAAAATTTGACAGCTTGATGTCCACACACATCACCTAGCTACTGTCTATAAACCCCCATATCACCTACCTACTGTCTACAATACCCAACATCACCCACCTACTGTCCACAACCCCAAACACACATCAGCTACCTACTGTTTATAACCTGCCTACATCTCCTACCTATTGTCTACAACCCCCACATGTCATCTACATACTGTACAACCCCCTACAACACCTATATAATGTCTATAACACCCCCAAATCATGTACCTACTGTTTACACCCCCACATTACCTACCTACTGTCTATAATGCTCCACCTCACTTATCTACTATAGAAACACCTATATCACCTACATAATGTCTAAAACATACCACAGATCAGGTACCTACTGTGAACAGTCCCCACATCACCTACCTACTGTCTTCCAGTCCCCAACATCTCCTAACTACTGTGTACAACTCCAAACACAGATCACCAACTTACTGTCTATAACCCTAAACACACATCACAAACCTACTGTCTACAACTCCCACACATATCACATTCCTACTGTTTACAACTTCCACACACATTATCTACCTACTGTCTACAAACCCCTGTATCACCAACCTACTCTCTGCAACACCCCACAGCACCCACCTAGTGTACAACACACCTACATCACCTACCTACTGTCTAAAACTCCAACATCACGTACCTACTGTCTACAACACCCCCACATCACCTATGTACTATCTACAACACAAACACACATCGCCTACCTTCTGTACAACCCCCACATCACTTACCTATGGTTACAACCCCTCCACATTACCACCTACTGTCTACAGTGGCCCCCATCACCTACCTAATGTCTACAACACCACATCACCTGCCTACTGGATACAACCTCCCACATCTTCTAACCTACTCTCTATACACCCCACATCACCTACCTACTGGATACAACTTCCACATAAGTCACCTAACTACTGTCTACAACCCCCTACATTTCTACCTACTCTCTACAACACTCCACATATCCTACCTGCTGTCTTCAACCCCCATCACCTACCTACTGCCTAAAACATCCCATATAACCTATCTACTGTACAAGCCCCCTACATCACCTACATACTGGCTACCCCCCATATCACCTACCTACTCTCTATATACCCCACATTATCTACTTACAGTCTACAACCCCCCCACATCAACAACCAACTGTCCACAACTTCCACACATTACCTACCTACTCTCTACAACCCCCCACATCTCTACCTACTGTCTACAACCCCCATATCACCTACTTTCTGTTTAAACCTCCACATCACCTACCTACTGTCTTCAACTCCCCAATTCACATACTTACTGTCTAAAACTCCCCCATATCACCTACATTCTGTCTACAAACCCCATATCACCTACCTACTGTCTACAACCCCCACATCACCTATTTACTCTCATTACCCCCCACATTACCTACCTACTGTCTACAACTACCTACATCACCTACCTACTGTCCACAACTTCCACATACATCATCTACTTACTCGCCACAACCCCACCACATCACCTATATATTGTCTACAACACCTAGGCATCACCTACCTCGTGTCTACAACCCCCACACATTACCTACCTACTCTGTTTCAACCACCTCACATCACCTACCTACTGTCTACACCCTCCAAATATCTTACCTACTGTCTAAAACAACCCACATCACCTAACCAATGTCTATACCCCCTCATTACCTACCTACTGTCTACAACCCCCCACATCACCTACCTACTGTTTACAACTTCCATACACATCATCTACCTACTGTCTACAACCCTCCACATCTCTTATCTACTATCCACAACCCCCACATTTCCTACCTTCTGTCTACAACCCCCCACATCAGCTACCACCTACTGTCTACAACCCCCATATCACCTACCTTCTATCTACAACCCCCACAGTACCTACCTATTCTCCACAACCCCCACATCACCTACCTACTATCTACAACAACACATAACCTACCTACTGTCTTCAACTCCCACATAGATCACCTACCTCCTGTCTACAGTTCCCACTCACATCACCTACCTACTCTCTACAACTCCTCCCACATCACCTACCTACTCTCTACAACTCCTCCCACATCACCTATCTACTCTCTACAACCCCCATATTACCTACCTACTGTCTACGTTTACAAATATCACCTTCCTACTGTCTATAGTCTTTCCCACATCACTTCCCTATTGTCTACAATCCCCCCATCACCTATCTACTGTCTATAACACCCCCCACAAAATGTAAATACTGTCTACAACACCTACACATCACCTACCTAGTGTCCAAAAACCCCACACATCACCTACCTACAGTTCACAACTCCCATACACATTACCTACCTACTGTCTACAACACCAAAAATCACCTATCTACTGTGCACACCCTCCTACATCACCTACCTACTATCTAACCCCCCACCTCACCTACCTACTGTCTATACCCTCATCACTTACCTACTGTCTACAACCCCCACACACATCATCTACCTACAGTCTACAACTTACACACACCTCACCTACCTACTGTCTACTACCCCCCACATCACCTACCTACTGTCCACAACTCCCACACATATTATCTATCTACTGTCTACAACCCCACACTTCACCTACCTTCTGTCTACAATGCCCCATGTCACTTACCTATTGTTACACCCCCCTACACCTACCAACTATGTACAACCCCCATGTTACCTATCTACTATCTATATCACCCCACATCACCTACCTATTGTACAACCCCCAACATAATCTACCTACTGTCCCCCCACATCACCTACCTCCTGTCTATACCCTCTTATTACCTACCTACTGTCTACAACCCCTTCACATCACCTACCTACTATCTACAACACCCCACATGACCTACCTACTGTACAAACCCCTACATCACCTTTATTATGTCTACAACTACAATCCTCCTACATCTTGTACCTATTGTCTACACCCCCTCATCACCTACTGTCTACAACCACCTCACACACATCATATACCAACAGTCTGCAACTTCCACACACGTCACCTACCTACTGTCTGCACCCCCATCTCCTACCTACTGTCTACAGCCACCCAATATCATCTACCTACTGTGTACAACACCCCACATCACCTACTGTCTACAGTCGCCCACATCATCTATCTTCTGTCTACAACCCCCACGTCGCCTACCTACTGTGAACAACCCTAAACACAGTTCAACTATTTACTGTCTTCAACCCCAACCACACATCACTTACCTACTGTCTACAACTCCTGTTGGACCGTGAAAGGCAGTCTGTGTTCTGGTTGAGCTGGGTTTAAACCCCTGCGACCCAGTAGAGAATTCTATGAGGGATGGAAGGTCTGTTTGCCCATGTGCCCAGACACTTAGGCTCCTGACACAAGATTTCAGCACTCCATAGTTCTGCGGCCATCAGTCATATAGGGCCATGCCCCAAGCTGCTAGTATTCTGGCTGGACTCCACCCCCGCAGTCACCTGGCAACATCCAGGTATGCCCCGCCCCATGGTTACCTGGCAACAGCCAGGTAGGCCCAACCCACTATGAAAGGAGGTGCTTGCCCCCTTCTATCTTGCTCCCTCTCTCTTGCTCACTCTGTCTTCTGCCTCCTTGCGCCCCATTCCCTTCCCTTCTCTCCATGTGGTCATGGCCAGCTTCTACTTCTCTCTCTCTCTACTTTTTTACAATAAAGCTCTAAAACCATGGACTGCCTCCTTTCATCATACCGGAGCAATGGAATAGGCCTTCCCCTAAGGAGCTACATCTAATCTCCCGCCAGGGAGGTCTCTCCACGTTCCAACCATGATCCCCACCAAGCCCAGCCGCCAACAGCCACCAGACCAGACCAAGGACACTTCCGCCCTCGCGGAACCAGCCTGAGCCTCTTCCCCCACCCCTTTTCCCTTTGGCCCAGGGCTACTGCTGCCACCCGTTCTCAGCTCTTATGTGGTATCCAGTGGTGTTCTGTGATGCCCAAGATCTAGAACCTGTTGTCCCTGGCTTCCATGAGGCCCAGGGACCACAGACTGCGCTTCCTCCACCCATCCCCTAGAGCAGAGTCCAGCGTCCTCGCACAGCTCTGGGCCCGTGCGGTCCTGCAGTCTGTGGGGTCATGCAGCAGTCTCCCACGTCTGCCCAACAGTGGCAGCTCTGGTGGGATGCGGGTTTCCCCTCCCTCCTTTTATTTCCCCACAAACTCCCACACACATCACCTACCTACCTACTGTCTATAACCCGTACACTTCTCCTCCTTACTGTCTACAATCCCCCCTCATCACCTACCTACTGTCTACAATCCTCCCCACATTACCTATGTATTGTCTACAATTTCACATCGCCTACCTACTGTCCACAACCTCTCCACATCACCCACCTACTGTCTACAGCTCCTCCCCAGACACACATCACGTACCTACTTATTACAGTCCCATTGTTACCCATCTAGCCAATGTGTGAATGCTGAACCGCACAGGCTGCCCCTGTGGAGGGGATTAAGGGATGGTGGAACTGCAGCTTAGCTTCTGAGAGCACTGCCTGGCAGCCTATCTCCTTCCCTCTTTAGAGACACTCACTCTCTAAGCTCGGAAATCTACACACTCTGATGTTTATGAATTCCTTTGTTCTGTGGGTTACTGTTGGGTCTCCCCGCCTTCCCCCTTCCCCAGGCTGTGAGTACCAGTTCTTATTAAAGAGCTGGATTACCTGAAGTCCATCTCACCACATTGCTCCCTTGAACCTGGAAAGAATCTTTAATATTGAAAACGTGGAGGACTCTGACACCAATGCTAGATGATAAATCGCATTGGTTTCCATGTCCACTCCTCAAATCCATTTGCTGAGGACGTAATCCCTATAGTTACAGTGTCAGGGAGTGGACTTTAAGGGAGGTATTGGGTCCTGAGGGTTCTGCCCTGCGAGTAGGTTGATGAAAAAGAACCTAACAAACTGGCCATGGCAGTGTGCATCTGCAGCAGGAGTATGGGGCAAGGCCGTGTCCATCCAAGGCAGAAATATCACCTGAACTGGTGAGTTCAAGACCAGGTTGGGCAACATAACAAAACTCCATCTTAAAAATGGGGCAGGCCGGGCGCGGTGGCGCACGCCTGTAATCCCAGCACTTGGGAGGCAGAGGCAGGCGGATTTCTGAGTTCGAGGCCAGCCTGGTCTACAGAGTGAGTTCCAGGACAGCCAGGGCTACACAGAGAAACCCTGTCTCGAAAAACCAAAAAAAAAAAAAAAAATGGGGCAGGAGGGGCTGGAGAGATGGCTCAGTGGCTCAGAGCACTGACTGCTCTTCTAGAGGTCCTGAGTTCAAATCCCAGAAACTACATGGTGGCTCGCAACCATCTGTAATGGGGTCCAATGTGTACTCATATACATACAATAAATAAATCTTTAAAGAAAAAAAGTGGGGACAGGATTCAGCTCTTTGATGTTCCACCATATGATTTTTACACACTCTCATCGTAACTGGGTAAATAGAGTAAGCAAGAACCACACCACGGCCTGAATATTGTTTGTAATTTCCTCCACAAACCACCCAGTCCATTTAGTCTCATCCAGCTTCTCAGAATACAAATGAAACCCTGCCATATTCTTCACCAGACTATAACACAGCAGCCTGTAACCCCATTCCTGGGAGAGCCCCTGCTCCCCTCTGCAACACCAGAGCCTGGCTTTCACCCTCCACATCTCTATCAGTATTCTAGATCTCTCTGCACCTACAAGAATGGTGCAGTCATCTCTTCAGACAGCATCTCAAGGGCACTCTAGTTTACAAATCCAAACGTCTTCAAACCCCTCCTGCACCATTTCCAGAAGTTCATAAACCACGTGGTCAGCCACAGTTGGTGGCACAGGACTTTAATTCCAGTATTCAGGAGGCAGAGGCAGGTGGAACTCCGTGAGGTCAAGGCCAGCTTGTTCTACGTAGTAAGTTACAGGACAGCCAGGACCATATAGAGAGACCCTGTCTCAAAAAACAAAACAAACAAAAAACAAAACCCCAAAACAAAACAAACAAAAAAAAACCGAAGGAACAAAACCACATGGTCAGGTAGTTACTAAATGACCTCATTCTCTGTATCAAATGCCCGACAAGAAGCCACCAGAGAGGAGAGGTTGACTCAAAGCCATGGTATTAAGAGAACGTGGCCCATAATTGCAGCAAGTGTCTGGTTAGCTATTGTCAACTTGATGCAAACTTAGCTGTACCTGAGAGGAGGGAGTTTCAGTTGAAGAATTGCTTCTGTCAGACTGTCCTGTGGGCACATCTGTAGGGTATTTCTTTGGTTGCTAATTGATGGAGGAAGGCCTAGTCCACTGTGGGCGGCCCCATTCCTAGGTAAGTGGTCCTGAGTTATATAAGGAAGGAAGGTGAGCAGGCCAGAGGAAACAAGAGAGAAAACAGCATTCCTTTGTGATCTCCACTTCAGTTTCTGACTTGGTTTCCCTTAACAATGAACTGGTAAATCAAATAATCCCTCTCCTCTCTAAAGTTGCCTTTGGTCAGTGTTTTATCACAGGAACAGAAAACCAAACTAGAAAAGTAAGGCATGGCAGCAGATGGCTCCTTAGTGGATAAATGTTAGACAGCTACTTACTCATATTTAGGTGGATCAGAAAGCAGAAAGGAGACAGGAAGTGAAGCCAGGATACAGACTGCAAGACCTACCTGTAGACCGCTTCTGCAGCTAGGCTTCACCTCCCACAGGTTCCACAACCTCTCAAGGCAGCACGGCCAGCTGGTGTCTCAGGTTCACTCTCCTGCTGCTGACTGTCACTGATGCATTTCTCATGTGCTCTGAAAAGCCTGTTCTCCAGTGACCTGCTCGCCCAACCTTCCAGGTAACTGGGCCTGTGCTGGCTAGCTGCTAGCCTCCATAGCTAAATTACATGGTTTGTGGTTTATATTTTAGGAGTAGCTACTTCCAAAAGCAAACCATCAAATTATTTTTACTTAGCTCCAATCTAAGCCTGGAGCCAAGGGCTAGGAGAGTGTTGTTTATTTTGTTTCTGAACACTACAATTATCTGAGAGACCTTAGCTAAATGCCTTTTCCTCTCTCAAATAACTACCAAATGATACTTACTCTGTGCTAGGCAGTTCCAAGCACTTTGTGGAGAGCCAGTCACTGAATTCTCCCAACAACCCTTTGGGATGAGTACTATTATTTGCCCAGTGGCCATGTTTAGTGGGGAGGGGTGCACTGAAAGCCCAGGCCTCACACATGCTAAGCACATGCTCTGCAACTGAACTGCACCCTGACTCCTAGAGATGCCTCCTTCAGGCACAGAAGGGTTTAGTCATCTGCACAAGGTCACACTGCTGGTCTATCAGCCAGGACTTTCTAGAAAAACAGAAACAATAGGATTCATATATGTTATAAAGGGATTTATTAAGTTGCTGTATATGGTAAGTGCTGAGTGTTGGGGTCTTGGAAATGCCACGCAAACCACTCAAACACTGAATTTAAACAGGGATGGTTGATTGAATGCCACAGCCCAAGACTGATTGATCAGGGATATAGATCAGACTCGGGAGCTGACTGTGACATTGAGTCAAGATCCTATAGGGCTTTTAAAGTCTGAAATCTACAAACGTCCATGCCAACTTATTCCACTAATAAGAATTTAGAGATAGGGGGATTTCCTTAGAAACATATCTTTGTTGTACACTTATCCTGCTCCCATTGACTGGGGGTATTCAGCTGTGGCAGGGGACTTGCCTTGTCTAACATCCATGTCCTAACTTGCCAATCAGGATGTCTGTCCCAACTTGCAGGACAGTCAGTGGGGTTTCCTGAAGCACCTAGGAGAGAATGGGGGACAGGAGATGCAAGAGACGAACTGCAAGACAGGATTCTGATCAAGCTGCAAAATTTTATTTTCTCACACTGCAATATAAAGGAAATCAAGCAGGATATAGGGAGGGGGTATGAGAGGGCAAACATTGTCTCTAGGGAATAGTCTCTCAGGGGGCAAACATTGTCTCTAGGGAGTAGTCTCTCAGGGGGTAAACATTGTCTCTAGGGAGTAGTCTCTCAGAATTATCTCTCAGAATCTCAAGGGGGAGCTGGCTGCATCTGCAGGAAGTTGGCTAGCTGAAATGGTCAAGAGGAGGTGGAGTGGAGAGAGGCTGCTATGGTAACCTCACTGCAGGTGAGCTCTGTTTGTACTGACCAACGCAGGTGAGCTCTGTTTGTACTGACCAGCTTGCTATTTGGCTAACCTGAGGACTAGTATTTTTCCTTGTAAAGCAGGCTTGAACATGTAGGATGGCTGAAAGGAGGAGTTTTTTAGATCTATGTGAGAATGGATCCTGGCATCTCCCCCTTCTCTGTATTGTACAGAGTAGAGGTTGGACAGCCATTGATGAATAAAGCAGATGAGGCACCACAAGGATAGAATAGCGCCTGTCTTAGGATGCGACCCAGCGTTCCATAGTTCTTACCCGTCATTAGAGATCCATGACAGCCTCCAAGGATTCCTGTCTTGGGGGCGGGGAGGGCGGGGCATGGGCCTGGAAAGGTGCCCGTCATTGGCTAACTACTCAGCAATGGTTTTGTTATGGGTGCCTTGAATTTGGGGCTCCTTCTTGAGTCCCGACTGGAATGGTTGTGATAGGAATGCTACTTCTGGCCAGGTGGTGGTGGCACACACCTTTAATCCCAGCACTTGGGAGGCAGAGGCAGAGGCAGAGGCAGGCGGATTTCTGAGTTTGAGGCCAGCCTGGTCTACAGAGTGAGTTCTAGGACATCCAGGGCTACACAGAGAAACTGTCTTGAAAAACCAAAACAAACAAACAAACAAACAAAAAAACAAACCAACAACGACAACAACAAAAAAACCTGAAGGTTTTTGTATATTTATGATAAATTGAGCAATGCTATTTATACCAGGGCACACATTTGTGCCGTTTGGGCTGTTTTGTAACTGCAGTGGAAGTCTGGGTAGCCATCTCTTGATCCTCCATAGTCAAATGGATGGTAATGTATCTGAATGGTCTTGGCTGCTAAGTTATCTACCTGTTGTTTGATTAGGGTAGTGAGGAGATTAAAAGTCCATGGTCCAAAAGAACACAATGATAATAGACCTTCAAAGGGTCCCAGGATAGTGGGTAAAAGGGTAGTGAGCCATGGAGAGGTGGAAAACCAATTTTTATACCAACTTCCTGCCTGTTCTCTTTCTCTCTTTCGCTTTTCTAGTCCTTCTCTGACTCTTCTCAAGCTATCTTTTACAACTCCTGTTTTACTAGTATAGAAGCAGCATTCTTCTTTTAAGGCTGCACAAAGTCTACCTTGTTGAAGGAATAAGAGATCAAGCCCTCACCTATTTTGGAGGACTGTTGCAACCCTATCCGACCAGTGGAGGGACGACAAACACAAGTCCTTCTCAGAGCAGTTTATTCGGGATTCTTGACAAGCTTCTTCAAGCGGTTTATTCAGGATCCTTGTACAATGGCATCTCTCTCCACCTCGACCCCAGCACTCTCTTATATCCTAAAGGCTGGCCAATCCCTGAGGGACACATGGGCAAAGCAGATAGGCTACTTCAAGGCAGAAGGACAGCATCTGATCGCACAAAGCCAAATAAGGAGTTGTTTGTTTCAAAGGGCACTCTCCCCCTGTGGGGAGGAAGGTGGAAACCAGCGCCATCTTTAAGGCACAGCACTTCACAGCCCTCTACAGAGGATGACCTCAGCTAGGGAGTCAATGGAGTCGGAGAGGTCATCTATCCCCTGTTGAAGGCGTTGGACATCTTGGTTGATGGTGGCACTGAGCTCTGTGTACCTGGAGTTGGAAAGAACAAGGGAAGAGATACCTGTCTCCATTCCCACAGCTCTGAGGCCAAGTAGGACTGAGATAGTAATGGCAGAGATAGGTTCTCTGCAGGAGTGGTTCAAAGAGGTGGAGCCATCAGTGGATTGATCCCATAGGTGGAAAAAAACCTTCAGAGTGGTAATAAACTAAACAAAGAACCATCTTAATAAGGATGCAAAACTCAGGGATCTCTCCATCCTTTTGACTTCGAAAAACTGAGGCATAGAGGCAAGGTGTGAGGCCATCAAGGCACGCCCACCAGGTGCCATTCATGGGTGGAGGCAGAATAAAGAAATGCCAGGAGAGAAGGAAAAGGTTTCATTGCCCAAGTGAGCGTAGGCTAAGGGGACATTTGCTCCACTAGTGATCACACAAAGTCCCAGGCCAGATATTTGGGTTAATGAGAGGCCTGGCCAAGCGCCCTTCTGCCAACAGAAGTGCTGAGAACAGCAATTGCCTCATAAAAGGGTGGTTGGGAATGGTAGCACAACCAGCAATCTTCAACAAGCTCAGGGGAAGTTTCATTTAAGGTAAGAAAGGTCTGATTAACTAAAGAAAGGGTCCCAAACAACCAAAGTAAATCCTACGGATGTATTAAAGAAAACAAATGGCAGGCCACGTTCTACCTGGTCTATACTTGAAATCTGTAAAATTTAAATATATGGCCTTTTGACACCCTGAAGGGGGCAAACAGCAGTAGCCAATCTCTCCCCTTTAATCTGTTTATAATTTGTCCAATTTTCTGCTAAATAAAATCGCCATGCAAAGAGTGATGTTGAATCTGTAGATGTCTGTGGTGTCAGCATTAGTAGGACACATCCAAAGGTGTCGAGGGACACAACCATTTTTAATTTTTATAATAAGCACAATTCTTTGTCCCAGCATTAACATACTCTGGCAGCTAGCATGTTCCTTCAGCATTTTGCAGAAAAAACACAAACATGTCCTCTTCTCCACATTCAGAGAGTTCCTTGGCATTGAAATTTAAAATTTTTTGTGGTACACAGAGATATGATTCTCCCCTCTTTTACTTATAAAAATATTGTTTTAAAGTTCTATGGAAATGTTCCACAATATCTTGTCCTTGAGGATTATAAAAAATCTTAGTAATATGACTAATATTAAATTGTTAATAAAACATCTCAAATGACTGACTGTAACAGTCAGTTATAATATTTTTTTATTTTTTCAAGACAGGGTTTCTCTGTATAGCCCTGGCTGTTCTGTAACTCACTCTGTAGACCAGGCTAGCCTCAAACTCAGAAATCTGCCTGCCTCTGCCTCCCAAGTGCTGGGATTAAAGGTGTGCGTCACAACCGCCGCCCGGCTATAATATTTGTCTTAATCTGATTTGGAACATCCAGTATAGAAAAACAACATATACAATGACTAATTTTATTTTTAGTTGCTTCTTCTGTAAAAACAGTTGTAACTAAAAAGCTTGAAAAGCTGTCAATAGTTATATGTATATTTTTTATTTTTTTTTTAAATCAGGAATATGAGTTACATCTATTTGTCTTGATTAGGTCCGAGTCCTCAAGGATTAACACTATTATGTGGTACATGAAGAAATTGAGGACACTGAGGACAAGTCTTTATAATTTGACTTGTATAGTTTTTAGAAATATCAAATTATTGTCTTAAACTATTACTATTTTGATGATATAAAGAATATGATAATTGTATGGTCAATTGTTCCTTTTAAGGCCTATAGTCTGCCTGGAATATAACTCTCTTGGGACCTTGCCTTAAGGGGTCTTGTCCTGGCTAGAATGAGCTCTTTTTTAAAGATTTATTAATTTATTATATATAAGTACATTGTAGCTGTCTTCAGACACACCAGAAGAGGGTGTCAGGTCTCATTACAGGTGGTTGTGAGCCACCATGTGGTTTCTGGGAATGAACTCTTATATTTTTGGTTGTGAGCCTAGCCTTTAACAGCTGATCTATCTCTCCAGTCCCTGGTTCAGCTTGCAAATGTCCAGAGGACAGTCATTTAAAGAGCATATCTTTTTTTTTTAACTTGAGTTGTATTTGTATAAATAATTGTAAAATTTAAGAATTAGCACAATTAAAAGAAAGAAACAATTTCAAGCACTTGTAAGCCATAAGCTATATATATATAAATATATACATATATATAATCAATATATAAATTTAAAAGTTGATTTTTAACATTTTAAAAATAGCACCTACAGCTCCCAATTTAATTATCTGTGCTGAAGCAAGGGGAAACTCAAAAGAATAAACATGTGATTTAATTATATGATCTTTATTTCCACAGTAGATGTATTTTTTATAGGATGTATATATAGAAATATAAAAGCGCCGGGTGGTGGTGGCACATGCCTTTAATCCCAGCACTTGGGAGGCAGAGGCAGGTGGATTTCTGAGTTCGAGGCCAACCTGGTCTACAAAGTGAGTTCCAGGGCAGCCAGGACTACACAGAGAAACCCTGTCTCAAAAAGAAAAAAAAAAGAAAGAAATATAAAAGGATATATGGAAGCAAATTTTAACAATTTATCTTTTGGATAACAACTATTAATTTTGCCTAAAAAGGCTTCTCATGTAATAGATTAACAATCAATAATAATCAACTTAATTGTTGTTTGAAACAAGGAACAAACAATTCATTAGGCTCTTAAAACATTCCTTTTAAAAATATTTTTATGATTTTATCTTGTAACATTTTATTATTACACCAAATCTTTATTGGAGGATGTTAAAACTTTATTTGGAGAGATTTTACGTTAATGCTCTTTGCCAAGGAATGGCAGTGAACACATATCATAAACTTTTGACAAATGCTTACAGTAGCTTCCTTCAAGTTATGTCTCTCACTATTTATTTTGTATAAATATTTTGTATGTTCTCTACCTTGAGAACATCAGAGGCTTAAATCCTCTTGTGGCAAGCTAAAGCAGTGTTTTAGTCAAATAATTTATCTTAACACCTTTTGTAAATGATTTACTTAAAAAATTCAAAAGCCTATTGCTAAAAGCAAAGACTTGTAATAAAATTCTATGAACAATATATAAGAGCAAAGGCCTGTAATAAAATTCTATGAACAATGTATATTGAAAAATTTAAGATCCTAGCTTCTTGTATTGAAGCAGAGACAAAACATTTTTCTCACATAAGGTAAAGCTATTAGCAATTTCTTGAAGAAAAACTTTCTAATGAAATCATTTAATTGGTTTTTTTAAAGTTAGCTTATGCTCTTTTAAAGTTAGAAGCAAAGGCTTTTAAAATTATCAGGATTCGCAAAGCAAAAAACAACCCTTTAAATCTATAATAATTTTGTATGGAGTAGGCAGGCCAAATTTTAATGCTTTTATAATTTCTACATAGGCTTATTAATCTTTCACAGATCTAAGTTGGAATTGTACTTTGAACTACATCTATATGAATCTGTTAAAAATGTTCTTTCGGCCAGAAACTCTCTAGGTGAGGTCTGTAAGACAAAAGCAGCATCTCACAAGCTTCTGCTAAGGCAGCTCTGAGCTTTGTATTAACGCAAATGTAAATATCTTCTGATCTGAGTCTATTGTCTCTATGGCCAGAACCACACCCACCAGTCCTGCATGGAGCAGCCTGTAACCAGACCCCATTGTATGAGGGTTAAATAACAAAAGGAACCTGTAATTTCAGGATTCCCAGAAAAAGTTTACTAGCTGTTTCTAATAGTAAAAGGAACCTGTCTGATAGCAAATAAATTTCTACTGAGATCTCCTTTATAATCTTGAGGGAGGGCTTAAATTTTGCTTTTACCACGGTAGCTAATAAAACTGTGAAGAAATTGCAACAGGCCCATACTGGTCATAGCTGTTTTTAACCTTTATTACTCTTGAAATCATCTTAATTATAAAATATATTAAGAATCATGAACCTTCAATCAGACTGCAAACTGCCGTCAATGGTGCACTGGCAATTTTTATCATAATTTTTTATTTTCTCTTGTAATATTAAAGCATAACTACAATTTTGGAAAGTAAAACCCAATTTTGAACAATCTTTTCTCCTTAAAATTAATGGCAAAAGGCCGGGCAGTGGTGGCGCATGCCTGTAATCCCAGCACTTGGGAGGCAGAGGCAGGTGGATTTCTGAGTTCAAGGCCAGCCAGGTCTACAGAGTGAGTTCCAGGACAGCCAGGGCTACACAGAGAAACCCTATCTGGAGAAAACAACAACAACAAAAAATTAATGGCAAACACATTACTTTCACACTGCAAAGTTTGTCTACCAGTTCTTTTTTTTTTAAATTTTTAAAAGATTTATTTATTACATGTAAGTACACTATAGCTGTCTTCAGACACCCCAGAAGAGGGCATGGGATCTCATTACAGAAGGTTGTGAGCCACCATGTTGTGGCTGGGATTTGAACTGAGGACCTTAGGAAGAGCAGTCAGTGCTCTTAACCACTGAGCCAACTCTCCAGCTCCTGTCTACCAGTCCTTATGTTCAAATGTATGACAGTGTAACTTATTAAAGAGACATTATTTTAAATATTATTCCTTATAAGTTTAATTTCTAGGATAAGATCCACATAAAACATCATGCCAATTCAGAAATAACTTACAGGCCTGTTTTTCTTGAGTTGAGCAGCCATGTGCTGCTTAAGATAGCTCTAACCCTGAATTTTCAGTTTTAAACTAACTTTTTGTTACCATCATTATACCTTTTAAATCATGTCTAATAACTTATGAGCCAATACTCTATAGTCAAGACATGTAAAACATTAAACCTTTAAGATCAATTAGAAACAAAAATGAAGCAATTACACAAATCTTATAAATTTAAAACAAACAAATCCCCCCTTTTTAGCTGTAATTTCAAGGGGAAAAACACTTTGAACCCAATCATCACCACTGTAGAAATTGTTCTAGGAGAAATAACCATTAGCCCACTTGCCTTAGAACTTGAGGCTGCTGGCTCTTTACGAAACAGATTTTTCTCCAGCTGCGTTTGACTCCTAGTTAAGAATGTGAGGCCCCTTAAATCAGCCTCTGCTGTGTAAACTGCGACTGGCAGGACTGCAAGCAGATGCCTTTTTTTTTTTTTAACCATTTTTTTTCTTTTCAATATGAAGCATAGTACAACAATCATTCAAACAACGAAACAAAGACAGACACAAATTGACACTAGGACAAATTGGTGCACCAAGGACAGCAGTACTACAGAGCAATTGTGTTAAAAACTGTATGGTATTGGTACAGTGACAGGAAAGTAGATCAATGGAATAGAATTGAAGACCCAGAAATGAACCCACAGACTTATGGTTGCTTGGTCTTTGATAAAGAAGCTACAACCATCCAGTGGAAAAAAGATAGCCTTTTCGACAAATGGTGCTGGTTCAACTGGAGGTCAACATGCAGAAGAATGCGAATCGACCCACGCTTATCTCCTTGTACCAAGATCAACTCCAAGTGGATCAAGGACCTCCACATAAAACCAGACACACTGAAACTAATAGAAAAGAAACTGGGGAAGACCCTGGAGCATATGGGCACAGGGGGAAAGTTTCTGAACAGAACACCAATAGCTTATGCTCTAAGATCAAGAATTGACAAATGGGACCTCATAAAATTACAAAGTTTCTGTAAGGCAAAGGACACTGTCAGAAGGACAAAACGGCAACCAACAAATTGGGAAAAGATCTTCACCAACCCCACATCTGACAGAGGGCTAATATCTAATAAATACAAAGAACTCAAGAAGTTAGACCCCAAAGAACCAAATAACCCTATCAAAAATGGGGTACAGAGCTAAACAAAGAATTTTCACCAGAAGAAATTCAGATGGCTGAGAAGAACCTTAAGAGATGTTCAACATCATTAGTCATCAGGGAAATGCAAATCAAAACAACCCTGAGATTCCACCTCACACCAGTCAGAATGGCTAAGATTAAAAACTCAAAGGACAACAGGTGCTGGCAAGGATGTGGAGAAAAAGGAACACTCCTACACTGTTGGTGGGATTGCAAGATGGTACAACCGCTCTGGAAATCAGTCTGGCGGTTCCTCAGAAAATTGGGCATGACACTTCTAGAGGACCCTGTCATACCACTCCTGGGCATATACCCAGCGGATTCCCCTGCATACAGTAAAGATACATGCTCTACTATGTTCATAGCAGCCTTATTTATAATAGCCAGAAGTTGGAAGGAGCCCAGATGTCCCCCAAAGGAGGAATGGATACAGAAAATGTGGTATATTTATACAATGGAATACTACTCAGCAATTAAAAATAACGAATTCATGCAATTTGTAGGCAAATGGCTGGATCTGGAAAATATCATCCTAAGTGAGTTAACCCAATCACAAAAGAATACACATGAAATGCAATCACTGATAAGTGGATATTAATGAGCCCAAAAGCTCTGAATACTCAAGGCACAATTGGCAAATCAAAATATTCCCAAGAAGAAGGAAGGAAAGGACCCTGGTCCTGAAAAGAGTGGATCCAGTTTTGTAGGAGAGTATCAGAACAGAGAAATGGGGGGGGGGTGATTGGGGAATGGGCAGAGGGAAGAGGACTTATGGGACATATGGTGAGGGGGGAACTGGGAAAGGGGAAAGCCTTTGGAATGTAAACAAAAAATATAGAAAATAAAAAAATAGCCGGCCGTGGTGGTGCACACCTGTAATCCCTGCACTTGGGAGGCAGAGGCAGGCGGATTTCTGAGTTCGAGGCCAGCCTGGTCTACAGAGTGAGTTCCAGGAAAGCCAGGACTACACAGAGAAACCCTGTCTCAAAAAACCAAAAAAATAAAAAAAATAAAAAAAATATCAAAAAAAACCATTTTTTCTTTTCAATATGAAACATAGAACAATAATCATTCAAACAACGAAACAAAAACAGACACAAATTGACACTAGGACAAATTGGTGCACGAAGGACAGACAATAGACAGGGAAGAGAACTCAATGATCCAACTATCCTAACCAGAACTACAGATATCTCCAGTAGGATGCAGGGAGGAAGCAGGACATCTCCGGCTTTCCTCTCATTCCCAGGAGAGCTCTGAAATAGCTTTTAACTATTTCCTTCTTTAAATACAACGTCCCAGTCAATAACTGCAGAGGTGGTGGTGGGGTGGGGGTAAGAGAGTGCAGGGACAGTGTCTGGGAAGAATGTCTTTTTAAAGAGCCCTCTCCTACAGAGACCAAATTCTGGAGGTCAGACCATTTGGGGGAAATCTGAATAATATCATTAATCAGTGACCAGTAATTAAAGGCAGTGATGGGTATTTTTTCAGGACTGAAAGTCTTATAGTAGTCTCTAAAAAAAATCACCTACCGTAGCCCATGTTTTCTTATCAATCGTTCCTTCCTCAGGGAACCAAGGACAAATTTGTCCGACAAAGTCTAAAAATTTCTTAAGATCCTTTTTCTTAACCCTGGTCTCTCACATCTTGAGAAATTCAAGCCCTTAAATGAACAGGGATTGCTGAGAAATGCTTGTCCCATGTCTTACCTTCCACTCCAAGACTTGCACCGTGATGGTTTTTTCCTGGCCAAGCTCCAGCTGGTCAACCGTGCAAATGACCTTCTGATCCTGGAGCTGCACTGAAGGGCTCTTTCCAAATATGATGCATGACATTCTCTCCCAGAAAACTCCACAGGGGGCCACACATTGGGTGCTATAATGTCCCAACCCGCAGGACAGTCAACTGGGTTCCCTGAAGCACCTAGGAGAGAATGGGGGACAAGAGACACAAGAGAAGGACAGCATGACAGGAATTCTGATTAAGCTGCAAAATTGTATTTTCTCACACTGCAATATAAAGGAGATCAAGCAGGATATAGGGAGGGGGTATGAGGGGGCAAACTTTGTCTCCAGGGAACAGTCACTCAGAAGGGTAGGAGGGGGGCAAGCATTTTCTCTAAACATTGTCTCTAGGGAGTAGTCTTTCAGAATTATCTCTCAGAATCTCATGGGGAAGCTGGCTGAATCTCATCTGCAGGAAGTTGGCTAGCTAAAATGGTCAAGAGGAGGTGGAGTGGAGAGAGGCTGCTATGGTAACCTCACTGCAGGTGAGCTCTGTTTGCTCTGATCAGCTTGCTATTTGGCTAACCTGAGGACTAGTACTTTTCCTTGTAAAGCAGGCTTGAACATGTAGGATGGCTGAAAGGAGGAGGTTTTAAGATCTATGTGAGGATGGCTCCTGGCAGATGTTAGTTACTCATGTACATGTCTCTTTCTGACAAGTAGGATGGCAATTCCCAGGGAGGTCTTGGGAACATTAACGTTACTTGACCCCTACTGGAAGTAGAAATCTTATTACAATTAGGTGCGGGTGTCTCTCTGACGTTGCAGTTCATCCCAGAGGGAATGCTGTTGGGCGGCTGGGTCATGTCCAAGCTTACTGTGGCTATCTGCACAAAGCAGTTATGCTGACTTCTGTTGTGACTGCTCTCCAAGAACAGCAAAGCACAGAATATTCTAGCAACAGCATATGAGAAAATTTCCTTATGACATTAGAAACCACAGGAAATGACAGGCTAGATGGGTAGCAGTTACTTAGGCCTTCACACGTATAAAATGGACCAACTGCACATGTATGTGACCCCTCATTTCTGAGATGATATGGCTTTATGATAAAAAAGGATTGTGATTCCACAGGAGTTTCAGAAGAAGCTTTTTAGTGTTATAAGAGATTTATTTATGGATGGTATATCATTTGAAATAAGATCTTTATATAATTAATCTGGCTACTATCAAAAAGTTATTTAGCATTTTTCTAACATCAAAACAATAATGTGTATTGTTGTACTGAGGGATGATGGGTACAGCATGAGGATATAAAGAGAGAAAAAGCTCTCACTCTGCAGTCCGAATGAAGCCTCTGCCGACTGAGAAGAAGCTCTGTACAATTAGCATTTGCTATAAAGGTTGCCAACATAGAATTACTCTTGCTTTCATACAGAAAAGGAGGCTAGCCAGCTCAGAGGCCATCCACCTTCTCCTGAGAATCTAGAATAATATAGAGCAGTTTATGAACTACACGTAAGCCAACATTTGTTACATCCTGTGGCTTGTTTCAGCCTGGCCACACCTTTCTTCACTGTTGCTAGGTGTTCTCTTCTTCCCCTGGTGTAGCCAGCCTGTGTGCCCTGAGCTGTGCTGCAGGGAGGAAGATTAGCCAGGTGACATGCAGGACCTTGGTTGACAGTGAATTGCAAAGAATACACACACCTGAGAACAGTTTCAGAGGACAGGCTAAGTTTGGGGGGGGGGAGGAATTATTTATGCCCCTGGGGAAGTGAGCAGAGTTTCTAGGGCAAAGTTTGTGAAGTCATATCCAATTGGCCTGGGCACAGTGTTAAAAGATACTTCCTTCATCTACACACTCAGAGACTGGGGATTGTTGTGAGGGATGGTGGTATAAAAAAACCTTATAAGGTCCAATAAGGACTGAGTCCTGATGCCTCAGGGTAGTAAATTCTTGCTGTGGTTGATGGTGAGGGAGCTGACTTTTTGGTCAGGCATGGAGAGGGAAGGGAGCAAATGCCTGCCAACCTCATCTGAGGTATCTGGGGTTGAAGCTCTCCTTGACCCTTTCTCCATTAATCCGGGGCCACACTTTACCTGCAAGGTTTAGCAGTGCTGCACGCAAGCCACCCCACTACTTCTCTTAAAAAGAAAATTATTTAAGGCTGTGCAGTGGTGGTGCACACCTTTAGTCCCAGCACTTGGGAGGCAGAGGCAGGCGGATTTCTGAGTTCGAGGCCAGCCTGGTTTACAGAGTGAGTTCCAGGACAGCCAAGGCTACACAGAGAAACCCTGTCTCGAAAAACCAAAAAAAAAAAAAAAAAAAAAAAAAAAAAAAGAGTTCGACACCTTTTACTGATTTTATGTTATTTATTTATTTGTTTGTTTATTTATTTATTCATCCATTCATTCATTTAATTATTTATTTTGAGGAAAGCTCTGTTGTGGATAGCCCTGGACTTGTATTTTGATGCTAATTCCACTCCTGGGAGGAGCTGCAGATGAGGAGTTAATCACAAATACATGCCTTGCGATGCTTCTCCCTACCTTAACTTTTCAAATAACAGCTAGAGCCAATGATTGGGGGTGGGGGGAGGAGGAGCTGAGAGGTTTTGGTGGGAAGGGAAAGGATCAAGGGGAGGAGAGAGGATCAGTGGAGGAGGTGGAGGAGGAGGGAGAGAAGACATGGCATAGATAAACCCACAAGTTATGTGGGATAACTTAGATGGGAATAGAGTAGTGTGGTGGGAGATCCGTCCAATCTAGGCATGTAGCTTGTCTAAATACTCATTGTGATTTCTTTTAACCAGGTAATTGGGTTGGAAAACTACAGCAGCAAAGGTCTTATAAACCCAGGTTGGCATCAAGCTTGATGTGTAGCAGAGGACGGTCTTGAGCTCCCACTCCTCAGGTGCTGATGTCATGTGACTGCCCCGCTGCACTGTTTTACTGTTCTGTGAATCAGAGGGCTTTGTGCATTTAAGACAGACAACATTCTACCAAATGAGCCAAATCTCAATCCTACTTTTCTTTCTTCCCATCTCCTACACCCTCTGTCTACAGACAGGGTCTTCCTATGTATCCTGGCTGGCCTGGAACTTGCTATGTAGACCAGGCTGGCCTTGGACTCACAGAGATCTATCTGCCTGTGATTCGGAGTGCTGAGATTAGAGGTGTTCACCAACACTTATAATTCCAGGGCCTGTCTTTCTAAACTAATTTTGACAAAAGGTGTGTGTGTGTGTGTGTGTGTGTGTGTGTATGTGTGTGTAAGGTATGTGTACATGAGTATGTGTGTGTGAGTATGTGCTTTTTTTGGCTAGGTATGGTGGTGCTCACCTTTAATCCTAGCACTCAGGAACCAGAGGTACGTGGCTCTCCATGATTTTTCAGGACATGAAGTTCCAAGACAGCCAGAGCTATTTAATAGAGAAGTATTGTCATAAAAAAGGGATAATTTGCTGAAGGACCAAGAGAGGTCACAGAGGGTCATCCATCCTTCTTTCACTGAGAAAAGTTATTGAATAGCTTCCATTGCTTCTCAGTTTGGTCCCCCTTCCTTCTTTCCTTCCTTCCTTCCTTCCTCCCTCCCTCCCTCCCTCCCTCCCTCCCTTCCCTCCTCCTCCTCCTCCTCCTCCTCCTCCTCCTCCTCTCTTCTTCTTCTTCTTCTTCTTCTCTCTCTCTCTCTCTCTCTCTCTCTCTCTCTCTCTTCTTTTTTGTAGAGAGGATCTTCTGAAACTCACTTATGTAGACCAGGATGGCCACAAACTCACAGAGGTTCTCTGGCCTCTGCCCTTGCCTCCTGAGTGCTGAGACTGAAGGTATGTGAGATCACACCTGGCCTTCGGCTGCTCTGATGTCCGTAGTTTTGATATGCTTGGTGGAATCTATGTAATGCTATATCTGGGCTGTTCCCACTCAAGAGAAGGCAACCCGGTTTGGTATGCAAAATATGCACCTCAGTCTGTTGTCCCATCTGAAGCTCAATAGTTCCAACTATATCCAGTATATCCTGGATGGCCTGGAACTTGATATGCCGGCCAGGCTGGTCTAGAACTCAGAGATCCATCTGCCTCTGTCTCTTTGAGTGCTGGGATTAAAGGTGTGCACCACCTCTGGCTGTGCCTCTCTCTAAAACCTCACTGTGAAGCTATCATCCTGGTCTTTTCTTTTTCTTTCTTCTGTTTTAAAAAATGCTTACACACACACACACACACACACACACACACACACACTCACACACACACACTCACACACACACACACACACTCATTGCAGGGCATGGGGGGACACTACTACATGTATGTGGAGGTAAGAAGACAATCTTTAGGAGTCAGTTTTCTCCTTCCACCATGGGGGGCTCAGGTATTGAACTCAGAATGTCAGGCTTAGCAGCAGACACTCTTACATGCTGAGCCACTTTGCTGGCCCCAGTCATTCCATTTTATCTGAGGAGTCCTAAGTGTAGGGCCTAACTACAATTCCTTTTCTTCCCCATTCCGCAGTCTTGAGGGATTTGAAACATTGGCTTGGCTGTTTATAGCTTGACTTGGTACTGAAGGGGAAAAAACGTATTAACTAAATGCTAGCTGGGCCTTGGGCTAAAACGAGTCAGCCTGACCCTCAGACATTTATGGTAATTACAGAAATATTTTGTAAGGAGCCATTCTAAGCTATATGGCCACAAACGCTCAGCCCTGAGATGGCTGTTGCAGGATTGTGAGATTGTTAAACAAAAGCCTTTCCCACGAACTAATGGCACAGAAGATTCTAGGAACCAACAGGCCATAAAAGATAAGGGGCATCCCTGGACAATCTCCACTAAGTCCTGAGCCATCTGGACTGGCGTCATCCTGTCTCCCTCCCCTAGATAAGTCGCCTTCCTTTCTCACCAGTCGCCTCTGCTCTCACGGCCTGAATGCCTTAATTAAGTACTGGAGTGCAAGCATCTCACAAGTGCTCCTATCTCACCTTCTTTCATGTGCTGTACCAGGAACTGGCTGAAGCAATAAACTGGCTGATTATTTAGATACCTAGATACCGGACCTCCTTACAGGAACCAGTTAATTGATAAACTGACCTTCAACCTAAGTGTCCTTATCCCCCATCCCAAGACATCCCATCTGACTGTTTCAAGATTTATCGTCTTTTGTCTCACTTCCCCTCCTTACTGCTTATAAACACTTGCTTTCTGAATATTAAATGAGACCTTGACAAAAGCTTCCTGCAGGGTCTTGTTCTTCCCCCCCCCCATGACCCCTAGGTAGCGCCTCTTAGGGGACCCTGGAATAACTGGACCTGCTGGTCAGGAACAATATTTGCCTGTCCTGACCCACAGGACAGTCAACAGGGTTCCTGGAGCACCTAAGAGAGGATGGGGACAAGAGATACAAGAGACAGACAGCAAGACAGTATTCTGATCAAGCTGTCAAATTTTATTTTTTACACATGGCAATATAAAGGGAAGCAAGCAAGGTATAAGGAGGGGTAAGGGGGGGCAAGACATTGTTTTAGGGGAACAATTTCAGGAAGTAAGCATTGTCTCTCAGGAACAGTTTCTCAGAATTATCTCTCAGAATCTCAGGGGAAAACTGGCTATTGCTGTAGGAAATTGGCACAGTAAATTGATC